>SJYX01018476.1:536827-563509 GCA_006410675.1 Oreotragus oreotragus
GACTAAGGTCCGCCTAGTCAAGGCTATGGTTTTTCCTGTGGTCATGTATGAATGTGAGAGTTGGACTGTGAAGAAAGCTGAGTGCCGAAGAATCGATGCTTTTGAAGTGTGGTGTTGGAGAAGACTCCTGAGAGTCCCTTGGACTGCAAGGAGATCCAACCAGTCCATTCTGAATGAGATCAACCCTGGGATTTCTTTGGAAGGACTGATGCTGAAGCTGAAACTCCAGTACTTTGGCCACCTCATGCGAAGAGTTGACTCATTGGAAAAGACACTGATGCTGGGAGGGATTGGGGGCAGGAGGAGAAGGGGACGACCGAGGATGAGATGGCTGGATGGCATCACGGAGTCGATGGACGTGAGTCTGAGTGAACTCCAGGAGATGGTGTTGGACAGGGAGGCCTGGCGTGCTGCGATTCATGGGGTCGCAAAGAGTCGGACACGACTGAGCGACTGAGCTGAACTGAAGTCCCATTACATAAAATACTATTTTCTTTGAAATAGGAAAAAATATATAATTGTCATTTGTTTGGTCTGTCTGGGTAAATTTCATGGTCAGTGCCAATCTTTCTTGGAGTTTTTCATATAATGCAGAACTTAGAACATGGACACAAAGTGATGGTGGACTCACTGAGTTTTGGATTTTGAAGGCCTCTCACGTGTTTGGTGGGAAGAGTAGTAATTAAGGTGTGGGACTTAGGTAATAGCATCGAGAATTCTCTAAAACCATGTTAACAGAGTATAGATTTTCTAATGCAATTTCAGTAAGCTTTCACTATTGATCCAAATTTTTGCAAAAGAATCCCCAGGATTTGCTATATCCTCTTTTTTTTTTTTTAAGGAGTAAGGCTCATCCCTCCCCTTGGCAATAAGTATTTCTCATCAATTTAAATATATTTGGAGAGAGTTGACTAATTTTTTTAATCATATTTAAGAACATATGAATAGCTATCAATTCCAACCTTCCATTTAATTTTAATCTTCACTTCATCTAAAACAAATACAAGCCAGTAAGTTTTCCTAAGAGCATGTCTTGGAAATGTAATAAATTTTTATATATGTATAAAAGTGAAGTTTATTATTGACTGTAATAATTTTAACCCACACAACCATTCATTTATCAAAAATTTACTGAAGTTAAGGCACTGTACATATTTACGCCATTTGATTGTTCTAAGAAGAGAATAGAAAATGCATCAACTATAGGGAGTTCCGAGGCCTTTTCTCTTTTGACTGAACTCCTCCAAATCAAGCTTCTACTTGATAACTTGGCTCAGACACCAGGCAGCATGCACAAAAGTAATATTTCAAGCCAGGTTCAAGTGATTTGCTTAAATAGAATAAACACACATTGGACATATGTGTGCATATGTCCAATGTGCATATCAGTATGTCTGGTGTAGTGACATAGAGCTAAGTAACACAGTCCTGCTATAAAGGGTGTGTTTTGCAACAGTTAATTTGAGTATAAGGCTTCCTAGTTGGTGCAGTGGTAAAGAATCCGCCTGCCAATACAGGAAATGAGAGGCTGGGGTTTGATCCCTGAGTTGGGGAGATTCTCTGGAGTAGGAAATGGAAACCCTCTCAGGTATTCTTGCCTGGAAAACCCTATGGACAGTGGAACCTGGCGGGCTATAGTCCATGAGGTCACAAGGGTCTGACAGATCTGAGTGATTGAGCACAGATGCACACAATTTGAGCATATAGACAGCTATGGTTTAAGGTGTGGTTAGCTCATGCTGTTGGGGCAGAGTTGACACCAGAGAGAATTCACAGAGTTGTGGCTCTATCTGGGGAACATAAAGGAAGTGGTTTATGACATGACTTTGAAGGAGGGAGCTAGGATATTGGTGGGGAACTGGGATGTAAAGAGAGGATTGGGGGAAGAGGGTGGTCCAGGTGGAAGGTACCACAAAAATAAAGTCACATGGTCAGGAAAGAGCAAGGAAATACAGAGAAGAGTGAGTGGATGCAGTTTTATTAAGTATAATGAAGGCATAGGGAATGACAAGGCTAGAGATGGGGCCAGATAAAGGAGGGAGGATCTGGATACCAGGATAAAGTGTTTGTGCTTTCTTGGTGGAGCTACTATTGAATTGTAAATGTGGAAGTGCATCCATTTAACAAAACTTTTCTGAAGTGCCCTGTATAGGTCAGGCAGTATATAAACTACTGAGAATTCAAAGGAAAAAAAAAAAAACTCAAACCTCAAAATCTTCAGCAAGAAGGAGAAGCAAATACAATTAATCTAATGCAGGTATCAGTACGAGAGGCATATCTTGTTCACGTAACTAAGGGGTTATGGAACGTTTCTTAAAGGCAATAAACCTTAAGGATTGGATGGGAGTCATTTAAGTGGCAAAAAGAAATGCTGCTCGAGTAAGACCCCTGGAGAAGTTTATATGATTGTTAACCCAGGGAACACTGGGAAGAGAGATGTGAGTGGGAGGAATGGGGAGAGAAGGATGGGGGTGGGGGGCTGCCAGTTAGGAGGCTGCTGAAATAGAATAGGTAAGAGAGGATGAGCCTGGACCTTTGAATGGCTGTGAGGATGAAGAGAGGGTGACAGCTATGAAAGAAGCAACCGCAGTGGATCTTGATTTGCTGCTGGAAGTGGGAGCTGGGGTAGAAATTGCAGAAGTGGAAAAATAGCAATGATTGGAAGTCTGAGAGGTGAGGAAGATGATGCCACTTTTGTTAGGGAATACAGCAGTCAGGAGAAGCTGGTTTCAGGGGAAGTGCATGGAATTCAGTGTCGAGTAACTACTGAAAAGCAGAATAAGCAAACTCCGTAAAACTGGGCCATGAGCAAAATTCTGGGGTTATGATGTCATAGTTCCTCCTTCTTCCCTCCTGGAAAATTTCCGGCCGAAGGACAAGTGGCCAAATACGGCTTCAAGCACATTCTAAAGCGTTGTTGTCTAGGGCAAAAAGATCTTGTGTATTCACCGTAAAGTGTAAAAACCAGATATTGTTAACAATTCTTTGGCTTGGCTTATGGATGTTCTAAATAATACCTTGGGATTATTTATGATGACAGGTTTGGAGTTCTTCTTGGAACATATACCTGCCCCCTTAAGCAAACTGCTTCCTTGGGAGGAGACCAACAGAGGCAGGGTTTTTTCCCAACACCTAATTTTCATTTCTCCCCCCCACCTTTTTTTTTTTAACTTAGTAGGTAAAGTTAGTGATTCCTGGACCGCATACGTATATTTAATGACCCCAGATGCTTAAGGGATGAATCATGGTGGCCTCCTCTCTTTGCCTCCTTATTACTTCATTTCCAACTCCATTTCTGTCTCCACTGTAATTGCAGCGCTGGGTGAGACGCTGCTGAAGGAGGAATTAGCTGAACTGTGGTGGTTTGGCAACGGAAAGGTAGAGAGGAAATAACATGGAACAGGAGGTCTGTGTGAAACAGGTAGCCCTGTGGCTTTCTGCCCAACCAGGGCAGTTTCTCTTACAGTTCCCGGCCCTTTTTTTTTTTTAACTTAGTAGGTAAAGTTAGTGATTCCTGGACCGCATACGTATATTTAATGACCCCAGATGCTTAAGGGATGAATCATGGTGGCCTCCTCTCTTTGCCTCCTTATTACTTCATTTCCAACTCCATTTCTGTCTCCACTGTAATTGCAGCGCTGGGTGAGACGCTGCTGAAGGAGGAATTAGCTGAACTGTGGTGGTTTGGCAACGGAAAGGTAGAGAGGAAATAACATGGAACAGGAGGTCTGTGTGAAACAGGTAGCCCTGTGGCTTTCTGCCCAACCAGGGCAGTTTCTCTTACAGTTCCCGGCCCTCTTAGGGCTTTCAAGACACTGAATGTGAGATGGGGGCCAGGTCATATGTTGCTTTTGTTCTTTCTCAGTATCATTATCTGGCTATGAAGGGAAACCTTAAACACAGATCTATGCACACACAACACCTCATACTCAGATCTTTGGGGAATTTCAAAACCACATGCACGTTTCAGAAAGAGTTCATTCAAAGTAAGGAGACAAGNTGCTGGAAGTGGGAGCTGGGGTAGAAATTGCAGAAGTGGAAAAATAGCAATGATTGGAAGTCTGAGAGGTGAGGAAGATGATGCCACTTTTGTTAGGGAATACAGCAGTCAGGAGAAGCTGGTTTCAGGGGAAGTGCATGGAATTCAGTGTCGAGTAACTACTGAAAAGCAGAATAAGCAAACTCCGTAAAACTGGGCCATGAGCAAAATTCTGGGGTTATGATGTCATAGTTCCTCCTTCTTCCCTCCTGGAAAATTTCCGGCTGAAGGACAAGTGGCCAAATACGGCTTCAAGCACATTCTAAAGCGTTGTTGTCTAGGGCAAAAAGATCTTGTGTATTCACCGTAAAGTGTAAAAACCAGATATTGTTAACAATTCTTTGGCTTGGCTTATGGATGTTCTAAATAATACCTTGGGATTATTTATGATGACAGGTTTGGAGTTCTTCTTGGAACATATACCTGCCCCCTTAAGCAAACTGCTTCCTTGGGAGGAGACCAACAGAGGCAGGGTTTTTTCCCAACACCTAATTTTCATTTCTCCCCCCCACCTTTTTTTTTTAACTTAGTAGGTAAAGTTAGTGATTCCTGGACCGCATACGTATATTTAATGACCCCAGATGCTTAAGGGATGAATCATGGTGGCCTCCTCTCTTTGCCTCCTTATTACTTCATTTCCAACTCCATTTCTGTCTCCACTGTAATTGCAGCGCTGGGTGAGACGCTGCTGAAGGAGGAATTAGCTGAACTGTGGTGGTTTGGCAACGGAAAGGTAGAGAGGAAATAACATGGAACAGGAGGTCTGTGTGAAACAGGTAGCCCTGTGGCTTTCTGCCCAACCAGGGCAGTTTCTCTTACAGTTCCCGGCCCTCTTAGGGCTTTCAAGACACTGAATGTGAGATGGGGGCCAGGTCATATGTTGCTTTTGTTCTTTCTCAGTATCATTATCTGGCTATGAAGGGAAACCTTAAACACAGATCTATGCACACACAACACCTCATACTCAGATCTTTGGGGAATTTCAAAACCACATGCACGTTTCAGAAAGAGTTCATTCAAAGTAAGGAGACAAATTGATTTGGGTTGTCTGATAGTTTGGTGGAAGGAAAAATGCAGAGAGTAGGATGAAGTTAAAAACAGGAATACACTATAGCTCTATTCTGTTAGAAGCAACCTTTTTTTCCTTTTTTTTTTGTAACTCTGTGCTGTGTTCAGTGGCTCAGTCTTATCCAACTCTTTGAGATCCCATGGACTGTAGCTCTCCAGGCTCCTCTGTCTAGGGAATTTCCCAGGCAAGAATACTGGAGTGGGTTTGAACCCAAGTCTCTTGCTCCTCCTGCATTAGTGGTGGATTCTTTACCAGTGCACCACCCGGGAAGTCCTTTTGTAACTCAAGCTTCCCCAAATCAAAATATGTCACTTACTAGGGCTCTGCAGTTAGCACATGCTTGACCAATGGGCAGAATATAGAGGACTACATGAAAGTTCATAGCTTCGAGTGCTGAAAGCCAGTTGTCAATCAGGGAGACCACCTGTTGGAAAAATATATATTGGCAACATCAAAACAAATGCACCGGGAAGCATGGGTCTCATGGGCCCATGAATTAGAGTGTAGTTTCCAGCTTTCCTAGTCCAGTTCCATAGTCCATTTGGGAATTGCTGCTAGTTGGCAAAGGGAAATTGGTATCTGCTCTGACGTGCTCAGAAATGGGGAGCTCATTACCTCTTCAGGCAGCTTCTCTCATTGTTTAATCAGCTTTAATTCTGACAGCCTTCCTCTGTTTTGCCAGATTTGCCCTGTCATTGCTTCTTTTGCCCCTGTAGCCAAATGGAAGCCTTTAGTTCTTCATAAACACGCTTCTGATTTGTGAACATATTATTTTTCAGGTTTTGTGTCTTCAAGCTGTTTGACACAGGACTTATCCTTCTATCAAAGACCTCTATCGCTGTGCCCTCCCTCATTCCTCTGCTTGCTTGATTTAGGCTTGGTGTCTTGTCTTTCTGTGATGGTTATCTTTATGGAGTTAAAATGATGCTGTGGCACCAAGGCTCAGGAGCTGCAAAGGGCAACCAGCTTATCATCTGTGTCATCAGAGAGAGTGTTTCCAAGGGGAGCGTTTGGGTAGTGGTCACCACTCCTCCAGGTGGGGAGGAGGGCAGCAGGGGCCTGGAGGTCAGGAGACATCTTGGGTCTTCCAGTCCAGCATGGGGTGCCAGAAGCTGATGCTGGGAAGTGGACTGACTTACAGACTGAGAAGATGGCTCATCCAGGCCCATGATGTCCCATTTCAGTAATGTGGTAAATGATGCTATGAGGAATGCCTGTCTCCATCCATCTTGTTATAGTCCATGTGCCCATTCCATCAGGTTGAATATGCCATTGTGAAAGGAGAAAAGTGCCAAGCATTGTTCAAGGTCTTAGGAAGTGTGTACATAATATAAAATAATGGGATTCCAGAAGTCAAACCTTTCAGGATGTAACTGAGGTCAAATATGTTCTAGGCTAGAAGTCAGCAAGCTTGTCTTCTTACTTAAAGGAATAGATAATAAATATATAAGACTTTGTGGACCATAGAGTGTCTATTACACTACTCAACTTTGCTGTTATGGAATAAAAGGAACCATAGACAATATATACATGAATGGATGTGACCATGTTCCAATAAAGGTTTTATAAAATTATAACAGGCAGTGGGCCATATTCAGCCACAGGCCCTAGTCTGTCAATCCCTGAACTAGAAGGCAGACAGTTAGTGGAGTGGAGATAGTCCTTGGCAGCCTCTAGCAAGGCCCTGTTCTGTCCTGTTCAACATTCCTCTGGGTGATTCAGTTCAAGGCAGAGGGCACACCTGGTTAATCTGCAGATTTCAGGAAATCCAGAATGTTCTCTAATATATTTTGCAACATGACTAGGGTGCAGAGAGAGAAATGATAGTTTAGTGGCTAAGAGCACTGCCTTTGAGTTAGGTGGACCTACATTTAAATTTTAACTCTGATACTTTCTATATAGAGGAATTCTTACTAACTTCTGTAAGTTATTCATTCTTTTTGAGTTTTATTTTCCTCATTTATAAAATAAACATATTTTTACATGTCTAAAGGGTAGTTGTAAGGATTAAGTTAGATGATGTATATAGAGTGTTGAATACAATATCTGACATATAGTAAACCCTCAATGAAAGGTAGTATGAGTAACTTCACTGAATCAGTTACAGAAACAAAGGAAGCTGTCTGGTCTGGAGGAGAACTCACGTAAGCTAATTCATCACACTGAGGCAGGATCACCTGACTGCTACTTCACATTGTGTCTAGGGACATTATCAACCTGACTTTGAACAGTGCAGAGAAGTGACTCCTTTTTAGCCAAGTGTTTAAGAGAAGTACAGAGGGGGCAACTTATGAATAAAAGAGTAGACTGGGTCCAGTCCTTCACAGAGGCAGAGCAATTAGAAGAGGAAGTCTCTAAACAGGGAGTTAGAATATTCTGAATATTCTATTAAACCACAGGGTTTTCTTAGAAAAATCTCTGACCTGAATCTGCAGTCATTTTCTGTGATCTGTATGGTTGGGTGGGACTCCTATTGCCGAGGACAGGTATTGCCGAGGACAGGAAGGAGTAGAAATATTAGCACACCTTCTCTTTTGCTACTTAGGGGTTTTGCTTTTAATATAGATCCTATATTGTTATCAGCTGTTTACAGGAGTGTTGCCATGCTGGACTTGAAGATATTTTAGATGGTGAACTGGGTTCTACTTAGTTTTGTGTCGCTCTAGACTAGCAGAGTATAAAAGAAAATATTATATATATATATGTATGAGAGTCAGACTTTAAATGAAAAATTAGTTAGGAAAAAATACATCATGGCCTATGAGATACGGTAAATTCTAAAAGGAAATGTGGTCTAGTCAGCAAAGCTTTGCTTATGTTCATTACAGAAGAGAAACTATCTAAAAATCACCTCATTCTCATTTTCAATAAAACAGAGAAAGAACATTAAAGTAAAATGAAAAGGACTGAGAAACCAGAAATTGAAAACATAACAGTAGAAGTTAGCGGAATAAACATACAAATTGTCTAAAACCTGATTCAAGTCAAACCAGGATGATAGAGCTATCACTAATATGAAAGCAGAGTATTAGGCACTGACATCACTAATGTTGGACAGACATGGATCAAATTAGGAGCGAGAAAAGAGTGCAACCACGTCTGGGGAGAAGGTTAAGATAATTGTAAGGGAACACTACAAACATCTCCATGGGAAAATATTTGACATCTGAAAGGACACTGATGATTTCTTGGTAAAATGTAAAATTAATTCAGGAAGAAGAAAACTCAATAACACCTGTTTTCCTGCAAAGTATTCGAAAAATGAGTCAAGGACTCTCAAATATGCATCAAAACTTAGAGCACGTCTTCCTTGTTCATAAGCACTTAAGACACCTATAATGCTTTTTAAGCTATTAGAAAAAAAAGAACATGAATGTCTTTAGTGAGATGAGGCTTGATTTATTGAATAAATATATTAGTAATAAGAACTGAAGAACTTGTGGCTCCATTTTATGTCCTGCATATCCACTTACCCCATTTTTGCACTCTCCTAAGTTGCAGCATAGAAACAAGGACATAAAAACTTTTCTCATGCACCTCTTTAGGGCTAAGGAAAAGTTACACCAATGGAGACTTGGAAAAGCCTTGGATCTTTCATTAAAGAGGAGCTGATGGTCATGATGGAGAGAACATAGGACTGGCAAACAGCCTGATTTAAAGTACTAAGCCTATCATTGCTCTTTCCATTACCTTTGGTCAGTTAACCCCTCTGAGCCATAGCTTCTCTGTAATATGGGGATGATGCAATCAGCATTATAGGGTTATAATAGGATAAATGGATATAACACATATAGCAGCCACTGTTATTGCCCATCCAGCAACCACTTTCCGCTTCTTCCATTCTAGTCAGAGCCAGTTTTATTAAGTATCCATTTTCTTCTGAGAAGTCATGTGATTTAGAGAAAGTGATCTCTCACCCTTGAGATGAGTGATGAGTAAGCTCCTCTTGTCAGTCAAGTCTTTACGAATCAGTGTATGACCCAATTCAGACACAATAGCTAACATGTAGTAGGACTTTCTATAAACCAGATGCTTTTACAAAGTCCTCACATATATTTACATATATTCTATAAGGTAAATGCTGTTAATTAACCTCATTTTATGAATAAGGAAATTGATCAACAGAGAGGTTAATTACCCGGTCCAAGGCAACCCAGTTAATAAGTTGTAGATCTGGGTTCAAACCTAGGAGTCTGGCCCCAAAGTCTTTATTCCTAAACACTAAGGAATACTGCTTCTTACCTAGTAAAAGCCTGTAAGGACCATACATAACTTTATAAATGTAAAATCAAAATTTAATTGGTATTTTTTTCATCTTCCTTAATTTCTAAATGAACTTCCCTGGTGGCTCAGCTGGTAGAGAATTTGCCTGCAATGCATAAGACTTGGGTTCCATCCCTGGGTCAGCAGGGTCCCCTGGAGAAGGGAATGGCTATACAACTAAATGATTACTATATAGGCTTCACAAGGATTGAACGCTAGTCGAGTAGGCAAATTTTTGTCCTCCATGACTTCAGCTTTCTGGTTTGACTCTTTTTCCTGTTCATGTATCTATTAGCTTCATATTTTTCTTCTTATCCCTGGGTCCAAACCAGCACCCAGAAAAGGTTCTGAAAGTCACTCACAAGGAGATTAGAAGGGGTTGCAAATAGGCTGAAAGAGTTCCCTAACCCAGGGCAATGTCAGTGTGCATCATAGCGCTTTCCAAAATAAATGAAGCATGAGCAGTGGAATTTTAGGCATCAGCCAGTGGATGAATGGTGTTATTTTGGGCAGTGGGTCACCCAGGCGCTCCTGAAATCATATCTTGTAGGCGTTTGTGTATTCTTTCAGGATGCCAGGCCAACTCTGACTGCTGCTTCTGCACACTTTTATCTGCCTGGACACGCAGTTCAGAAGTTACAGAGAGTAGGGGAGAGGGCATAGGACACGTGGTTTTGAGCCTCATTTGGCTTTTGCTTCCTTGCTCCTTCAGTTTCTTTCCTCTCTCCTGCTCTTTTTCTCTAGCTCTCCCTTTTCTGTTCTCTGGCCCGCCCCATCATCTCCTCTCTATCTTCTGCTCTCTCTCTCTCTCCTTTCCTCCCTCCCTCTCTCTGTTTTAGTCCCTGTCACCACTACCCCCCATCAGACACACACACACACACACTCTCTCTCTCTCTCTCTTTTTACCCTCTTTCTATCTTTCTGTTGTAGCTGCTCTAAAGAAATCATACTTTCTGGATTTTCAACAAAAATTGCCTTAGGGCTCTTCAAAGATATCTTTCCCATCTCCTTGTTTTGATTACTCTGAATAGGTATACACAGCTGGCCCCTTTTCTTTTTGAGTGAAACCACAATCCACTCAGCAAATCACTGCTTTCCATTTTGCTGGCTGGAGGGAAAAAGTATCAGATAGGTGAGATGAGGATGTGGAGGGGGGGATGGGAAAATAATGACAGATTTGATGATAATTAATATTTTCTGTGTCTGAATAGTGAAAGTCTCGTCCAAGTCCCCCAGCCAAGCTCAAGTTAAACTCTTGGTGTGTGGGTTTAAGAGCTCTGCAACCTGGCATGCTAGGGCTGGTTCAGAGGGAGTGATGCTGTGTATGTGGAATTTTGTGGTTGTCTTTTATTATTATTACTGAGTAAACCATGCATATCTAACAAGGAAACTTTAAGTCAACCCACTCTCAAGTTGAATTAATATACTGGGTCTAAGTTACCTTGCCCATAATGTAAATTGCCAGGAGGTTTATGTGTTAATTATTAAAACCTTTGGAGTTCCTCAACCATTCATTTTCATTTTTATATCATACCTCAATTATTTGTGCCTCATGTTTGTTCCTATTTTTATTTTTAAAGTAATGGGACATCTTAGATCTGATGGACTGCTAATCATTTCAGATCCATTAAATAGGTATTCAGTTTCTTTCAGAGTTTAAGACTGGGAATGCCACCTATGTGACTCAGGTTTTATTCTGTCTTCTCTCGCAAAAAGACAATGAATCATTTCTTTTACATCAATAATGAAAATTAATAAAGTATTATTTTCTTATAACATGACTTGCCAATTTTATTTTTTTGGCAATTTTAATGCTATGACATTAGAGTGCTTTATTTATTTATTTTAAATGTTTTACTAGAAAGTAATGGGATGCAGTTAGAGTTCACTGACTGTGAAATTGATATTCTCAACAATATCCTTAAAAACAATATTGGTTGGAGTCATGAAAACCAAGAGGGAAGGTATTTTCATGGTGGAGAATGGTTAGCAGTGACCAGTCAGTCACTCGCTCCATAAACATCTGTTAAAACTGAACATGGCCAGGAACTGTCACTCTGCTCCTACCCCGCCACTAACCGTTTTGTTTAATCCTCATGTTAGCTATGGAAGATAAAAATTATTTTCTTCTTCCTAAAAACAGGAAAAGTAAGGTGTGGGGAGATTAGGTGATTCATCTAAATCACAGAGCTAGAAACTAGCAGACCCAGGATCTAAATCTGGCTTTTTGTTAAAAATAAATAAAATATCTGGACAGAGGAATTGATGCTTTACACTGTGCCATTTTTTATGTTTTGCAACAGACAAGATGCCTGGAGACTTTCTTCCTTATCCTGTGACCAGAACTGTATTAAAAGCAGGATAGATCACGGGCATTTTACAGAAAAACGATGCATAGATATTACAAGGACAGGTATCCAGCATGGTCCCACTTGTGTTCCCAAGTTTTGGATCAATGTTGTCCCATTAATTTTAGGAAGAAAATGTTCTCCCTATCCTCTGTTCTCATTTTTTTTTCCCTTTCAAATTCCCCACTTTTTGTTAAGAATGGTCTTTATTATTCTTCTGTAATACTGGTTGTCGAGTTGTTAGGAGAAGAAAGGTGTTACAAGTAGTTTGGAAAAGGTTGGCGGACTTTGACTTGTGAATATTTTTCTCCAATACCTGCCAGGACCCAGCAGACCTATGGAAGGTGAGTCCATGGTGCTGCAGGGCTCCTTAGTGAATCACTGAAGGAGTCAGGGAGGGAAGGGCCCTTCCACAATATCAGGCCCGATGTGTTCCGTGGAACCACACAAGTAAGAGATGAGTTTGGTGCTCCAAGTAAATTGACATAGCAGCCTGAATAAAGTCGAGGATGTTTTCTTGATACCCCTCCAGAATGTTATTAGACTAATATTCACTGAGAAAGTCTAAAAGAGAGAAGTGTTCTCCAAAGTTCTCTGATTATTGAACTCTTTCTTCATAGACTCTCTGCATGTAAATATCACAGGCACTATGCATAATTTAACTTATTTCATTGAAACATCAACCCTTTAATGCATTTTACCTGAAGGTCAAAGAGGATAATTCACTTGCCCGAGGTCCTACAGTTCTAGTGGTCCAGACAGGATTTGAACTCAGGTCTTTCTGACTCTGCAGCCCATTTGTGCTGTGCTGAGTCTCTTCAGTCGTGTCATTTTTTTTTCCCTTTCAAATTCCCCACTTTTTGTTAAGAATGGTCTTTATTATTCTTCTGTAATACTGGTTGTCGAGTTGTTAGGAGAAGAAAGGTGTTACAAGTAGTTTGGAAAAGGTTGGCGGACTTTGACTTGTGAATATTTTTCTCCAATACCTGCCAGGACCCAGCAGACCTATGGAAGGTGAGTCCATGGTGCTGCAGGGCTCCTTAGTGAATCACTGAAGGAGTCAGGGAGGGAAGGGCCCTTCCACAATATCAGGCCCGATGTGTTCCGTGGAACCACACAAGTAAGAGATGAGTTTGGTGCTCCAAGTAAATTGACATAGCAGCCTGAATAAAGTCGAGGATGTTTTCTTGATACCCCTCCAGAATGTTATTAGACTAATATTCACTGAGAAAGTCTAAAAGAGAGAAGTGTTCTCCAAAGTTCTCTGATTATTGAACTCTTTCTTCATAGACTCTCTGCATGTAAATATCACAGGCACTATGCATAATTTAACTTATTTCATTGAAACATCAACCCTTTAATGCATTTTACCTGAAGGTCAAAGAGGATAATTCACTTGCCCGAGGTCCTACAGTTCTAGTGGTCCAGACAGGATTTGAACTCAGGTCTTTCTGACTCTGCAGCCCATTTGTGCTGTGCTGAGTCTCTTCAGTCGTGTCCGACTCTTTGTAACCCTATGGACTACAGCAGCTAGGCTCCTCTGTCTATAGAATTCTCCAGGCAAGAATGCTAGAGTGAGTTGCCACGTCTTCCTCCAGGGGATCTTCCCAACCCAGGGATCAAACTCATATCTCTTAAGTCACCTGCATTGGCAGGTGGGCTCTTTACCACTAGCGCCACCTGGGAAGCACATGCAGCCTGTGATCTGCCCCTTTTTCAATTCTGCCGGTAGTTTCTCCATAGAGATATCCCTGACTTTCCACACATGATTTGCCTTTTTAAAGTACTCTACTCCATTAATGCCATTTTGTATTATATATTTCTGAAGGCTATTGTCTGAGTTTCCCAGGTGGCACTAGTGGTAAAGACTTTCCTGCCAGTACATAAGACTTAAGAGACAGGGGTTCAATCCCTGGGTTGGGAAGAGCCCCTGGAGGAGGGCATGGCAACCCACTCCAGTATTCTTGCCTGGAGAATCCTATGGACAGAGGAGCCTGGCGGGCTACAGCCTATGGGGTGGTTCAGAGTCGGACATGACTGAAATGACTTAACACGAGAGCTATTGTCTAGTCTATACCAGTCTTGCTTGTGAGGGGGCCCTGCTCTCCAAGGCGGGATTCCAGAANGGCATGGCAACCCACTCCAGTATTCTTGCCTGGAGAATCCTATGGACAGAGGAGCCTGGCGGGCTACAGCCTATGGGGTGGTTCAGAGTCGGACATGACTGAAATGACTTAACACGAGAGCTATTGTCTAGTCTATACCAGTCTTGCTTGTGAGGGGGCCCTGCTCTCCAAGGCGGGATTCCAGAAGTCATGGTCTGATCCCTCACTTGATTTATCTGCTGCAATTTTCCTCCTACTTCTTTCTGTTGGAGATACATTGGCTTCCTTGGTGCTTCTTAAAAAACATCAAACAAATGCTCTGATTTCAGATTCTTCGCATTTGCTCTTCTCTGCTGGGAACACCATTCTCCAGATAGCACATGCTCCAATCCCTCATTTTCTTCAACTTTCGGTTTAAATGTCACCTTCCCAGTACTCAGATCATCTTTTTCCCCTGTCCTATTAATCTTTTGCTTTATTCTGATTTATATTGCTTTAAACCACATATTTCCATCACATATTATATATGTGTTTTCTTCTCTCCCATCTGCATGAGCCAGAAGGTGAACTCCTCAATAGCTAAGACTTGTTTTGATTGATGGCTATATCCCCAGCATCTAGAACAGTGCCAGCCTTAGTTGACGGTAACTAAGTGAATACATTTTTATTCTGTGTTCCCCCACACCCAGGCCATGGGAGCAGATACTTCTTCCAAGAAAGAACCAATCATATTCTCCCTCTCTTTAGAATTGGGACCAAGAGACACTAGGTAGGGATTGAGAACTGCATTGGGTGTAGGATGAGAAAATACCTGTAACCTTAGAACCGGAAGCCAGCCACGTGTACGGGTGTAAAGTTTCTGGTCTTTTTCCAAAGAAAGAATAACGATGAGACTGCAAAGAGGGAAGTTTAATCATAAAACTATATATTCTGGAACAGAGGGAGATGGACTAGTTGTCTGGGCAGTTTTCTATTTTCTATTCTCTATTTCTTAGGAAACCAGGCTGCATTTCTCTACCAGGTTTGGGAAAAGACCTCTGCATCCTTATAATATATTCCTTATTTTCCCTCAGGTGAACTTGAATGGTTTAATTGTAGGGACTGTTTGTAGTTATTAAGATTAACAGTGGCTTAAACACTTAAACATTCAGGGGTTGCATCTATGATGGCTCCTTGAAGCCATCAAGAATTCAGCCTCCTTTCATCTTCCCATTCTGTGTCCTTTACCTGAAGACCACAGTATCCCTGCTTGTCACCTCATGGGCAAGATGGTGCTCGACCTCCTGGTCTCAGTTCTGCACATCAGACAGGAAGAAAGGGGAAGGAAGAAGAGACAAAGAATGTGTTCCTGGTGAACCTTTGCCTTTTCATTTTGAAGAGAAAGTTGTTCTAGGGGAATTCAATTTAAATCTCATTGTTTAGAAGTGTGTCCCATTCCTGAGCAGAAAAATCAAGTATTTTAACTTTTCGATTTAGATAGTAAAGGAAAAGGTTGCAAATGACTTTTGGTTCACTGATCAACAGACTGACACAAACAGAAGCCCAAAGAACCTGCTGTATATCACCTGTCTCTTATACACATCTAGATGTGTATAAGAGACAGACTCTCAAGTTGAATTAATATACTGGGTCTAAGTTACCTTGCCCATAATGTAAATTGCCAGGAGGTTTATGTGTTAATTATTAAAACCTTTGGAGTTCCTCAACCATTCATTTTCATTTTTATATCATACCTCAATTATTTGTGCCTCATGTTTGTTCCTATTTTTATTTTTAAAGTAATGGGACATCTTAGATCTGATGGACTGCTAATCATTTCAGATCCATTAAATAGGTATTCAGTTTCTTTCAGAGTTTAAGACTGGGAATGCCACCTATGTGACTCAGGTTTTATTCTGTCTTCTCTNGTTGCCATTTCCTTCTCCAATGCATGAAAGTGAAAAGTGAATGTGAAGTCGCTCAGTCGTGTCCAACTCAGCGACCTCATGGACTGCAGCCTACCAGGCTTCTTCGTCCATGGGATTTTCCAGGAAATAGTACCGGAGTGGGTTGCCATTGCCTTCTCTGGAGTTGAACCTTAATTGTTCTCAATTGTTTTCTACATCTAATTTGAATGCAAGGCATTGAGAGAAGAAACATACCTAATGAGTCTTCTATGGCCTTCAGAGCACATCCTATACGGCTGGACGAACATGTATTCATATGCAAGTGTAATCATGGGTTTTAATTTGGTCTGAGAATCTTATTTTCCATGAGGGAAGGCTCAGCTCTAACCATATTAACTTCTATCTTCTCTGATTCCATCAGTATTCCTTGTCTAATTTTATGTCTTAACTATTTTATAGCTCCATTGTGAGCACTTTCTGGTGGGCTGGGCCTTAACTTTCTTTTATACACATCTAACACAACTGAGTGACTTCACTTTCAGTTTTCACTTTCATGCATTGGAGAAGGAAATGGCAACCCACTCCAGTGTTCTTGCCTGGAGAATCCCAGGGACGGGGGAACCTGGTGGGCTGCCATCTCTGGGGTTGCACAGAGTCAGACACGACTGAAGTGACTTGGCAGCAGCAGCAGCAACAAGCTATCTTCATGGACAGAGCTCAGTGAATTTGTTTGTGAATATACATGTCACTGAGTACCAGATCTTAGAACTCTGTGCCAGCGGGTCAATTATTTACTCATTTTTGGTACCATTTAACTTATTTGTATATTTTTTCTAGAATTCAAATGAAAGTAATGTTTTATGTGGTTTTAGTAATAAATAAATAATAATTTTCCCATCTATTCAGTTCAGTTCAGTCACTCAGTCGTGTCCGACTCTTTGTGACCCCATGAATCCCAGCATGCCAGGCCTCCCTGTCCATCACCAACTCCCAGAGTTCACTCAGACTCACGTCCATCGAGTCCGTGATGCCATCCAGCCATCTCATCCTCTGTTGTCCCCTTCTCCTCTTGCCCCCAATCCCTCCCAGCATCAGAGTCTTTTCCAATGAGTCAACTCTTCTCATGAGGTGGCCAAAGTACTGGAGTTTCAGCTTTAGCATCATTCCTTCCAAATAGATATCACCAAATTCTTAAGATTCTATAAAAGGAACATGACTATGAACTTTGCTGAAAGTGATTAAAATGCTTGTTTTAAGTGGTCTTCAGCTAACACTGTGATGATAGACCTTTGCTATCAGCACAAATGAGAAGGAAAGTGGAAGGCAGAAGATAACATGAGAAAAGAAACAAGAAATATTTTAGGACCCACTCCTCCCGCTGTCCTGACCCAAGAAGTCCAGAGTGTATTATTATGACTGTGATTTTTCCAAGAAAGCATTTCTAACATCTGAGCATTTTGCTCTGGATACTGATGATTTCAGAAGGGGAAGTGTTCTGAGCTGCTGGTATTGCTTCACTGTTGTTCTAAGTGCTGCGAGTATCACAGTTATTGCTCAGTGTCACTGTCAGTTTGGTTGAAGATACTAAGTTAACCTTGCCCAAAAAAATCACCAGGGGTTTCTAATGAGTGTTTAAGATATAGCATTTTCAATGATAAGTCAAATCTTGAAAACTTAACTCCAATGTGTCCATTTCTATAAAATTTTCCCCAACTTGAGGTAAGATTTTTAAAGAAAAAAAATTAAGTGGGAGGATGGGGAAACATTTAGGGAGCTGAGTATACAATGATGAAATTGGACTTTAACACCTAACTCTATACTCAAGGAAATGAGCATTTTGATTTTTTTTTTTTTAGCATTTTGATTTTTTTTTTTAGTATTTTTTATTTTTTTATTTTTTATTTTTATTTTTTGATGACTAATTATTTTTATTTTTATTTTTTTTTGTATTTATTTATTTTTTTACACGAACTCCCAAACATGAACCATGCATTTTGATTTTAAACAAAAAGTTTATATCAGAAACAGAGATGGAGAAGAGAGAGAAAAAGAGAGATTGCTGTGCAAATTGTGTGTGTACGTGTGTGTACATGTCCAAAGTTCAGCTAAATAGCAAAATTAGTTTTCACATTTTTTGAATTTGAACCAATACTGTTTTTTTTTTTAATGGAGGATAACTGCTTTACAATGTTTTGTAGCTGTATACTGCTACACTTTTTTTTTTTTTAAGTGAGTAATACATTGTATGTAACAAGCAGATGTTGCTATTTGTGAAAAACTGAGATTTTGTTTAGTTTTTTTTGGAATCTGTAATGAGATGGCAGTTAGAAGTAACAATAAAATTTCAACGGTCAACACACATTGCAGGAGGAAAGGAAAAGTTAGTATAGTATAAAGAACTAATACGAAACGTTACATCCTCTTTACTGTATGGTTTTGGGCTTATCCCTATTTTTAGGAAGAGTCAACACAGTCTACCCCATGACCATAAATGCCTAGTGACTGACACAGAACCAGCTGTGTAAAGGACTCAGGCTTCTGCATCTCACCTCGTCTTTTTCTGCCCACCTTGGACTGTTCTCCATAGTCCTCTTTTGCCTTTCTTTTCTCTTTCTACCTCAAACAGGTCAGGGGCCCTTTTAGGCTAAGCCCTGAGCAGTGGAAATAACTTTGAGCCAACTTGTATGTTCACAATTCCTAAACAGATTTCATTATCATGCAGGAGCCAATTCATCTTTACAAGGGCAGCTTGCTGCAGGGAAGGAAGGAATTACTCAGATGTCACTGCATCAAGCCACCGATTCTTGTGCCTAATATTTTGAGTTTGGAAAATAAGCAGTTTAACACAGTTTTGGAAAAGTCTCTGGCTTATTATGAGGTGGCTGAATTTCTGGGTGCCTGTGTCTGTGTGAGTTTTTTTTTTTTTTTTCCCGCTCTAAGCATTTATGGAAAATTTTATCCTGTGTCACTCACCAAAGTGTACAGTAAGACTAAGACTGAAAACCTAGGCTGAAAATAGCTGATTGGACCTTCAGCAAGTGTGGGGGCCCAGTGATGGGAAGCACTCACACCTGCATTTCTTCCCCTGGGCTGTCTCCACCTGTGTACCCCATGGGCATCTCAAACTCAGCACATCATCTTCCCCCATCTTATGCTCCCCCAGCAAATCTGCTTCTCTTCTGCAGTCTTTATTTATGAGGATGGCCTCATTATCTTCCCAATTATCCAGGCTTGAAAAACCACTCATCTTAACTTTTTCTCCTATTCCTGCCAATCTAATCAGATTGTTAAAATTCTGTCAAGTTTATTTTTGCTGCATTTCTTAAACCTAACCCTTTCCATTTCCATTGTTGAGTCCTCTTTTGGGTCTTTATCACCCTTCATTTTAATGATTATGACTTTCCTGATTGTGCTTCAGTGTTGATTAAGAGCCTGGACTCTCCTAACCTTCTGGGAGAGTTGGTTTACGTTCACATTCGTCATTTATTGACTATACAGTCTTCAGAATATCTTTGATAGTCTCTTTCTTTTGGTTTCTTCATCTGTAAAATGAAGATGATGCTATTTTATATTTCATAGAATCATAAGGATCAGTTGAGAGTATTTAAATGTCTAATCCAGCACTGAATACATATGGAGTACTATGAGATAATTGGGCTTCCCTGATAACTCAGTTGATAAAGAATTCACCTGCAATGCAGGAAACTCTGGTTCAATTCTTGGGTCAGGAAGATCCGCTGGAGAAGGGATAGGCTACCCACTCTAGTATTCTTACGCTTCCCTTGTGGCTCAGCTGGTAAAGAACCTGTTGCAATGAGGGAGACCTGGGTTCAATCCCTGGGTTGGGAAGATCCCCTGGAGAAGAAAAAGGCTACCCACTCCAGTGTTCTGGCCTGGAGAAGTCCATGGACTGTATAGTCCATGAGGTCCAAAGAGTTGGAAACGACTGAGCGGCTTTCACTTTCATGAGATGATTTTGCCTCTTTGGTGGCTCACTAGGTAAAGACACTGCCTGACATGCAGGAGACCCAAATTTGATCCCTGTGTCACGAAGCTCCCCTGGAGATGGGAATGGCTACCCACTCTAGTATTCTCGCCTGGAGAATTCCATGGACAGAGGAGCCTAACAGGCTATGGGGTCACAAAGAGTCACACACGACCGACCGACTAACACTTTCATTTTCAATGTACATTGACAAGGGTTATTCTGAGGATTAATTGAGAGAGCCATGCAAATCATTTACAAAGTGTTTGAAAGTATGATGCCAAAGGGGATAGGTAGTAGTCATCATTAGTATCAGGAACATTATTATTACTGTCCATATTCTACACCTATGAAAAGATATGGTTTTATTATAGTAGCATTTTGATTACAGTTTTGCCACTTAATTTATGGTTTAGGGTTTTAAAGGGCTAGAATCATGGCTCCCTTTACCCTTTGGCAAAATCTTCATCTCAGAAGTCAAGTGCTTAATTATTAGCGATTTTGACAATTAGCTTTCATTTGCATAGTGCTTTGTTTATTTCAAAGGGCTTTCATAAATATTTATCTCATGAACTCCTGAAAACAACCCTGATCATTAAGCAGGGTAAGTGATAAACACCAGTTGGGAGATGGACAAATTGTATCCTGGGGCATTGTTTCTTGGCCATAGTCACAAAATAAGCTTTTGGAAGACACACTGGATCCATCTGCCACTGTTTCAGAGACCTCCCAGTGACCTCTACACACTCATGGCTTCCCTTTCATGGGAGCTTCTAGAAGACAGATACTCAAAGAACACCGATGCTTTTGATTCTCCAGATTCCAGCAGCATTCAAGGACACTGTAGGCCTTGTTGACTACTTCTCAAATTCACTTTTTAAAAACTCTGAAGATATCTCTTTTGTATTTTCCTTGATGATTCTGAATATAACAAAAAGATGTAATTTGTCTGAAAGCTTTCTGCAGCATCAGTGCAAGAGCTCTGAAATGGGCGTTAAAACTTCTGCAATTGCAGGATTTACAACAGAATATTAACAGTGATTATCTCTGGGTGGTGGGATTAGATGTAATTTTCCTTATTCTTTGCTTTTTTGCTTCTCTGTACTTGCTACTTGTTTTTCACTCCCCCATTAAATTTTATGTAAAAATAGCAATTATATTAGGCTGGCAGCAGCAGCACACTTTGGAGCTGGTATGTATCTCCTCCCACTTGCTACCTGGGTGACATTGGAAAACTTCCTTCACCTCCCTGATGCTCATTTTCCTATCTATGAAATACCAGAATAATCATACATGGCTCACCAAGTTGTGAGGGATTAAAAGAAATAATATAAAGATCATGGCACATGATAGGTGATCAGTTAATATTTATCTACCACTACCTTAATTTCTTATTCCCTATTCTTCAAACTTATAGTGGTTTTAGACTGGAAAAAAAAATTCCATGTCAAAGAAAACATACACATTTACAAAAACTGAGAGAATGCTTTAAGGTGACTAATTACCCAAATCTCAGTCCTTTCTCACATGTCTTTTGGTGATGGACAAGGTAGTAGATAAGATAGTCCAGTAACATGGCAATGAGCAAAGAAATCTGTCAGGTTATTATAGAAGGGAGGTTGCAAAGCACTGCATGCAAAGACATCCTTAGCTCTGAGGAGATGATGGCAGTCGCAACTTCAGGGTGGAGTGCTGGACTGTCCTATGAGAGTGCCCAGAATTCGGGCATCCTAAGGTGCCGAAGGTGCTTGTTTTGGCCCTTGTTCAGATCCCCCTGCCTAATGGGAACCTGTGGCCTCCATTTCAGAACTTGGGCTTGGTTTAGGCAGCTCTGTAATTGGTTTATGTCATTCATGAGGAATTTCTTTTCTTTACAGTTGGCGACTTGAAGCCAGATTGTGAGAAGAGATTCCGTACTACCCATATCTGTTTTGCTGTTCCCCGGGTTATAAATGAGGTGATGTGGGGCTCCTCTGGCAGTGTCCCTAGCTAGACTGGCTCCCAGTTTCCACAGAGCTGGAAGCTGGACTGTGTGGATGGAAAGCCTTCATCACCTTCATCACCCACCTCTATTTTCCCAGACACGGAAGGGCCCTGGTGGCATTGTGCGTGCAGGAACCAGCCACTTTCCTTTTTGTCTTATGCACTGGAAATTGAAGGCCTTTGGATTGGGGACACAGTTAGGGGAAGAGCTTTTTCACTCCTGGAGCGGGTTTGGTGAGGGAGTGGGCAAAGATGTAACAGGAAAAGAAACAAAGGGATGTCAAAGTTGGGCTTGCTACACCACACAGTCCGCAAACTTAACAGAGTCTGCATCTCTCTCCAGACCTGAGCTGACTGTTACAGTTAAGGGCATCACTCGTTCTTTACTCCCCGAAGATGAAACCCTCAGGACCATCAGAAAGTTGAGAAAAGGGTGAACTAAACGATTTTTCAAGTATATTTCCGACTTGAGGTCACAAATCTATTACCTTTGACTCTAAAGTATACTTTTAAAAAAACTTTTTTTTTTCTTTTGCTACTGCCTTGATCCAGGTTTCATGATTTCTCCATGTAGACACTTCTAACTGATCTCTCTTATTTGTTAGTCTCTCCAATCCATCTTACCTCTCAAGTTTGGACCACTTAATCTTCTTTAATACCATGGTCAAGTTCATATCTCTACCCTTATGAAAAGCTTTCCTCAGCTCCTAGTTGTTTATCAGATCATGTCTTCCAGGATAAGGATAAACTCATCTGTGTAGTTTTCAATACCTTCTTTTACTTGATTCTAGTCCAACTTCTCAGTTGATTTCTTCAGCCATATGTAGTAGGCTTAGGTCAAACTGGAACATATGACTTTTTCCATGCAATGTTTTATAATTTCTTTTGGGAATACGATGCAATGATCTAAAAACAAGGGATAACTGCATATATATGGAGTCATTTGGGCCTAGAAAAAACAGTTTCAAAGGCCCTTGCTGATCATCTATTTTTGGAGAAAACAGAACTTTAGGTCCTGCCCTGATGCTCCAGGCCAGTTGCATCTATCTGGGACTTATCACCCCCTGTCCAGAAATCTTCCACCCTCACACCTGCACAGAAGACTTAGCACCCCCAGCCCAACTACAAATGCCATCTCAACTAAAGAATACCCAAAATATCCCACCTGATTAATGTTTCCCTTATCACTTCCACAAACCTCCCTATAAACATGGAGCCTCCCTGATTCCTCTGAGCTCAGCCCTGTCATTAGGCCGACTGTCCCCCTCCTTGCCTGAATAAAGGTAACCTACTTTTGTTGAAGTCATCTTTCCTCTTTCTGCCTCGGCCCGAACTCTACCATGTATATATATCAGATGAATGATATACATGTGTGAATGTCTCATTATCAGTTCAACCTTCCCACCAGCTGGTTCTGTCCATGGAGGAATAACTGGTGATTTAAAATGAAGTTTAAGTTTCTAGAGAAGAATAAGAGTGGAGGAGATTTGGGATTCAGTATTCAGATTGTGTTGCCTCTGCAGTGATATGTGAGATCCTACTAGAGAAGCTCTATACAGTCAACAAAAACAAGACCAGGAGCTGACTGTGGCTCAGATCATGAACTCCTTANCGAAGCTCCCCTGGAGATGGGAATGGCTACCCACTCTAGTATTCTCGCCTGGAGAATTCCATGGACAGAGGAGCCTAACAGGCTATGGGGTCACAAAGAGTCACACACGACCGACCGACTAACACTTTCATTTTCAATGTACATTGACAAGGGTTATTCTGAGTATTAATTGAGAGAGCCATGCAAATCATTTACAAAGTGTTTGAAAGTATGATGCCAAAGGGGATAGGTAGTAGTCATCATTAGTATCAGGAACATTATTATTACTGTCCATATTCTACACCTATGAAAAGATATGGTTTTATTATGGTAGCATTTTGATTACAGTTTTGCCACTTAATTTATGGTTTAGGGTTTTAAAGGGCTAGAATCATGGCTCCCTTTACCCTTTGGCAAAATCTTCATCTCAGATGTCAAGTGCTTAATTATTAGCGATTTTGACAATTAGCTTTCATTTGCATAGTGCTTTGTTTATTTCAAAGGGCTTTCATAAATATTTATCTCATGAACTCCTGAAAACAACCCTGATCATTAAGCAGGGTAAGTGATAAACACCAGTTGGGAGATGGACAAATTGTATCCTGGGGCATTGTTTCTTGGCCATAGTCACAAAATAAGCTTTTGGAAGACACACTGGATCCATCTGCCACTGTTTCAGAGACCTCCCAGTGACCTCTACACACTCATGGCTTCCCTTTCATGGGAGCTTCTAGAAGACAGATACTCAAAGAACACCGATGCTTTTGATTCTCCAGATTCCAGCAGCATTCAAGGACACTGTAGGCCTTGTTGACTACTTCTCAAATTCACTTTTTAAAAACTCTGAAGATATCTCTTTTGTATTTTCCTTGATGATTCTGAATATAACAAAAAGATGTAATTTGTCTGAAAGCTTTCTGCAGCATCAGTGCAAGAGCTCTGAAATGGGCGTTAAAACTTCTGCAATTGCAGGATTTACAACAGAATATTAACAGTGATTATCTCTGGGTGGTGGGATTAGATGTAATTTTCCTTATTCTTTGCTTTTTTGCTTCTCTGTACTTGCTACTTGTTTTTCACTCCCCCATTAAATTTTATGTAAAAATAGCAATTATATTAGGCTGGCAGCAGCAGCACACTTTGGAGCTGGTATGTATCTCCTCCCACTTGCTACCTGGGTGACATTGGAAAACTTCCTTCACCTCCCTGATGCTCATTTTCCTATCTATGAAATACCAGAATAATCATACATGGCTCACCAAGTTGTGAGGGATTAAAAGAAATAATATAAAGATCATGGCACATGATAGGTGATCAGTTAATATTTATCTACCACCACCTTAATTTTTTATTCCCTATTCTTCAAACTTATAGTGGTTTTAGACTGGAAAAAAAAATTCCATGTCAAAGAAAACATACACATTTACAAAAACTGAGAGAATGCTTTAAGGTGACTAATTACCCAAATCTCAGTCCTTTCTCACATGTCTTTTGGTGATGGACAAGGTAGTAGATAAGATAGTCCAGTAACATGGCAATGAGCAAAGAAATCTGTCAGGTTATTATAGAAGGGAGGTTGCAAAGCACTGCATGCAAAGACATCCTTAGCTCTGAGGAGATGATGGCAGTCGCAACTTCAGGGTGGAGTGCTGGACTGTCCTATGAGAGTGCCCAGAATTCGGGCATCCTAAGGTGCCGAAGGTGCTTGTTTTGGCCCTTGTTCAGATCCCCCTGCCTAATGGGAACCTGTGGCCTCCATTTCAGAACTTGGGCTTGGTTTAGGCAGCTCTGTAATTGGTTTATGTCATTCATGAGGAATTTCTTTTCTTTACAGTTGGCGACTTGAAGCCAGATTGTGAGAAGAGATTCCGTACTACCCATATCTGTTTTGCTGTTCCCCGGGTTATAAATGAGGTGATGTGGGGCTCCTCTGGCAGTGTCCCTAGCTAGACTGGCTCCCAGTTTCCACAGAGCTGGAAGCTGGACTGTGTGGATGGAAAGCCTTCATCACCTTCATCACCCACCTCTATTTTCCCAGACATGGAAGGGCCCTGGTAGCATTGTGCGTGCAGGAACCAGCCACTTTCCTTTTTGTCTTATGCACTGGAAATTGAAGGCCTTTGGATTGGGGACACAGATAGGGGAAGAGCTTTTTCACTCCTGGAGCGGGTTTGGTGAGGGAGTGGGCAAAGATGTAACAGGAAAAGAAACAAAGGGATGTCAAAGTTGGGCTTGCTACACCACACAGTCCGCAAACTTAACAGAGTCTGCATCTCTCTCCAGACCTGAGCTGACTGTTACAGTTAAGGGCATCACTCGTTCTTTACTCCCCGAAGATGAAACCCTCAGGACCATCAGAAAGTTGAGAAAAGGGTGAACTAAACGATTTTTCAAGTATATTTCCGACTTGAGGTCACAAATCTATTACCTTTGACTCTAAAGTATACTTTTAAAAAAACTTTTTTTTTTCTTTTGCTACTGCCTTGATCCAGGTTTCATGATTTCTCCATGTAGACACTTCTAACTGATCTCTCTTATTTGTTAGTCTCTCCAATCCATCTTACCTCTCAAGTTTGGACCACTTAATCTTCTTTAATACCATGGTCAAGTTCATATCTCTACCCTTATGAAAAGCTTTCCTCAGCTCCTAGTTGTTTATCAGATCATGTCTTCCAGGATAAGGATAAACTCATCTGTGTAGTTTTCAATACCTTCTTTTACTTGATTCTAGTCCAACTTCTCAGTTGATTTCTTCAGCCATATGTAGTAGGCTTAGGTCAAACTGGAACATATGACTTTTTCCATGCAATGTTTTATAATTTCTTTTGGGAATACGATGCAATGATCTAAAAACAAGGGATAACTGCATATATATGGAGTCATTTGGGCCTAGAAAAAACAGTTTCAAAGGCCCTTGCTGATCATCTATTTTTGGAGAAAACAGAACTTTAGGTCCTGCCCTGATGCTCCAGGCCAGTTGCATCTATCTGGGACTTATCACCCCCTGTCCAGAAATCTTCCACCCTCACACCTGCACAGAAGACTTAGCACCCCCAGCCCAACTACAAATGCCATCTCAACTAAAGAATACCCAAAACATCCCACCTGATTAATGTTTCCCTTATCACTTCCACAAACCTCCCTATAAACATGGAGCCTCCCTGATTCCTCTGAGCTCAGCCCTGTCATTAGGCCGACTGTCCCCCTCCTTGCCTGAATAAAGGTAACCTACTTTTGTTGAAGTCATCTTTCCTCTTTCTGCCTCGGCCCGAACTCTACCATATATATATATCAGATGAATGATATACATGTGTGAATGTCTCATTATCAGTTCAACCTTCCCACCAGCTGGTTCTGTCCATGGAGGAATAACTGGTGATTTAAAATGAAGTTTAAGTTTCTAGAGAAGAATA
>SJYX01018476.1:567197-582714 GCA_006410675.1 Oreotragus oreotragus
AGAACTGGACATGGAACAACAGACTGGTTCCAAATAGGAAAAGGAGTACGTCAAGGCTGTATATTGTCTCCCTGCTTATTTAACTTATATGCAGAGTACATCATGAGAAACGCTGGAATGGAAGAAACACAAGCTGGAATCAAGATTGCCGGGAGAAATATCAGTAACCTCAGATATGCAGATGACACCACCCTTATGGCAGAAAGTGAGGAGGAGCTAAAAAGCCTCTTGATCAAAGTGAAAGAGGAAAGCGAAAAAGTTGGCTTAAAGCTCAACATTCAGAAAACTAAGATCATGGCATCCGGTCCCATCACTTCATGGGAGATAAATGGGGAAACAGTGGAAACAGTGTCAGACTTTATTTTTCTGGGCTCCAAAATCACTGCAGATGGTGATTGCAGCCATGAAATTAAAAGACGCTTACTCCTTGGAAGAAAAGTTATGACCAACCTAGACAGCATATTCAAAAGCAGAGACATTACTTTGCTGACTAAGGTCTATCTAGTCAAGGCTATGGTTTTTCCTGTGGTCATGTATGGATGTGAGAGTTGGACTGTGAAGAAGGCTGAGCGTCGAAGAATTGATGCTTTTGAACTGTGATGTTGGAGAAGACTCTTGAGAGTCCCTTGGACTGCAAGGAGATCCAACCAGTCCATTCTGAAGGAGATCAGCCCTGAGATTTCTTTTAAAGAATGATGCTAAAGTGAAACGCCAGTACTTTGGCCACCTCATGCGAAGAGTTGACTCATTGGAGAAGACTCTGATGCTGGGAGGGGTTGGGGGCAGGAGGAGAAGGGGACGACAGAGGATGAGATGGCTGGATGGCATCACTGACTCGATGGACGTGAGTCTGAGTGAACTCCGGAAGTTGGTGATGGACAGGGAGGCCTGGCATGCTGTGATTCATGGGGTCGCAAAGAGTTGAACACGACTGAGCGACTGACCTGAACTGAATAGATGGGAAAAACAAGAAGCAAGAAAAACAAAAAAAGAAAAAGGAAACTCTTCCTTGGAATTAATTCTAAATTATGGAATAGCCAGATTGATGACATAACATTACTATGTATGCTCAGATGCTCAGTCGTGTCTGACTTTTTGTGACCCCATGGACTGTAGCCCACCAGGCTTCTCCAGGCAAGAATACTGGAGTGTGTGATGTTTCCTCCTCTAAGGGATTTTCCTGACTCAAGGATCGAATATGAGTCTCTTACATCTCCAACACTGGCAGGCAGAGTCTTTACCACTAGTGCCACATGGGAAATCTGCCACATCACCATGAAAGTGTTAGTCACTCAGTTGTGTCCAACTCTTTGTGACCCTATGGACTGTAGCCCACCTGGCTCCTCCATCCATGGAATTCTCCAGGCAAGAATATTGGAGTAGGTAGCCATTCCCTTCTCCAGGGGATCTTCTTGACCCAGGGATAGAACCTTGCTTTGCATGCAGATTCTTTATTCATCTAAGCTATCAGGGAAGCCCCAACATCACCATACAAGATAGTAAAATTTGTGCTTGGGATCCATTGTAACTTCTTGAGTTGGAGACACTGAGCAAAGGTAGAATTATACTAATAAGCTAACATTATTGAAAACCTCTGCATGTTACATGATATTTGTGGGGAGTTTGGCTGGGTAAAACCTACTGCCAGCCTCCCTCTACCACTTTTGTAGAGATGGAGAGTGAGCTGTGGGGGAAGCACATAGGCCTTGAGGTCAAATAGACCAAAGATGATAATTCACAACTTTCAGCTAGGTTTTGTGAATTATTTGCATTTCAATTTCCTCATAAATATAGAAAGTGATATCTGCTTTGAAAGACTGCCATAAGATGTGTAGGCAGTGAATGTAAACTGTCTGATGCATAAATAGCAGCCATGTTTCTTATTATAACAGGCCATGACTTAACCAGAGAGAGTTTGCCATGTACATACTATGTGCCTCTATGCAGAACATGAATGTTTTCCTTTTCTGTGCTGCCCTCAATCATTCAGCACACACACACACACACACACACACACACACACACACACACAGAGGTACACAATGGAGGCAGTGGGGAGAGAGAGTTTATTGCTTATTTTAGGGCAGGAAGAAACTGGTTAAAGACTTAAGTGCAAGGACAATTCTCAATATTCATCCTGCCTAGAGTAAGAAGTAGAAAAAGTCCAATACTTTCCCACATTCATGCCCTTATATCATACCCTTCTATTTGGAATAAACTTTCTCATCTATGGGTACCCACTTCTTATTATACATTCATATTCCAATTATTCTTTCAGGATTCACTGATACTTAAGTATAATCTCACTCTCTGCTTTTCTTTTTGTGGCTCTCTTCCTTTCTTTCTTAGACCACATAAGTCTTTCCCAGTAGACTATGAACAACCTAATGCAGAGGACTTCCCTGGCTTATCTGCAGTGAATCCTACTGGGACAAAATTTGGTCCCACTGAGCTCAAAGCTGGCTTAAAACTCAACATTCAAAAAACTAAGATCATGGCATCCAGTCCCATCACTTCATGGCAAATAGATGGGGAAACAGTGGAAGCTGACAGACTTTATTATCTTGGGCTTTAAAATCACTACAGATGGTGACTGCAGCCATGAAATTAAAAGACACCTGCTCCTTGGAAGAAAAGCTATGACCAATGGCATATTAAAAAGCAGAGACATTATTTTGCTGATAAAGGTCCATTTAGTCAAAGCTATGGATTTTCCAGTAGTCATGTATGAATGTGAGAGTTGGACTATAAAGAAAGCTGAGTGCTGAAGAATTGATGCTTTTGAACTCTGGTGTTGGAGAAGACTCTTGAGAGTCCCTTGGACTGCAAGGAGATCCAACCAGTCCATCCTAAAGGAAATCGGTCCTGAATATTCATGAGAAAGACTCATGCTGAAGCTGAAGCTCCAATACTTTGGCCACCTGATGCAAAGACCTGACTCAATGGAAAAGACCCCGATGCTGGAGAAGATTGAAGGCAGGAGGAGAAGGGGACAACAGAGAATGAGATGGTTGGATGGCATCACCAACTCAACGGACATGAGTTTGAGCAGGCTCCAGGAGTTGGTGATAGACAGGGAAGACTGGTGTGCTACAGTCTATGAGGTTGCAAAGAGTCAGACATGACTGAGTGAGTGAATTGAACTGAACTGAGCTCACATTTACTGAATGAACAATATTATTGCTAAGATAAAATTCAGCCCTTTACATCTTTAAAACTCCATTGTCTCTGTGGCTTTAAATGAAAATTCATTTGTGTTTAGTATTCAGTACTTAGTTAACATAAACTCTGTTGGACATCACTCTGATTACTAAAAGAGCCTTGGTCTGTCTGACCTTTAAATTATTATGAAGAAGCTACTTTGATTTTTGAGACTCATTTCTTCTTTGCTCTCTGTAGAAATATGTGGGGATATGGTAGAAGGCAGCTGTAGTTAGACTGGAAGCTTATTTAAGAGATTGCATGTACGTGCAGATTTTAATTTCAATGATTAGAAGTTCCCAAGGGTGTACACTACTGTATTAGGCATGATGCAGGATTAATTAAAGACCATGCTTCAACTTTGTCTTTGTGGCTCTTACAGCCTTTTGAATAAGGCTCATAATGCAAATGGAATTAATTTGTCAGGCACTGAAATGTTCTGCCACCTCCTAATTATGTTGTGGGAAGATGATTTATTTGGTTTCATTTTTAAACTATCTATTTTTTCATACCTAAGCCATTTCTCAAACTCTGGTCAGGGTAGGAGATTGCTCTCTCTCTCTCTCTCTTTCCCTCACCTGTTTGGGGCTCTATCTCCCCTATTTCAAGCATTAATTCTAAAATGGATGTACATTTATGATAAGCTGGTAATTCAATATTTTTCTTACCATAATGTAGCACAGTGAATTCCTTTGCTTTTGCCTTGAGCTTTTAGCCTAAATAAGTCATCAGAAGGGTTTGTTTGTTCTGCCTTATAATTTCTGATCAAAAGCTTCTTTATGAAAGATCAGGTGCCAAAGGTGGAATTTAACTATGAGCTGTATTTTCCATGTCTACTTTCTCCAAAGTCAGTTGGAAAAATCAACTCTTCACAAAATATTTTAGCAGCAGCAGGTATGAAAAAGACTCAGAAATTAGAAACAGTATTTGATGATAAACTCCAGGTAATAAGTCAGCCATGTGATAAGTCACCAGCACAGCTAATGTTGTTGTTGGCTAAATTAGCAGATATACAGCCTCTAGAAAAATATAGAGGGCTGTCATAGTGTATACCACAGTGATTAAATCACTGTTGGAGTATTGTTTTCCTTTCTTGGTCTCATACTTTAATAAGGGCATTGGAAAACTGAAATGCATTCAAAGGAGGGTAACTTGGGTGGTCAGGGAATTTTGACCTTGTCAAATGAGGAACGGTTGAAAGAATGAGGCATTTGTTGTCATTGCTGTTGTTTTAGAAAACACACACACACACAGACACACATTGAGGGACATTCTGTTATATGAGGTTGTATCACTGTAAACATCTGAATAATCTTCAAGCAGATCTGTGCTGTGGTTAATCACTCAGTCATGTCTGACTCTTTGCAACCCCGTGGACTGTAGCCCACCAGGCTTCTCTGTCCATGGGTATTCTTGAGGCAAGAATACGGGTGTGGGTTACTGTGACCTCCTCCAGGGAATCTTCCCAACCTCCCACATTGCAGGTGGATTCTTTACCATCTGAACCACCAGGGAAGCCCCAAATTAGAAGCAAGTAAATCTAATTCAACTCTATTGTTGAAAAAATGAATTTTCTTGAGGATTTCTTCGATAATTCCATTATATGATTAAGAAAACTGTCTGAATTGTCACCTTTGGATTTTCCTTTGAACTATAGATTACCAAGGGCTTCCCCAGTGTCTCAGCAGTAAAAAGAATCCATTTGCAATGCAGGAGACTCAGATTCAACCCCTAGGTTGGAAAGGTCTCCTGAAGGAGGAAATGGCACTCCACTTCAGTATTCTCATTTGGAAAATCCCATGGGCAGAGGAGCTTTGCAGGCTAGAGTCCATGGGGCTGCAAGAGCTGGAAATGATTAGGGGCTAAAGAAGCAAAAAGACAAAAATAGATTACCAACAGAATGAACCCTCTTCTCTTACATTCCTGCCTTGCAGTTATGTACAAATCACTGTGTCTTCCACCAGCCAACCCAGACTCCTGTCCTAGGTCCTCACTATGGACAGCTCCTCTTTGATCCTTATCCAGTTGGGCCCATCCCTGCAGGGTGAGGAGTCTTCAGGGCCAAAGGGAGAAGTCTACCCATAGCCCATGTCCTTCCCTCCCAGTAACTTGTTACTAGGACCAGTGGTGTTAGGATCACCTGAGAGCTTATTAGTAATACAGCCGAGACCCTCACAACCCATTCCACCCAATGAATCAGAATCTTGTTTTAACAAGGTCCCCAGATGACTCAAATAAATATTAAAGTTTGTCAAGTATAGTTTTAGACTCTGCTCTGTGTGCCCGAGGTGCCAGAATTCTTGGCCCAAACAGCCTGGCATCTGCATTCAGGGTCTGTGTGGACTCTTCAGTGGGTTTGTCCTCCTAAGAGCAATGCTGCCAATGGATGTGGGCTTGTGCCTGAGCAGGGACCAAGAGATGACCATCTGGGGAGCACACCTGTAGATGGAATTTGGGAAGATGGGCCAACTGTTCTCATTCATGTATGCAAAGCCACCCTGTTGAGGACAGAACACCAGGACTGAAATAAGAAGGAGGATCTCAGGGTTCTATCTGTACCATTGCTCTGGACCTGGGTGGAAATATTAAGTTATGTGGCTGAGGTGAATCTTAAGTAAAAAAAAAAAAATCATAGACTCCAAGCTCACATGTATGTGAAGTAATGTTATTGCAACATGAAGATAAATCAGAAACCCCAAGTAAACCTTACCTCACTGACCTCAGAGCAAATATACACTGTGGAATGTGGGGAAATCAGTCATATTTCAGGAAATGTCTAGAATTTCTCAACTTTGTACATAGCTCAGTATTTTACACCATGTTCCTTCTTTGTCACACACCCTCCCCCATCAAATTATGATTTGGCAGATTTTACAAAATTGCAAAAGAAACTAGCAGGAGTACAAGAGAATTCAGAAATTTCTTTTCTTTTGATTTAATTTTCAGAGCTTGTGCTTTAAACCTGTGTAGAGAGGCACCAGGCACTCGACATATAGCCCTACAATTGTTCTGCCAAGTAGGCGTTCTTAGCCTCTATTCCACAAACTGGGTAACAGACATGAGGATTCAAGTGACTTCCCTAGACTAGGTAGTAGATGAAGATGCTGAAGTTTGAACCCAGGACTTCATTCTCTAAACTTTGTGACTTATTCTGTCAAAGTACTTCACTAAATACCATGGGTTTGTTGTTGCTGTTGTCTGTTTCACCTGTGATAAGTAGAATATGTGCCTTTGGAGCAGGGATGGAAGGGGTCATTGACCACCCAGTTCTTGCTGAACAGTTTAAATAGCTCACCGTAACCAAGAGGGAATGTGATGTTAATTGTGGACTACATTTGTGTATGGAAATTAGAGATGGACATTTTGCTTTGTCCACAAAACATACTGTATTAAACACCATAAAGAAACTTCCCCAGAAAGTGTTTTCATAAACTTAAAGGGAAAAATAAGTATATGACATATTAATAAAATGTCTTGAAATTATTCTATTTCAATTCCTCCAGAGTGGAGAAGGCAAATCGTTTGCAGCCGTTGGAGCATGAATCAAGGAGCAGCGTTAGGAGAGAATCTGGGTTTCTGTGTTCTGTCAGAGTCTTATGTGCCTACTGACTTCTTGGGAAGCCCTGGTTGTGGTTATTTCCCAAAGGACCATGGAAAGCTGGCCTCCCCAATTTTGCAGCTGTAAAGAATATGCCTGCAATGCAAGAGATGCAGGAAACACAGGTTTGATCCCTGGATTGGGAAGATCCCCTGGAGGAGAACATGGAAACCTCCTCCAGTATTCTTGCCTGAAAAGTTTCATGGACAGAGGAGCCTGGAGGGTTATAATCCAAAGGGTCGCAAAGAGTCAGACATGACTGAGCGACCGAGCACAGCGATAGAACATGGACAGCTGGGCCTGAAGTTTGTAATAACTGGTCTCTCTAATTGCTCTTTTATATATTCCAGACCATCTACTCTCAATCTCTCTTGAGAGCAAATGGAAACAGATAAGATTCAGGAACTGTTTTTCTCAGAAACCTTTTTTTTTTTTTTTTAACTTAGCTCTGTGCTTGTTGAAACTTGGTTATTTGGGGCACTCAAAAGTAACTTTCTTTTTAGAAAGGAGACAAAAACTTACACAAACCTGAGGGAAACACAATTTGCCAAATATCCCAATTGATAAGAGAAGGAGTTGACTCAAAATTGTTTCCTTTATTGTGTGGCATTTTCCTTGGTAACTTTGTAAGAGTTACCCCTCCTCTGTACACAGGGCCGCTTCTTGGCACAGAAGGGGCCTGATAAGGAGCTGGCAGGCCAGCATCTGCAGTACAGGGCTTTCAGATCAGGATCACAGATAGACAGTCTGTAAGCAAAAGTACAAGTCCTTCTGTCCTGTGCATTTCTCTAAAAAAATCTCATTTTATGTACATCTCAAAATGGGTAGATTTCCTCATCTTCTTTAAACAAACAGAGACCAATTTAAGAGCTTATTTTTGAACTATGAAATTCAGAAATCTAAACTAATGAAAGGAAAAAGAAGCAGCAGCCAGATCAATCTGGCCCGAGGAATGAATATTTCTATTGTGTTGTGATTTGTATTTTTAACAGTAAAGACCATGGGTCTATTCATTTCAAAACTGGTTGGCCATGTATTATGAGATGGATATGGTGAAGGCAATGGCAACTCTATTTTTTGAACCGATCCCAATTCATTTGACGATAAATATAAGACAAGGATACAGAATCATTTCATATTGGTGAAATTACCACAAATGCTGTTTAAGATTGGCTCAGCAAGCTGAACTGTTTGGTTAGAGACTTGAGGAGTTCTGACTTTAAATACCAGAAATGAATGCTGTTTCATTTCCAATATTGTACTGTTTGAGGCCTTGAATGTCAGGCTGGGAAAGTATTTCTGTATTTGAGAGGCATCTGGAAGTCCCTTTAACTTTCTGAGCTGGTTGTGTGAGCACTGTGGTGAAAAGCAGAGGGTAACTTAATTCAGATAAAGAGAGAGTACAAATGAAAATGTGAGCTCCAAAATGACTGTCTTTACATTGGCTTATGGGGGAATGAACAGCTGGTTGGGATTGTTGTTTTTCAGTCACTAAGTCATGTGCTACTTATTGTGATCCCATGGCCTGCAGCGTGAGAGAGGCTCTCCTGTCCTTCACTATCTCCCCAAGTTTGCTCAAATTCATGTCCATTGAGTTGGTGATGGCATCCAACAATCTCATCTTCTGCCTCTCTCTGCTCTTCCTGCCTTCTGTCTTTCCCAGCGTCAGTGTCTTTTCCAATGAGTTGGCTTTTCCTATCAAGTAGCCCAAGTATTGGAGCTTCAGCATCAGTCCTCCCAATGAATATTCAGGATTGATTTCCTTTAGGATTGACTGGTTTGATCTCCTTGAAGTCCAAGAGACTCTCAAGAGTCTTCTCCAGCACCACAATTCAAAAGCCTCAAAGCACTGAAAAATTAATACTGGTTGAGATAAATGCCTCTTTTTTTTTTTAATTGATAGAGGTATGGCTGTTATAGTATAACATTTTAATATTATAAAAATGTGTTAGTTTCTGCTGTACAGGAAAGTGATTCAGTGTTATATATATATATATACAAATGTATTCTTTTTCAGGTTATTTTCCATTATCAGTTATTATGAGATACTGAGTATAGTTCCCTACACTATGCAGTGGGTCTTTACTGTTTATCTATTTTATATATGGTAGTATGTATCCTTTAATCCTAAACTCCTAATTTATCCCCACCCTTTGCCCTCTAGTAATCATAAGATTATTTTCTCTGTCTGTGAGTCTGTTTCTGTTTTAAATGAATTCGTTTGTATCATTTCCTTTCAGATTCCACATACAAGTGATATCAAAGGTATTTGTCTTTCTCTCTATGACTTACTTCACTGAGTGTGATAATGTCTAGGTCCATCCGTGTTGCTGCAAATGACATTATTTCATTATTTTTCATGGTTTAGTGATATTCCATTACTCATATGACTTATATGTAGCATATCTGGAAATAACATTATAAAAATACAAATCATGACACATACATTAAATTTTCTGTTTCTCTGATTCTCTCCTCTACCCTCAACCCAGCTGGATCTTAGCTCTCATGATTTCCTCTGTCTTCAGTGTACTTAATGCTATTCTTTTTCAATCACCTTCTTGACTTATCAAAGTCCTCACATCCATCAAACCCCAGCTTAAAGACCACCTACTTTACAAAGCTGTTCTAGAGTTACTTGAAGACTTGTTATGTGTTCTTCAAACTCTTTGCATGGTACTTGGCACAAGGTTGAAGATCAGTAAACATGTGTTAAACAAATGAAAACTTCTTTGATTCAACTCTTAGGGACTGTTCTTAACTCAGTCTTACTTACAAATTTATCCAGAATAATTTCTCTGAACTTTATAGAGGAATGTTAATGGGGATTTGCTGATAAAGTTGACATTCAGAGCAACTGTTAAATATTGTGGGAGTTATAGTCTAAAAGATTTGAAGGAAGAATCAGAATATGAGGCTCCTAGTAAAGAATATAACACCAGTCTACCAGAGTATGTCTCTAAGGATGACAAATTTCATGTCGTTTTCATCAGTGGCAAGCAGGTTATCATTTTGAATCCTAGGATCACAATTTGTTTCACCCTGACAAGCATGGAGCACTAAATGGAACTTCTAAAACATGAGCATTTAGATGCCCAAGCCTAAAAGAACCAGTTTCTTCTCCTTTATCTAAAACTAACTTACTCTCTACTTTATGGGATTAACTTTCCATTTAAGTGGCATCTGTGAAACCAAAGCTTTTGTTATAAAATGGACACATTTCCCTTTAGGAAAAGGCCTGAGAAAGAGGGGTTTTTGTTTGTTTAATTATTTACCCATGACTCCAATAGGAATGCATTCCTAGTTAGCCTGTCAATAGAAGTATAGAAATAGCAAATTTAGAAAGGAAAACTTTAGAAAGAAGAATTTTAGAAAGAAGAACTGCTGGAGTGAGGAATATTGATAGCGGCGAGAAATGACTGCCTGCTGGTGAGGGAAGAGACAGCTAATATAAGAACTAATAGACTTAGCAGTCCAGACTCTTTTAGAGCTTGACTAAGAGCCTTACTATTCATATGTAACAAATGACCTTCATAAAGGAAAACATTAGAGGATAGTAAAGTATTATGGAGGTCTGACTATTCGCCTAGGTACCCTTCTAAACTTCGGTCTCTGTTTTGGCAAAATTAAGCAGTGAAGGACATAGGACACACACAAAAATTAAATCCCTTTCATGTCTTAAAATCTAGGGTTCATGATGATTTTTATTAAGCCATAAAAGAATTAGGTATTTTTAATACAAAATGTGTAAGAAAATAAGAATATAAGTTTTAAAATGATATCCATCCAAATAATCCATTCGTATCAATTCTGGAAAGTAAAATATTTCTGTATGTCATTTAAGTGAAACTCACAAGTAGATAACCCTTGTCTCCTTCTGGTCAGAAATGCTAGACATGTGCATTGTTGGAGTGTCTTCTAGAGGGTATCTAATCCAATGCCTTTATTGTTTTATAATAAGAGTGTCAGTCTTTTGAGGTTATTATAACAAAACATCAGAGGCTGAGTAGCTTGTAAACAACCCAAATTTATTTCATAATTCTGGAACCTGGGAAGTCCAAGATCAAGGTGCCAGCAGATTCAGCATCCAGTGAAGGCTTGCTTTCTGACTCATACATGATGCCTTCTCTCTGTGTCCTCACATAACAGAAGGATGAAGGTCCTCTCTGGGGTCTCTTTTATAAAAGCACTAATCCTATTCCTGAGACCTCTGCCCTCATGACCTAACCTCCCAAAGGCTTCACTCCCTAATTTCATCACCTTGGGCTGAGGATTTTAACACAGACATTCTGGGAGGATGCAAGGGGTTTCCCTTGTGGCTCAGCTGGTAAAGAATCTGCTCACAATGCGGGGGACCTGGGTTTGATCCCTGGGTTGCGAAGATCCCCTGGAGAAAGGAAATGCTACCCACTCCAGTATTCTGGCCTGCAGAATGCCCTGGACAGTATAGTCCATGAGGTCACAAAGAGTTGGACACGACTGAGCGACTTTCACTTTTCTGCGGGGATGCAAGCATTCAGAAAGTGTGGTATGCTGTGCGCCGTGCTCAGCCGTGTCCAACACTTTGTGACCACGTAGAACTATAGCCCACCAGGCACCTCTGTCCATGGAATTTTCCAAAGAAGAATAGTGGAGTGGGTTGCCATTTCCTCCTCCAGGGGATCTTCCTGACCCGGGGATCCAACCGGCATCGCCTGTGTCTCCTACACTGCAGGTGTATTCTTTACCTGCTGAGCCATCAGGGAAGCCCTAACTATAATAAACATTGTTTTGGTCTTTCTGCCCAGATATAATTTATTGGGCTTTAAAAGAACCTTAGAAATGATCTAGTTCAACTGTCTGGTTTCACGGAGGACCCTTGGAGCCCAGACAAAAGAAAATGTTTTAAGTTATTCAGCAAATAGATCCATCTTTTGAATGCAGGCATCCTAACTGCACTCAGAATTACTACCCCAGCACCACACTACTCCTGAGTTCTGTCTTTATAGACATTGTTGGTCTGTTTATTGCTTTATCATTGACCTTTCTGTCATGAAACAAACTTTCTTGATTCCCCATGCCAATAAATGGTTAATCTCCCTGAGCCCAAGGCTCTGGAAACTTGTGGGAGGGAGCCAGGTGAGCAAAGAGAGCAGATAAAGGCAGCACCTGCCTATGGGTTTGGAACAGCCTGGGGACACGGAGAGAATGTAAACATGTTCTGCAGATCTTATTGTCTGACTCTGTGCCAGCGTCTTTTGGGTTCTTGTCATGGAAAATATTTCGTCTGAGGTCATTCATTGAGCAGAGGAGCACTGAATACCCTCCAGGGTGCCAACCCCGGTCCTGCTTTTGTGCAGATTAAATAAGCAAGGGACTAACGTTTCAGGGGCCTAGAAGCCTGCCTTGTAACAATACAGACGGGGAGGTAGGGAAAAGGAGCCATTCAGAAAACACACTGTGTTGTTCTGAACTACCCTCTCCCCCTGGCTGCCCGCCCTCCCCGCTCCTCCTGCGTGGCCTCCCTCTGTTTGCTCACCCCTACTTACAAGCACACGCCCTGCGTTTAGAGCAAGAGTTAACGTCTGCGCTTCCTCATAAATCTCGGTTTGCCGCCTGGAGCTATGCTTTTAATTCTGTGGTGGAGCTTTGAGATTCCAGATGAGTAGGAAGGAGGGGCGGCTGACGAGGTAGTCATGGAAGCCGCCATGTCTCTCCTGCGGACTGGCCTCCTCATTCGGTGCTTTGAACAGATACTTTACACCTCAGCACAGCATCTGTGAAAGCCTGGATAGAAGCTGCAGGGGTGGGGGCCGTCTTGGGAAAGGATGTTGACTGTATCACATTGTGCAAAAGGGTGCACAGTTTTCTCCAAGGACAGAAAAAATGTGTGGAATGAGCAAATTAACCCAGACTGGTTGGCACGTTTTTCTAGTTCAGCTAAAAATGACTTCAAGGAGAGGAGTCTTTCTGACAAAAATAATTCATGTCTCCAAAAGCTTGTAATTGAAGCAAGTTTTTCCTCCGTTGAACTTGAACTCCTTTTTGTGTTGTTAAACCATATTTGTTTTCCATGATTGGTCGTTTGGACCTTGTAGGATAGCTTCTCCTGTATAAGCCTCCTCTCTTCAATATGCCTTTGCTTTTTTTGGTGGAGGAGGAAAATCTGTTGGGCTGCTGTGATGATTTAAAGCAGTAATTGCTTGGGCCTTCCACCCTGCCGGCAACTGTATTTGAGTAGAATTCTGTGTCTGAATCACTGAGTCAAACATGTAATTAACATGACTAAAGGAAGAACTCTGGTCTTTGAAAATTCTGGCCCTCAATTTTTATGTCTATAGAATGCAAGAACTAGAAACACACCTCTAAAGAGCCTTCCAACTCAGTCATACTAGGATCCTAACAATCCTTAGCTGTTATATACCCTCTTCCTCCACCAAGTTCTTATGAGTCCTAATAGGTTTTTTTTTTTTTTTTCTACTTCTGTACCTTTCTGTGAGGTTTTGAAATTTACCAGAAGTGAAATGTATATTAACCTTCTTGTTTCCACTTCTGTGGTAATGAAGGCCAGATCCAGCTGGTTTCTCTGAGGACAGAAAGCGGTAACACAATAAGTTGTGATAGGTGAACTTCTGTGCTTCTGTCATGGTACATTCAGGTTTCTGTGCCTGTTTAGGCCTCGGAAGCAGACGAAAGTAAAAGATCATGGGCTTCTAGAGTTCAGCCTTTCCCTGGTGGTTCAGGTGATAAAGAATCCTCCTACAATGCACGAGATCTTGATTCGATATCTGGGTCAGGAAGATCCCCTGGAGAAGGAAATGGCAACCCACTCCAGTATTCTTGTCTGGAGAATCCCATGGACAGAGGAGCCTGGCGGGCTACAGTCCATGGGGTCACAAAAAGTTGGACTTGACTGAGTGACTAACTCTTTCACTTTCACTAGAGTTCAGGGATTGAACCCTATCCATTTCTCTACTCCTGATAATATACCACACAGAGAATTTGCTGATTAAATCATGGAATTGAAGATAGACAACTTAGGAATGTTGCAGAGAACCATCTCTAAGGTGATTTAAAAGATAATTTTTAATCTATTAGAAAAGTTTTACAGAACTGTGCTTATTCAGTCTGAAGAACAGAATTGAAAGGTTGTCATAAGGTAAATGAGAGTCTCTCTGATGGATTTAAGTCTAAGTAGGAAATCATGCGGGCTTCCCAGGTGTTGCTAATGGTTAAGAACCCGCCTGCCAATGCAGGAGACATAAGAGACATGGGTTCCATCATTGCTGGGTTGGGAAGATCCCCTGGAGGAGGGCATGGTTACCCACTGCAGTATTCTTGCCTGGAGAATCCCATGGACAGAAGAGCCTGGTAGGCTACAGTCCATGAAGTCGAAAAGAGTCGGACACTAATGAAGTGACTGAGCATGCACAGGAAATTATATACATCAATACACTATGTGAAGCAGAAGCTGAACACATAAGAAATACCCTGGGACTCAGAATCAGATGGAGGAAAAGGGATTAATAGGTGAAGTAACGCAGAGAAGACTTTAGCACCTCCTCTGTGCTGAAGACTCAGATAATGTTCTGATTAAACCTGGTCATATTTTTTATCTTATTTCCTTTGAAGTGAACTTCACCTGTTTCTATCAAAATATTTTTTTTAAATTGCTTATAAGGGTCAAACAAACAAAAAGGAAAAAAAGAAAGAATGCCTCTAACAGTACCCAGTAAGCATTATGGTACATGATAGGAATTTAATATTTGTTAGTTGGACAGAACCTTTCAGCATACAAAGTATTTTTTCATCTATTATCCTCTTGTCCCTCATGAAATTGTGGTTATCTAAATATACCAGCAAATTTGGAAAACTCAGCAGTGGCCACAGAACTGGAAACGGTCAGTTTTCACCCCAATCCCAAAGAAAGGCAATGCCAAAGAATGCTCAAACTACCGTACAATTGCACTCATCTCACATGCTAGTAAAGTAATGCTCAAAATTCTCCAAGCCAGGCTTCAGCAATACATGAACTGTGAACTTCCAGATGCTCAAGCTGGTTTTAGAAAAGGCAAGGAACCAGAGACCAAATTGCCAACATCATCTGGATCATGGAAAAAGCAAGAGAGTTCCAGAAAAACATCTATTTCTGCTTCATTGACTATGCCAAAGCCTTTGACTGTGTGGATCACAATAAACTGTGGACAATTCTGAAAGAGATGGGAATACCAGACCACCTGACCTGCCTCTTGAGAAACCTATATGCAGGTCAGGAAGCAACAGTTCGAACTGGACATGGAACAACAGACTGGTTCCAAATAGGAAAAGGAGTACTTCAAGGCTGTCTATTGTCACCCTGCTTATTTAACTTCTATGCAGAATACATCATGAGAAAGGCAGGGCTGGAAGAAGCACAAGCTGGAATCAAGATTGCTGGGAGAAATATCAGTAACCTCAGATATGCAGATGACACCACCCTATGGCAGAAAGTGAAGAGGAACTAAAAAGCCTCTTGATGAAAGTGAAAGAGGAGAGTGAAAAAGCTGGCTTAAATCTCAACATTCAGAAAACGAAGATCATGGCATCCGGTCCCATCACTTCATAGGAAATAGATGGGGAAACAGTGGAAACAGTGTCAGACTTTACTTTTTGGGGCTCGAAAATCACTGCAGATGGTGATTTCAGCCATGAAATTAAAAGACGCTTACTCCTTGGAAGGAAAGTTATGACCAACCTAGA
>SJYX01018476.1:596138-625045 GCA_006410675.1 Oreotragus oreotragus
GATGATGTCCATGTGTAGAGTCTTCTCTTGTGTTGTTGGAAGAGGGTGTTTGCTATGACCAGTGCATTTTCTTGGCAAAACTCTATTAGCCTTTGCCCTGCTTCATTCCGTACTCCAAGGCCAAATTTGCCTGTTACTCCAGGTGTTTCTTGACTTCCTACTTTTGCATTCCAGTCCCCTATAATCAAAAAGACATCTTTTTTGGGTGTTAGTTCTAAAAGGTCTTGTAGGTTTTCATAGAACCATTCAACTTCAGCTTCTTCAGCATTACTGGTTGGGGCATAGACTTGGATTACCATGATATTGAATGGTTTGCCTTGGAAATGAATAGAGATCATTTTGTCGTTTTTGAGATTGCATCCAAGTACTGCATGTCAGACTCTTTGTTGACCATGATGGCTACTCCATTTCTTCTAAGGGATTCCTGCCCACAGTAGTAGATATAATGGTCATCTGAGTTAAATTCACCTGTTCCAGTCCATTTTAGTTCGCTGATTCCTAAAACGTCGATGTTCACTCTTGCCATCACCTGTTTGACCACTTCCAGTTTGCCTTGATTCATGGACCTAACATTCTAGATTCGTATGCAATATTCCCTTTACAGCATTGGACCTTGCTTCTATCACCAGTCACATGCACAACTGGGTATTGTTTTTGCTTTGGCTCCATCCTTTCTTTCTTTCTGGAGTTATTTCTCCACTGACCTCCAGTAGCATATTGGGCACCTACCGACCTGGGGAGTTCCTCTTTCAGTATCCTATCATTTTGCCTTTTTGTACTGTTCATGGAGTTCTCAAGGCAAGAATACTGAAGTGGTTTGCTATTCCCTTCCCCACTGGACCACATTCTGTCAGATCTCTCCACCATGACCTGCCCATCTTGGGTGGCCCCACAGGTCATGGCTTTAGTTTCATTGAGTTAGACAAGGCTGTGGTCCGTGTGATTAGATTGACTAGTCTCCTGTGATTATAGTTTCAGTATATCTGCCCTGTGATGCCCTCTCGCAACACCTACTGTCTTACTTGGGTTTCTCTCACCTTGGACATGGGATATCTCTTACCGGCTGCTCCAGCAAAGCACAGCTACTGCTCCTTACCTTGGACAAGGGGTATCTCCTCACCACTGCCCCTCCTGACCTTGAACATGGAGTAGCTCCTCTTGGCCCTCCTGTGCCCACGCAGCCACCACTCCTTGGAAGGTGCTTGATGCTATTAATATCCTTATTTTATAGAAGATGAACTATAAAATTCAGAGAGGTTAGACTTGCTCAAGATCACACAGCTAGGGAGAACCACATTAGCAATATAAGACCAAATCTGTTTGATCTGAATACTCATGATGTATCATGTTCTATACTTCGGAGAAGGCAATGGCACCCCACTCCAGTATTCTTGCCTGGAAAATCACATGAACAGAGGTGCCTGGTAGGCTGCAGTCCATGGGGTCGCAAAGAGTTGGACATGGCTGAGTGATTTCACTTTCACTTTTCACTTTCATACATTGGAGAAGGAAATGGCAACCCACTCCAGTGTTCTTGCCTGGAGAATCCCAGGGACGGGGAGCCTGGTGGGCTGCCGTCTATGGGATCGCACAGATTCAGACACGACTGAAGTGACCTAGCAGCAGCAGCATACTTCCTTTAGTTCAGCGGTTCTCAGCAGGAGATGATTTTATCCCTAGGGGACATTGGCAATATGTGGACAACACTTTTGATTGTCACCCCTAGGGATGAGGTGCTACTGCTTAGCTTTCTAAAATCTGGAGGACATGCTCTCCTGCTGGAAATAATGTCCTAGTCCCAGATAGCAATAATTCCAAGGTAGAGAAATATTAGATTAGTTGTATAGATTAATAGCCATACTTATGACTCTGATTCTCAGAAAACTGGATGCAATGTTTGAGATGCATATATGAAATGTGATAGAATAAAAAGTACTTTCTGCCTTGACTATCTGGGAAGGCATTGTGGAAGAGAAAGGATTTGAGCTTGGTTGTAAAAGATAAATAAGAGCATGGGTATTATAACTCTTTGTGGATTGAACAGACTATCAGAGAGTTTCTTAGGCAAGCTTAACACAGTGGAGATTTTTATTTTTTTAAAGGAAAAGTTTTCTACAAAGAAAACCTTTCTCAGAACCCAAATATATGAAACTGATAAAAATAAAGCAGCTATGATTGATGTGATTGTAGCTTTTCTTCCCTAACTTTTCCCTAAGACTTCAAGCATGTGTGTTTTTTTAAATACTATTAATAATAGCATTGTCTTGCTTTTCAAAAGAATTCTGATTTGGATAATGTATGATATGGTCATCCAACCTATAAGGGAATGTAGTGTTCTAAGAAACAAGTTTCAAAAAGTATCGAGACTGATTTTTTTCCATATCCCTTTGGAAAATTAAGAACATGAATTATTTCCTAAATATTTTCATTCAAACTCTTCTAGAAACTTACATAATTATAATACAAAATACTTCTAGGTATCAAAACCTAGAAGTAAAACATCAGTACAATACTATACTGTAGCAGGGTTTCCCTGGTGGCTCAGATGGTAAAGAGTCTGCCTGTAATGCAAGAGACCCAGGTTCTATCCCTGCGTCAGGAACATCCCCTGGAGAAGGAAATGGCAACCCACTTTACTATTCTTGCATGGAGAATTCTATGGACAGAGGAGCCTGGTTCATGGCCACAAAGAGTTAGACATGACTGAGGGACTAACACTTTCACTTTCATAGTGCTATTAACTAAAATACAGACCTTATCCAAATTTCATCAGTTTTTTGTTTTGTTTTTTCCTAATGTCTTCCGTGTACTCCAGTACTGAATCCAAGATTCCATGTTATATTTAATTATTCTGTTTCTTTATTCTCCTCCAAACTGTGGCAGTCTCTCAGTCTTTCTTTTTTCTTTTTCTCCCCATGACCTCGGGGCTTTTGATAGAATGTTCTCATGGTGGGTTTGGCTGATGTTTTTCATGATTAGATTGAAGTCTGCTTTTTTGAAGGACACAAATACTGCAGAAGTAATGCTGTGTCCTTTCACTGCATCGTATTGCAGGTTCACTGTCCCTGTATGCCTTGTTACAGATGTTAACCTTAATCATTTGTCTAAGATGGTATATGCCAGATCGCTCCTCTGTAAATTTAGTATTTTTCCTTTATAATTGATAAATACCTTGGAAGAGCCAATTTGATGCTCAACCCATGTCTTTTGAAATCATGGTTTCTGAATAGAATTTAATATATATCCTTTGGCATCCAGGGAATTTTTATTACTTTAAAATAGGGCATATCACAAGATTAAAAAAATACTTTCTCAAGTCTATGATGCATATTAAGGAAATTGGCATTCAAAGTCTGGAATCAAAGGGAGTAGGACTAAGGAATCTAAACTCTTTCTTGCCTGAGATAATATTTACATCTATAAATAGTATGCTTTAAAATATTTTTGAGCAATTCACTGGGAATCATACAATAGTCTGATGAAGTTGGTATTTACCATCATTATTATTTTCCATTTTCAGGTACGTAAACTAAGATCCAGGGAGATTAAATGATTCTTCCAAATCTAACCATTAGTTTTGGGCAAGGAAATATACTTTTTTCCCCCACTGTACTCAGTGATGGAGGGGACATGGTTAGATTGCTGTGAGGTGGGTATGTCCATGTAGAGGAATGTAGCTTCTTAGAGAGTATGAGGCAAGGCAAATAAAACAATAGATGAATGATTGGAATCTGTACACTTAAGATCGCTTCTGACCTTGGTTACTTTGTGATTTTAAACATAGCAATTAAATTAAATTCTCCTGTTAATGGAATTAATTCATTCTTCCTGTTTTGCTTTTCTCTTTGGAAGCTTAAGAAAGAACACTTGCTGTTTTTCTTACCCAGTCGCTAAAGCACTGGTGGAGTGTTCTGTGAGGAATGATGTCCTCCTTTCTACAATTTCCAGGCTATATGACTACAGTTCATTTCATTCAGTAACACATAATATTTAAATCCATTCTAAGGTCTTAAAGAGGGTGCTGGGAATAATAATAAACTTCTGTCTGTCTTTGTCACTATAGCCTGAAATTCATGGTAAACAAGAAAAACCTTGCTTATCTATTAGATTCTTTAGTCAGGGAAGTGAGTTTAAATTGAGGTTTGACATTATCTAATTAGGTAACTATTACTTTATTGAAAACCCACAGATATCAATGCACTCTAGCAAACTTTATGTTGTTTATCATAAAGTCACTATTTTTTTAACTTCTGAGTTGTTGAAGTTCCAATACTTTGGCCACCTGATGTGAAGAGTCAACTCATTGGAAAAGATCCTGATGGTGCGAAAAATTGAATACAAAAGGAGGATGGGTAGGGGTCAGAGGATGAGTAGGTTAGATAGCCTCAACAATTCAGTGGGCATGGATCTGAGCAAACTGTAGGAGATAGTGAAGGACAGGGAAGCCTGGCGTACTGCAGTCCATGGGGTCACAAAGAGTCAGACATGACTTAGCAACTAAACAACAAAATTAGCCCCAAACCATAGATTCCAAGGCCTCTTTCCAAAAGAGTAAGCTGAGGCTCATGAGGGAGAAGTGAATTTATGATAAGGTGACAGAACAAGGAAATCACACAAGTTTTAGTTGCATGGCCTTTCTTTCTTTCCTATTTCTGTCCCTTTTGTGCTGTGCTGTGCTGTGCTGAGTCACTCCAGTCATATCCAACTCTTTGTAGCCCTGTGGACTGTAGCCCTTCAGGTTCCTCTGTCCAGGTAAGAATACTGGAGTGGGTTGCCATGCCCTCCTTCAGGGGATCTTCCCAGCCCAGTAATCAAACCCAGGTCTCCTGCATTGCAGGCAGATTCCTAACTATCTGAGCCACCAGGGGAGTCCATGAATACTGGAGGGAGTACTCTATCCTTTCTCCAGGGGAATCTTTCCAACCCAGAAATCAAACCAGGGTTCCTGCATTGCAGGCACTTTCTTTACCAGCTGAGCTATCAGGGAAGCCCCTTGTCCATTATAGACTAGGTCAAATAGTAATGATGGATATATTCTAAATTTTAGACTTTTTTCTTACTAACAAGGAAACTAAGGCTACAATGGAGAAGTGGTTTGCCCAAGGGCAATTTGGTATAAAATTAACAGTCCAGGCTAAAACTTATATTGAAAATGTGATTATAGGTAACAACTACAGGCTTCTCTTTCTTCATTGAATCATCACTCTGTATTAGTCCCTCAAAGCAAAGACTGGCTCTCCTCATGGAGTAAAGGAAAACCATTGGTCACTTGGTTTGAATATGTATAATGACTTATATGGATATTGGAATATACTTTGAAAGTTTTAATTTAGACTTGCAAGCCAGTTGCCTAGAAAGCATATTTGGATCTCACTGTGAATAGTCTCTTGTAATATTCCTTTTTACCACTGTGCAGAAAATGGAATGACTCTGGACAAAATCATTTACTTGCTCTGAGCCTTGATTTCTAACATGGAAATAATGATACCTTCTTTTACTTATCTGAGTGGCTTATACTGGAATGAGTTAATGGATATAAATGAGCTAATTGGAAATACAAAGATCTGGACTTTCCTAATTCATTTCCTTCTTTATATCTTTGTTTGCAGTGCTCCCTGAATTACCCTCCTTTCAACCCAGCTCAACCTGATTTGACCAAATGAGTGATCTTTTTTTTTTTTTTTTTTTTTCACTCATTTAACTTAACATTCAGGGTAGACTGATCTGCTGATCTAGTAACTCGGATGGTTTTGTGAAGAATTTCTCTGTCTTCACGTCTTAGGTCTTTCACTATTATTGTTTTCAGTCTCAGTCAGGCTTTCACTGTGTGGCCAAAATGACCATGAATACCTCTGGACTTGGATGAAGTGTTTCACAGCCGCATCGGTCACGTGCCCACACCTAAACCAATCTCCTATGGATTCCTCTGGTTGGTTCGAACTGAGTCATGTACTAAAGCCAGCTCCACTTAAGCTATTTGCACTAAAAGGAAGAACGTGGCTCTCCAAAGGAAAATAGAGACATTCTTTTTTAATCTTTTAAAAATTAGTTATTTATGGGCTGTGCTGGATCTTTGTTGCTGTGCAGGCTTTTCTCTAGTTGTGGGAAGTGGGGGCTATTCTCTAGTTGTGGTGGGCAGGCTTCTTATTGCAGTGGCTTCTCTGCAATGAGAAAAAAAAGAGATGGGGGTGGCAGGGATGAGGTGGTTAGATAGCTAGTGCTGTGACGCACTAGCTCTAGGTGTGGAGGCTTCAGTAGTTGCGGCTCCTGGGCTCTAGAGCACAGGCGCGATAGTTCTGGTACATGGGCTTAGCTGCTCTGTGGCACACGTGATCTTCCTGGATCAGGGATGAAACCTGTGTCTCTAGCACTGGCAGGCAGATTCATATCCACTGAACCACCAGGGAAGCCCTGAGGCACTCTTATTGGAAGAAGAATCTCAAATGGAGAGAAGGATGCTGGGTTAGAAAAACAGCAGCAGTCAGCTAGACCCTCTTTAACCTCATTTCACTTGCTGAAACCCTATTACCCCTTAGAGGACTGTCTCAAATGTCTTCTTTGGAAGTCATTTTTGATCCTCTAACCATATATGATTTCTTTTGTTTTTCTTTAATATCTTGTGCCTGTTTTTGCTGTTTATTTTCATGGATTTTGTATGATCATTACAAGTTCATTTATATTATTATAGTGCCACTGCTGAGTCAGCTTCCCCGATAGCTCAGTGGTAAATAACCCACCCACCAAACTGATACAGCCACTATGGAAGATGGTATGGAGATTCCTTAAAAAACTAGGACTAATACCACCTTACAACCCAGCACTCCCACTCCTAGGCATATACCTGAGGAAACCAAAACTGAAAAAATGCATGTACCACAATGTCCATTGCAGCACTATTTACAACATCTAGAATATGGAAGCAACCTAGATGTCCATCGACAGTTCAGTGCAGTTCAGTTCAGTCACTCATTGTGTCCGACTCTTTGCGACCCCATGGACTGCAGCACACCCGGCCTCCTTGTCCATCACCAGTTTCCGGAGTTTACCCAAACTTATGTCCATTGAGTTGATGATGCCATCCAACCATCTCATCCTCTATTGTCCCCTTCTCCTCCCACCTTCAATCTTTCCCAGCATCAGGGTATTTTCAAATGAGTCAGCTCTTTGCATCAGGTAGCCAAAATATTGAAATTTCAACTTCAGCATCAGTCCTTACAATGAACACCCAGGACTGATCTCCTTTAGGATGGACTGGTTGGATCTCCTTGCAGTCCAAGGAACTCTCAAGAGTCTTCCCCAATACCACAGTTCAAAAGCATTTCTCAGCTTTCTTTATAGTCCAACTCTCACATCCATACATGACCACTGGAAAAACCATAGCCTCGACTAGATGGACCTTTGTTGGCAAAGTAATATCTCTGCTTTTTAATATGCTGCCTAGATTGGTCATAACTTTTTGCCAAAGAGTAAGAATCTTTTAATTTCATGGCTGCAGTCACCACCTGCTGTAATTTTGGAGCCCCCCAAAATAAACTCTGCCACTGTTTACACTGCTTTCCCATCTATTTGCCATGAAGTGATGGGGCTGGTTGCCATGATCTTAGTTTTCTGAATGTTGAGCTTTAAGCAAACTTTTTCACTCTCTTCTTTCACTTTCATCAAGAGGTTCTTTAGTTCTTCTCTTTCTGTCATAAGGATGGTGTCATCTGCGTATCTGAGGTTACTGATATTTCTCCCGGCAATCTTGATTCTGACTTGTGCTTCATCCAGCCCAGCATTTCTTATGATGTACCCTGCATATAATAAGTACATTCACCTATCCATCAACAGATGAATGGATAAATAAGTTGTGGTACATATATACAATGGAATATTATTCAGCCATACAAAGGAACACGTTTGAGTCATTCTAATGAGGTGTACAAATCTAGAGCCTATTATACAGAGTGAAGTAAGAAAAATATAAATATCATACTCTGACACATATATATGGAATCTAGAAAGATGATACTGATGAATTTATCTGCAGGGCAGCAATGGGGAAACAGACATAGAGAACAGACTTATAGACCTGGGGGGAGAAGGGAGAGAGAGTGAGACGCATGGAAAGAGTAACATGGAAACTTACAATACCATATGTAAAATAGATAGCCAATGGGAATTTGCTGTATGACTCAGAGAACTCAAACAAGGGCTCTGTGACAATCTAGAAGGGTGGGATGGGAAATGGAATGGGAGGGGGGTTTGGGAGAGATCAGCCATTGTGGACCTATGGCTGATTCTTGTTGATGTTTGACAGAAAACAACAAAATTCTGTAAAGCAATTACCCTTCAAATAAAAAATAAATAAAGTGGCAAAAAAGAAAGAACCTACCTGCCAATATAGGAGATGTGAGAGTCGCAGTTTCGACCCCTGGGTCGAGAAGATCTCCTGGAGGAGGGCATGGCAACCCACTCCAGTATTCTTGCCTGGAGAATCCCATGGAGAGAGAAGCCTGGAGGGCTACATTCCAGAAGGTCACAAAGAGTCAGACACAGCTGAAGCGACACACACACTATAAGGACAGAGGCTATCTCTCACTTGTCTGAATCTTCAGCAGTACATGACAGGTGTCTGATCCATCCTAGACTATCAGCAAATATTTGTTAAACTGACTTCTTAATGTTGTACAAGTTATGAATAATGAAAAATAAATAAGCTGTGGCAGTTAATTTTATTATGTACAAAATTTATGAACAGATCAGTCTATTAAAAGACTAACAGAAGCAATATGAACAATTCCAAGAAATGATTTCTGTTTAAGCAGTAAGAGAAAGTGCAGCTCCAGGAGAGGCGCCGACTTTTGTGAGGGCTGGCTGGGGAGGCTGTGCCTCTGGACCTACTTTGCACTCACTAATTCTGTGTCTTCTTTTCCTCTTCAGTTGTCTGGGTTCACGTCTAAGCTTGTTCCAGCTATCCAGAGTACCCACAAGAATTCCACTGAATCTGGAAGAGGAAAGGGATTGATGGTGCTCACTGAACCCATTTTGATTGAGACCTACACTGGGCTAATGTCATTCATTGGAAACCGAAACAAACTTGGCTATTCACTTGCCCGGGGGAGTATAGGTTTTTGACCTTCTTTTTGGTGGATAAATACATTATCCATAGCTACATCATTATTGAAGATTCTGTTTCAGCTCACCATATTTTTAGATGGAAATAATCAGCTACTTTTAAATGGTATCCCATGATTTTAAATATTTAGTATCTTAGGAAATCAGAAAGCTTGATTAGACTGATAAATGCACACTTCAGATCTTTTATGAAATTTCTTAAAATCAGAAAATAAACTCACCTAAGTATATTGAATAACATTGTCAAATAAATGCCTGATCATAAACTCGGAGCAGACCCTCTGGGTTCTTATTTCTCAGTCTCCCAAATGTGGGCATGCTCTGGGTCTGTATTCTCAGCCCTTGGATCTGGATCTTCTCTCTCACTGGGAACTCAATCTGTATTATTTCAGTTTCCTTTTTATGAGGATGATTCCAAATCCATAGTCCCATCCCTGGTATTTCTTTAAGATTCAGTTTTGCATTTCTGTCTGATGATCATCTATATCAGTAGCCACTTATATTCAGCTTCTTCAAAATTCTGGATTTCTCTGTGAGATTTTAATAGTCACAGTTATCAGTTTGATGTCTTTAATCTTCTTGCCAAATACATTCCATATAGTATCTCTTTTAGTCTGTCTGGGTTGCTATAACAAAATTACTACAGACTGGGTGGATAATAACATAAATTTATTTCTTACAGTTCTGGAGGTTGGAATTCTGAGATTAGGGTACCAACCTGGTCAGGTGTGGGCCCTCTTCTGGGGCTCAGATTTCTTGCTATCTCCTTATAGGCAAAGAGGCAAGAGAGTTTTCTTGTGCTTCTTTTATAAGGGCACTAATCCTGATGCCGGGAAATGTTGAAGAAAAAAGGAGGAGGGGTTGGCAGAGGATGAGATGGTTAGATACCATCACTGACTCAATGGACATGAATCTGAGCAAACTCTAGGAAATAGTGAAGGATAGGGGAGCCTGCTGTGCTCCCCATTTCATGAGGTTTAAGAGTTGGTCATGACTAAGTGACTGGACATCAACAACAGAATCTCATTCATGTGGGCTCTGCTCTCATAAGCTAAGGCCCCATCTCTTAAAAGCATCACATTGGGATTTCACCATATAAATTTAGGGGGATGGCACAAACAGACCATATTTAGCATTAAGCCCAATGCCCAGATGTCAAACTAAAGTTTATTCTTTCAACATTTTTCATATTCTCTTCTCCTTTTCATTCTCACAGGTATATTATTAGATCACATTTTAAATTCTGTTTAGCTGGATAATTGCTATAACCTTTTACTTGGTATCATTTCCAAGGCAGAGCCTCTTCTAATTCATTTTGCATTTGTTGCCAGATTCCAAAAACACAATTTGATCATATTATTCCATGATCAATAACTTTCAGTGGCTCATTTCCTTTTCGCTGTTTTTTTTTCCTTTTTTGATTGATTGTTCTTATGTTTTATTTTTCAATAGCAGATCTTTCCTTCTAATGAATCTGTTTCAGATGCCCAGCATGTAAAGCAGGTAGAAGTAAGACCACTGTGGCTGAGACAGAGATGGGAATGCTACTGACCTCCTGTTTTCTGGGTCTTAGAAATGCCTTCTGTGGACTGTCTGTGGATTCTAGAGGGGAGAAGAAGCATGTTTTTCAAAAACACCGTCGTCGTTCATTCTGTTTACATTTTCTTTTCTCTCATATTTCCTCTTTGTCTCTCCTTGACTTATGTCTAATTGTAAACAACTCAGGAGATTATCTCCTCTGTTTTCATCTCTAAACTTTTTTTTCAATTTTATTGTATTTTAAAATTATTTTGAAAAAAAGACTTTTAATGCTGAATTCTCTATATTATTAACATAATCAGCTTTTTGCCTGTCCTAAGACCCAAAGTTGAGACACCTTGGCTGGTATTCAATTTAAAAATTCCAACTTTTTGGAGGGGAGAGGATGATTATGTGAAGTCTAACTTTAAAGTCTTTTCTTCAACCTCCTTACTTCCTCAGTTTCAAAGATTTGTCCTCTGATGTTTCACAAACATCAATTTGATGGAGGCATTCAAAATCCAAACCTTGAATAACTCTCGTTTGATTTTGTCTTTATCTTTGTTTACTCCTATTAGTACTTCTTTCCCTCTCTTTCCACTTACCAGGACCCACATTTTTTTCCCCCTCATGATGGCAAATATTGTTATAGTCCCCAAGGCAGGAAACTTCTATTCAGACTGTAAAAGGAAATGTTGAAATCCTTAGCTGTCCTGTCAACAGTAGTGGAATGAAAAGTCGTTGGATTGCTTTGGCAGTGGTTCTGAAGCAGGCACAATTGGCAAATTATTATTAACAGTGCTGCCCGAAAATCCCCATTTGCCTCAAGATAGTGGCATTTGTTGGCAGAGGTCTATGAAAGGTCCAGCACATTCTCTTTATTTACCATTTAAGGATCAGTTTGACAATTGACTTCTTTCTGCATATCCATTCCCTTTGAATTTTCCAAGTTGGATTGTTCCCAAATGACCTTTGAAAGGATATAGTGCAAATCAGAAAAGATGAGAGGGGAGTGATAATCTCTTAACCCTGAGGTCCAGTCTGTAACAATAGGGTACCAAAGCTGTTTAGTGAGACTGAAGCAACTTAGCAGCAGCAGCAGCAGGAAGGACTAAAGTGAATATTGTGAAAAAGATTGCTAAAGAAATGATTGATAAAATCTTTTAAAACCAGAGACCTTATAATTCTTTAAATAATTGTTGTTAATCATCAAGTAGTGACAGTTGCTCAGTCACATCTGACTTTCTAACTCTCTGGACTGTAGCCTGCCAGGCTCCTCTGTCTATGGAATTCTCCAGTCAAGAATACTGGAGTGGGTAGCCATTCCCTTCTCCAGGGGATCTTTCCAAGCCAGGGATCAAACCCATGTCTCCGGTATTGCAGGCAGACTCTAGACCATCTGGGCCACCAGGGAAGCCCCAGTCATTAGGTAAAACACCCTTTTTTGTCTGGAAAGGGTTGAATCAGTCATGTGAGACCCTATAAAATTACCTTAATTTTCCTAAGGTTTAATTTCCTCATCTGTAAAATGGAAATGATGCTATCTCTTTTGCCTACTTCATAAAGATCTTGGGAGGATTCAATGAAATGAAGTCAAATTATTTTATTAAATAAAAACCATTGAGTATCTGCCTGTAGAGCCATGCCACTTTGGTGCAGAACCTCAGACAACATCCAAGGGAACTAAATTCAGTTCTTCTGGGAATTGTTTTTCTGGTCACTAAGGGCCTTCTGGGGCTTCCTACATGGCACTAATGGTGAAGAACACACCTGTCGATGCAGGAGACAAGACATGTGGGTTTGATCTCTGGGTGGGAAAGATCGCCTGGAGGAGGGCATGGCAACCCACTCCAGTATTCTTGCCTGGAGAATCCCATGGACAGAGGACCCTGGCAGGCTACAGTCCAAGGAGTCACAAGAATCAGACACGACTGAAGTGACTTAGCATGCACACGTGCATGAACTTACTATTTCTTTACCATTTGCCGTGTGGTATTCCCAGTGGACAGTTGGGTTTCTTGTTCATAAGCTGGACAATCAGCCACAACCCACAAACCAAGAGACCTATATGTATCCCTGGGCTTTTCCTTCAGGCTATTATCTGAACTATACCAGTAAAGTTTCCCAAAGGGGCAACATAGGTCTGACTGGGAATAGATTAGATACAAGGGGCATTAAGTATAAAGCATATCCTCATAAAAATGTCATGGTTGGCCGTCTTCTCTATCTGTTCTTTATCCATTCAAGAAATTCCACTAAAAAATCTCCAGTAAATCTCCATTCAGAAACTATTTGAACAATCGAGAGATTGTTCATAGTCTTCTGATGTATCTTGGGCAGTTTTGATGGTTAGAAATTTCTCCTCTTGTCTCTTTAAGTAAAAGTGATCTGCCATCTCTTTTATTTAAAAATAAAATTCCCATGCTGAAGTAGATTCAACTTGTTTCCATACCTGAATATGGGGAATTGGGGTTACAGAAGCAAAATGGATGCATTCTTTAACACTTACAAAAAGAGAAACTGCCAAGAATCACCACAGCTAGGCTTCCAGTGGGCACTTGGCCTTTTTCGGAGGCTGCCTCTTGGCCATCCTCTAAGGCAGAAAAGAGAAGCCAGTGTATGAGGATCTTTTGCTTTGAGCCCTCCTCTCATTGTCCCTTTGCTGAAGCATTCTTAAGGAAGCCAATTCATAGAGCCCTGGGGTTAAGAAAGCATAGAAACCATCTAATCCATTGCTTTCATTTCACAGAACACAAAGCAAAAGCCTAGAAATTGGAAAGAAGTTGCTCAAAAATGGATGGTGACTTTTTGGCGAGATGGAATTAAACTCTAAAGTTTTCAATCTCCTGTTCCAGCCTCACTGTCCTGCTACATATCTCCATTCCCAGAAAAAAGCATGTCATCTAAATCAGTGTACCATAGCTTCTGGGTTAATTCTGACATGAGAAAACAATAGGTCACCGTTGTTTAGGGGGAATTTCCAGAAATTACTCGTATTTTCTTAAAAGGCTAAGGTCACTCATGGAGCTCTCTGATGTCCTATCTGATTAAAAAGACCAAACAAAGCTGCGGAAGCCAGCAGATATTTTGTAAGGCAGCTTTACTTCTGCCTGGCATTTTGTGGGGCAAGAGAGGGGAGTGCAAGCGTATTAAATTCAGGCTTAAAAGCTCCCCCAGAAATTCTTTACACACAAGAGACCAAGGTGGAGAAAAGAAGATGACTTGTGCCAAAGGGAAAGAAAAAGAGAGACTAATGCCTGTGGTTTCCAAAGGTTAACAACAACAAAAAAGCCCAAGTATTTGCACAGCGATGAATGCTCATTGGCTCTTGGCCAACAATTATACAAGGGCTTGTGCCCACATCCTGTAGCTGTGGTTTTGGGACGCTGCTCATGAGTGACTTCTTATGCTTAGTGGCAGGAAACTTTAGTCACTGATGTGTAAACTCACCTTTGGTCTGCACCCCCCACAACGTGCTCCGAAGGCAGTTAGTGGGGGCCAGGCCTTCTGATTTCTCTGCAGACATTGCCTCTTCAGACGCTAACAAAAAACTCAGTTTAAGGCCTTGGGAATGACTGAGATTTGATCAACTCTTACCTTACTCCGTTCCAATGTAGCCACTTCTTCAGATAATTCTATAGTCACAGGGATGAATTAGGATATCTTCTCCAAAATCCTCCTGTTAGCCTCAAAAGTCAAGACAAAATAAAAAATAAAAAAAGTTAGCTCTATTTCATTTCAGGCCTGCCATGTGAAATATGAGAGGTGAAGTCATCAGGTTGCTTCTGAGCCTAGATCTTGTGTCTGATGAGCTATCTTACACTCAGTTTTTGAAAGTTCTTAGTAAACATCTCACAAATCTCCTCTTCAGTGAAGATAAATGGAATTTGCAAGAAATTTCTCAGAAAGCAGATGGTGAGTTTGGAGCAATCCTGGGATTAAACTCTAAAACTTCCATTTTCCTACTGCTAGTCTCTTTCCACATATCCCCATACCCAGGGAAAGGCATATCATCTAAATCAATGTACCGCAGTTGTCCTCTAAGCAGATGTATCCTAGTTTGAGGTGAGAAAACAAAATGTCCAGTTAATTAACTCTCATGTTTCAAGTATATGTGAGAAATCATGGTGCTACATTATGGATAGAGAATATATTGAGATCAGTTTATCTGAGTTACCACCTTGTCTCACACCCTGTCCACAATGACTACCCCATGCATCTCAGAAACTGCTTTTCCTTCCTTTTAGATTCCCTGATCACTCTTTATGAAATTATTGAAACTGAGATTGGAAGGGACCTAAAGGTCATCTAGTTTCCTACCTATTGCAGGAATGTACTCAATTGAAACACACAGCAGAAATAGACTCGACTTACGCAAAGGCGCTGCCAGACAGAAAGTTCATTGCTTCCTACAGCAGCACGTTCTACTGCTAAATGACTGCACTGAGTTGAAGATTTTTCTATGTATTACATACAAATCTTTCCCTCTGGAAATTTATCTATTTGGTCCTTGATCTTCCTTTGAAGTTACCCCAAGTAAATCAGTTTCCTATTTCATATGGCCACACTTCAAATAAAGGCAGCTAACTGGTCTCCCAACAAAGTAGTTTTATTTTTGCTTTTTGACACAAAACCCCCTAGTTACCACAACTGTTCTTCATGTGTTGGATTATCCAGAGCCCTTATTGAACTCCTCTCTCGTTTGTAAACAATTCTGTTTGGTTAACATTTCTTTTGAAATATTGTATTTGGGATTTTCCTGGTGGTCCAGTGGTTAAGAATCCACCTGACAATGGAGGGGTCATGGGTTCAATCCCTGGTTGGGGGACTAAGATACAACAAACCACAGGGTAACTAAGACTGCATGCCATAACTACTGAGCCTGCGTGGAATCAAAAGATTCCACGTGATGCAACCAAGACCCTCTGTGTCCCAAGAGTAGCACTGAAATATATACATTACCATATGTGAAATAGATAGCTAATGGGAAGCTGCTATATGACACAGGGAACTCAATCTGGTGCCCTGTGACAACCCTGTGGAACAGGGTACAAGGTGAGAGGAAGGTTCAAGAGGGAGCAGACATATGTATACCTATGGCTGATTCATGTTGATAAATGACAGAAGTCAACACAACATTGTCAAGCAATTATCCTCCAACAAAAAAGAAATAAAGATCCCATGTGCTACAGCTAAGATCTGATGCCACCAAGTAAATAAGTAATAATATAAACAATAAAAATAGCAAGCAAATAAAATATTACATTCAACACTGACATGGCAGTTCAAATATAGGTTGACCAATAAGAGTTAGAATGTGATTGTTCTCCATTTGCCAATATACTGTTTATTAATGAAACCCAGGTATTCTTTATAATACTATTTATTCACATGAAGTTCATGATCAACTATATATAATATATATAACTTTTTTCTCATTTAATAATCTCATTTAAGGGACAAATGAGGCCACTTTTGTATGGATTACTAGTAATGAACCTAGATTAGTTCCTAGAAATCCTGCATTTCTTTAAATTTGTTTGTTCATTTTTTCTATAGTACTTGTTTAGCCTTTTATCCTGAGTTAGTATCAAACTAATTTTTTAAATAGTACCTGGCAACAAACAATATTTTTAAGTGAGGTTTTTTTTTTTTTTTCCCTGTCTTCAGACTAGAGGATAAAGTGGGAATAGCTACCATGATGGGAAGCTGAGTCAAAGCCATGATCAGAATGGTTTGTTCCACAGAGATCTTTGACACTGGTTAGCTGATGGCTTTGTCCTTAAAGCAAAAAAAGATGGGCAATCCAGTCAAATTTTATTTGGTCTGTACAAGCAAGAGTAAACAGAAGTCGGACCAGCATTTACCAACACACTGTTATCAGAAGTGAGGTCCAGCTGCTGACTCCTCTAAAGTCAATTAAGAGGCAAGGTTTGCCAAAAGGAAAGTTTGCTTTAGTTTGGAGGCTAGCGATGGCAAAGGGCTGTGGTGGGTGGACTCATGTCCAAATACCAACTCTCCCCCTGTCAATCAGTGGGCAAGACCTTTAAAGGAGAGATTCAAGGATGTATAGGCAGAGGGAGGCTAGTACAGCTAGCTCTGACAGTTATCTCAAAATTGGTCATGAGGTGGTCTGATTAGCATCACCTTGACTGTTGAAAGTATAATTAGTCTTCAGTTTCAGGGTTGGTTTTGTTCCTGTTTCTTCGAGGCCATTTCTCAGAATTATGGCAGCTTATGTTATGGCTACAGTCTGGTCATGATGTAGTGAACTTCTCCCACTTCTTTGGGGTTTCAGTATCTACAAAACAGCTCATAGGATATGGTTCAGAATTATCTATAGCCCTTCAGGAGGAACTAAAAGTCCTTGACTTTGCTTAATGACTAAATTATTATTATTTTGTCCTGTTTGACTTTTTTCCCTTTGCTTCTGCCTTTTCTTACTTCTTTGATTAAACTTAATCTTTTTGGCTAAAACTTTCCTACAGACAAAAGACATCTAGAGGACAACAGGGAATGGGAGTAGGCCATAAGGCCCTGGTCTGTTTCATCATGATACTATTATTCTCAGTGAATGCAGATTGCCCAACTTAATAGCAATTGGTCCCACTGTAATTTTTAGCCTATAGAAAATAGCCTTAATGAAGCTGTTTAAGAATGTTGGGTTTCTGGGATTTCCTGGCAGTCCAGTGAGTAAGACTTCACTTTTACCTTCCAATGCAGGAAATGTAGGTTCAATCCCTATTCGGGGAGCTAGGATTCCAAATGCTTTGGAGCCAAAACCAAAACATAAAATAGAAGCAATATTGCAATGAATTCAATCCTTTAAAAATGGTCCACATCAAAAAATAAAACAAAACAACACAACTTTAAAAAAAGAGAATAGTGGGTTTTCCCTCACAAATGTGTTTCTCTTGGCCTTGGTGAAGGACATGTCTTTGAACATTCTGAGGGGAGGTAGTCAGAATATAGCTGCGAAGCTCTTACATAAATTCACATGAGCATCACAGTCTCTCTAAGCTTTGGGATGCCTTCCTCCTGCATTTCAACTTCATTCAGTATATACTTCCTTTAGGTCCATCTTTTAGTCAATTGACCAAGCAAATTGGAAACATTCCCCTCCCCCCAACCAAGCCTTTTTATTGTTTCCAAAAATACAGCTTTGTCCACAGAAAACTCCAGTGCCCCACATTTATGACAAAATCACTCCCTAGGTCTGATGCCCGAAGAAAACTGTGAGATCTGGAATTCCTTCCACGAGCAGCATTTTCTCAAATGCAGACAGTTTATCAAGTATAATTTATTCAAGGAAAAAAAATGTTTTAAGAACTTAATTCCAACAGATAAAAGAGTCCAAAGGCTGAGCAGAAAATAGTTTCTGCTAGCAGCACCAGGTCAGGTCAGGTCAGGCTGAGGTCAGTGGGGTCTGGCTCTGAGGGAAGGTCCACCAGTCCAACCAGGAGAGGGCTGTGGGCACAAGAGTCCCCTCCCTTCCCACCATGAATTGATGATGATGCCCTTCCTCTTCCTGGCTGCCCACCCACCCCACTAGAGATTCTTGGTCCCAACCAGGACAGCCCCTCCCTGGAGAAGCAAGAAGTGTTAACTAACAATTTATTTCCCAAGCAACAGCCCCCTGCCCCTAATCACTACACACAATGCTGGAACCTGTTACCACGGTGGTATTCCGTGCTGCACACTGTGGCCTTGGTCTCTGGAAGTGCTCTGCTACCTCTTGTGAGGCTGCTTGCCAAAAAGCTCCTCCTCCTCCCACTTCAGCCACCACTCCAGAAGCCCTGCACTGCCTCCCTTGGAGCGGAATAGATGCTTTGGCAGGAACTGCCTGGACACCTGGGGCACATCTGACTCTGCTTTTTGGGGTGTTTTGGGGTCTTCCTTCTTGGGTGACTTTGTGGCCAGCCACTGTAGTGTTTTCTGGCTGCTGTCACTTGCCTTGAGGTCCTTTTTGAGCATTAAGTCAACAGGAAGCAGACACTCAGGAGTGTTCTTTCAGGAGTTATTCACCATGGCGGATGGTGGTGTTCTCTGGAGTGTGAGTTAACTTTAGAACTTCATGAGCTTACCAAAGAACCCAAATTCTTATCAAAGTCCAGTCACTTAGAGACTGCCTCCTGTCCATCTAATGTGGCAGGCATCGTGTTGGGGGATGTCATTTAAGCCTTGAAGGAATCTCCTGTGATAGCGGTTTCGGAACACAGGCTGTCTCTTTCCTCTGGGGGCTCCCAGCAGCCAAAGATCCTGGCCATTGTTAGTGGCCTCCAGTTTCCCACACTTCCTCCTAGTCCTCAGGGCTGTCTAGAGCACTCTCTCACTGACTTTTCTGTTTTGATTTGGGGGAATAAGAAGAAGTAGGGCTGTCTCTGGGTGTTCCCTGACATTGCTGCCACTTGGAGAATCCATCTGCTAAAACAGCACAGCATCTTTCCTTTCCCAGAAACATCTTAAAGGACAGTTTCTCCACTATGGTGTCTTTAGCTGGTGGTGTTGAATTGCAGCTTGGAAGAATCAGCTTCTTTAAATCAAGTCAGTAAAAGCCCCCTTGCTTGGGAGCAACGATACACTCAGATGAATCTCCACTCTTCTCCAAGTGCAGCTGGGACAAGTGTACCCAGCTGGGGGACTGCAGGCTCTTGTTGTACGAGGGGCAGTACTGGTCTGGGTTTCCACACTCCGGTAGCCACCAGTGTCCCTGGTGGTCCTGTTGGGTGCAGCCTCAAGTGAGGGTGTCCCTGAGCAGGTGGCAGGAAATTGCCTGTTCATCCTTGGCCCCACCTTTACACCACAGGTCCCTCTACTTCAGGTACTGTTTCTGCTTTGCTGTCTGGGAGCTCCCCTATTGGAACCATTTTTAGTGACTCAAAAACATTCAGAATCTTATTTTGGAGCCCTCTAATAAACACATTTAGTTTACTCCCAATTATATTGCTGCCACCTAGATCTAACAGGTTTCAAATCAGGCCTCATACATGTTCTCCAGCTTTCTGTTGGTATAAATGGGCAAAATTAGGGCATATTCCATCTTCTTGTGAATAACACTTTTTAACTTATTTGCTAGAAGCTGAATTTAGTTATAAGTCTAAAAATAATGCAGAATGAGAATGGATTATTCTACGTTTAATCAGGTGCTGACTCTGACTACAAGTTGATCCATGTGATTTTTATTGTTTTTCTTGTTGCTGTTTTTTGCTTGAATGAAACAATAAATGTCCTGGAACATGGTATGCAGTTGTGGATCTGGATTTATTTTTTTTTTTTTTTTTACTTGATACGAAAATTCATCAGGAGAAGTTTACTTTTAGGTCTTAGGACAAGCAATATACTCAGCAATGCACATCAACCTTCTAAACCTTTGTCATATTCTAGTAACCAGGAAACTTGATCACCTCTCTGTTCTATAAGATATCACATTGGTATGTTTACCTGATGATTTCATGTGTTGATACAACTAGGTGAACAGGAAGTAGCAACTATCCCAAGACTTATGTGACACATATATGGAAATATCTTTACAAATTCTAAGTCATATATCACCAAAAGTCATACCAGTGATCTTTCTATGGTATCAGTGGTCTCAAACATGTCAAGATACACCTCCTAAAAGCAAATAGCAAATTTCTGCTCTCTTATTAATCAATAAACATCGCTTAGTCATGTCCAACTATTTGCAACCCCATGAACTGCAGCATGCCAGGCTTCTCTGTCCCTTACTATCTCCCAGAGATGGCCCAAGCTCATGTCCATTGAGTTGGTTATGCCATCCAGCCATCTCATCCTCTGTCATCTCCTTCTCCGAACCTCCTAAAAGCAAATAGCAAATTTCTGCTCTCTTATTAATCAATAAACATCGCTTAGTCATGTCCAACTATTTGCAACCCCATGAACTGCAGCATGCCAGGCTTCTCTGTCCCTTACTATCTCCCAGAGATGGCCCAAGCTCATGTCCATTGAGTTGGTTATGCCATCCAGCCATCTCATCCTCTGTCATCTCCTTCTCCGCCTGCCTTCAATCTTTCCCAGCATCAGGGTCTTTTCCAGTGAGTTGGCTCTTCGCATCAGGTGGCCAAAGTATTGAGGTGGCTTCAGTTCCAGCATCAGTCCTTCCAATGAATATTCAGGAATCCTGAATGAATATTCAGGATTGACTTCCTTTAGGACTGACTGCTTTGATCTCTTTGCAGTCCAAGGGACTCAAGAGTCTCCTCCAATATCGCAGTTCAAAATCATCAATTATTCGGCATTCAGCTTTCTTTATAGTCCAACTCTCATGTCCATATATGACTACTGGAAAAACCATAGCCTTGACTAGACGGACCTTTGTTGGCAAAGTAATGTCTCTGCTTTTTAATACACTGTCTAGGTTTGTCATNGGCATTCAGCTTTCTTTATAGTCCAACTCTCATGTCCATATATGACTACTGGAAAAACCATAGCCTTGACTAGACGGACCTTTGTTGGCAAAGTAATGTCTCTGCTTTTTAATACACTGTCTAGGTTTGTCATAGCTTTTCTTCCAAGGAGCAAGAGTCTTTTAATTTCATGGCTGCAGTCACCATCTGCAGTGATTTTGGAGCCCAAGAAAATAAAGTTTCTCAGTTTCCACTGTTTTCCCTTCTATTTTCCATGAAGTGATGGGACCAGATGCCACAATCTTAATTTTTTGAATGAATGTTGAATTTTAAGCCAAGTTTTTCACTTTCCTCTCACCTTCATCAAGAGTCTCTTTAGTTCTTCTTTGCTTTCTGCCATAAGGGTGGTGTCATCTGCATATCTGAGGTTATTGATATTTTTCCCGGCAATCTTGATTCCCGCTTGTGCTTTGTCCAACTCAGCATTTGACATGATGTACTCTGCTTGCAATTTAAATAAGCAGGGTAACAGTATATAGCCTTGACACATACCCCTTTCCCAATTTTGAACCAGTTTGTTGTTCCATGTCCAGTTCTAACTGTTGCTTCTGAATGCATACAGATTTTGCAGGAGGCAGGTAGGGTGGTCTAGTTTTCATATCTCTTTAAGAATTTTCTACAGTTTATTGTGATCCATACAATCAAAGGCTCTGGCATAGTCAATGGAGCAGAAGTAGATGTTTCTCTGGAATTCTCCTCCTTTTTCTATGATCCAACTGATGCTGGCAACTTTATCTCTTGTTCCTCTGCCTTTTCTAAATCCAGCTTGAACATCTGGGATTTTCCAGTCCTCATTCTTGAAGCCTAGCTTGGAGAATTTTGAGCATTACTTTGCTAGCATTTGAAATGAGTGCAATTGTGCAGTAGTTTAAACATTCTTTGGCGTTGCCCTTCTTTGGGACTGGAATGAAAACCGATCTTTTCCAGTCCTGTGGCCTCTGCTGAGTTTTCAAATTTGCTGGCATATTGAGTGCAGCACTTTAACAGCCTCATCTTTTAGGATTTGAAATCTCTCAGCTGGAAATCCATTACCTCCACTAGCTTTGTTCGTAGTGATGCTTCCTAAAGCCCATTTGATTTCACATTCCAGGATGTCTGACTCTAGATGAGTGATCATACCATCATGATTATCTGAGTCATTAAGACCTTTCTTATATGGTTCTTTTGTACTCTCAGCTGGAAATCCATTACCTCCACTAGCTTTGTTCGTAGTGATGCTTCCTAAAGCCCATTTGATTTCACATTCCAGGATGTCTGACTCTAGATGAGTGATCATACCATCATGATTATCTGAGTCATTAAGACCTTTCTTATATGGTTCTTTTGTGTGTTCTTGCCCCCTCTTCTTAATATCTTCTGCTTCTGTTAGGTCCATACTGTTTCTATCCTTTATTGAGCCCATCTTTGCAACCTCCACTAGCTTTGTTTGTAGTGATGCTTCCTAAAGCCCATTTGATTTTGCATTCCAGGATGTCTGACTCTAGATGAGTGATCATACCATCATGATTATCTGGGTCATTAAGATCTTTCTTGTATGGTTCTTTTGTGTGTTCTTGCCCCCTCTTTTTAATATCTTCTGCTTCTGTTAGGTCCATACTGTTTCTATCCTTTTTTGAGCCCATCTTTGCATGAAATGTTCCCTTGGTATCTCTAATTTTCTTGAAGGGATCGCTAATCTTTCTCATTCTGTTGTTTTCTTCTATTTGTTTGCATTGTTCACTTAGAAAAGCTTTCTTATCTTCCCTTGCTATTCTTTGGAACTCTGCATTCAAATGGGTATATCCTTCCTTTTCTCCTTTGCCTTTCACTTCTCTTCTTTTCTCAGCTATTTGTAAGACCTCCTCAGACAACCATTTTGCCTTTTTGCATTTCTTTTTCTTGGGGATGATTTTGATCACCAGCTCCTGTACAATGTTATGAGCCTCTGTCCATAGTTTTTCAGGTGTGTTGTCTTTATATCTAATCCCTTGAATCTATTTGCCACTTCCACTATAGTTGTAAGGGGATTTAGGTCTTACCTGAATGGCCTAGTGGTTTTCCCTGCTTTCTTCAAATCTTTGTTCAGATTTTGCAGGCAACATATATCTCATTTGAGTCTGTGATTAGAACTTCTTGACCAAGTAATCCAAAAAGTTGCCATTTTTGAGTAGAGGACAGAAAAGAAAAGATATCTGCGATTGGTCCAGCCTGCTGTGAAAGCTACTTTGTCTCCTGGGCTACATCCCCAGTAGATCCAACGGTTCTTAAAATATCTGCAGCAGGTAGAGATGCTGCACGGAATCTTTGGTCAGCCCCTCCAGATGGATCACTGGATAGACCCTAGGATATTAAGCAAAGAGAACTCATTTTTTAGATAGCAGTTTCCTTTCAGATTGCCACTGGGCCCTAATGGAGACTGAGCGCCTGACCATACACCACCAAGTTGCCACACAGCCTAAGCTGCACATAGTGAGCCGGGTGTAGTCTCACTCACCAAGTCTTGAATTCAGGCAGGCACACCAGCACTCTGTTATCAACTGAAGGTGGTATATCCCTGACAAGGCTCAAGTGGTTTAGAGGGCCAGGCATTTGTGTAAGTAAGTGGCTCAGAGAACTATAGTACCTCTTTCTACTACATTTCCTTTCTCTCTCAACCCACACCTATGGTTTCAAGGAGAATTCCCCACAATCAAGAGGGAAGAAAAAATGAGTCTGATTTCAGATGGCTCTGCATGATTTGTTGCATCATCTGGAAAGGGACAATTGTGGCCTCCACACCTCAGTGGTCCTAAAAGACGATGGTGAAGAAATTTCCTCCCGGTGAGCAGAAGAAATGGAATTCCATTTCCATGTTCTGCTTCAAGACAACTTTCCATTTTATAACTGAGGAAACAGATCTGGAGCGTGGATGTGGTCTGTTTCTGTCACTCATCCCTCACAAAGTCACTACAGCTTCCTAGTGTAGTGGGAGGAATCATGCCTTCTTCCATTCTGCATATATCAGGTTGGATTCATTTGCATGTAATATAAACCATTTCATCATTTTAAACACAAAGTGTTTTCATATAGGAAATTAAGGATTTATGATGTTGACGTTGTTACAAAGGCTATGTCACTCATCCCTCACAAAGTCACTACAGCTTCCTAGTGTAGTGGGAGGAATCATGCCTTCTTCCATTCTGCATATATCAGGTTGGATTCATTTGCATGTAATATAAACCATTTCATCATTTTAAACACAAAGTGTTTTCATATAGGAAATTAAGGATTTATGATGTTGACGTTGTTAAAAAGGCTGGAAGCACAACCCCCAGGCTGGGACTGTGGAAGTTATTCTCAGAACAACACTGCAAAATTGAACCACCCGAGGATGAATTATCTCTGCCATACACAAGAAACTAGGCCATCAGATAGCACCTCTCACAACAGCAGGTACCAGGATCATACCATCTTAGCTACAATTAGATGATCACTAGCTTTTGCTGGAATTGCTGGCTTCAGAGCCTCATTGCATATGCTAGATCTGCATCAGCAAACTGAATGTGACACTTTTTGTCTCCTTCCCTCCTTACTTACTCTGAAGCAGGACCTGGGAAGGGACATTCCATGTCTTCCACTTAATATTAATTGTAAGAATTTATTGTGTCTATGGAACCAGTCAGTATGCTAAGGTATTTGCATTCATTGTATCAATGAATCCTTAAATAAATCTCTCAATATAATATTAAGGTCACAACCTCTATTTTGAAATGAGGAAAGTAAAATGCAAAGAGGCTAAGAAACTTGGCCAAGATTCTGTTCTTATGGGTAGGAAACCTGGATTAAATTAGAACTTAATCTTATCCAGAATTTAAGGGATCTAAGAGTTGTAATATTCAGCTTTCTAACCTCTGCTGCTGCTGCTAAGTCACTTCAGTCGTGTCCGACTCTGTGTGACCCCATAGACGGCAGCCCACCAGGCTCCCCCATCCCTGGGATTCTCCAGGCAAGAATACTGGAGTGGGTTGCCATTTCCTTCTCCAATGCATGAAAGAGAAAAGTGAAAGTGAAGTTGCTCAGTCTGTCCGACTGTTAGCGACCCCATGGACTGCAGCCCACCAAGCTACTCCATCCATTGGATTTTCCAGGCAAGAGTACTGGGGTGGGGTGCCATTGCCTTCCCCGTCTAACCTCTGCAGTAAAAAAAAAAAAAAAAGATGCCTACTAGAACATTGGATCGGATGTTGAGATGGTCATTTTACCAAATCCTCAACTTGACTTAGATTTAAGATAACTGTTGAAATATTCTCCCCCCAACCCAATGGTGGCTGTAAATTCCTTGAAGCTATCCACATTTCTTCTCTACCATATACCTTTACCTATCAGTAACTGGTAAATGTGTTTTGTGAGGCTGATCCCATAGGCATTTTGGTTTCAATCCATGTCAGTAGCACTTGTTAAGCTTACAGGAGACCACTGCCTTTATGTAGACTGGTTTCACAGAGCAACAGACCAGCTTAGGCTTTCTCCCTGACTTTAGAAAGAAAAAGCATTTTGATTTTACCAAAAGGCTTTTTATTCCCCAGACTTTGTTGTGGTTACATCAAAAGCACATAGCAACATTCAGGATGTGTCATAGTTACAGAAATTGAGGAATAACGTTTTACTGGGATAAAAAAAAAAACCCCACAAAATCATAAGGAATACTGAGTGAGGCCCAGAGCACCAGTCATGAGTCTGAGTTTTAGAATGGAGCTTGGTGAGCAGACGTATAGGCCACACCTAGAATTGGCAGAACATGATGACCTGGTAGACACTCTGGCCAGAAGAAGTGGGTCAGGAAGAAGAGATGAACTGAACCTCTCCCAGGCTGCCATCAGCTTCAGGGAGAGTGAATTGCAAACAGTAGAGACTAGCCAGCTGATTCTAGTGATTCTTCAGACTTTCCCAGGAGAGATGGGGAAAGTACGAAGTAAAAATGACTTCCATGGGAAATACAGCATGTTCAGATTTGGATAAATTGAGTATGAAGAGCCATGGGGCATAGACAATTTTTCTATCCAGTCAACAGCTACTTGTGAAGGCACATTGCTCTGGAGACAAGATCTTTGGCTAGAGATAAATATCAGGCTGTCGTCTCAGTATGAGTGGTAGTTGAAGCCTTGTGTGGATGAAATTGCTTAGAGTGTGAGGATATGGAAATTTCTGCAACAATGGAAAATCCCATAACTCTATTATGTCCAACAAGGTAGGCTTTTGTCATGGAATATAACACATGAGACTTAGGAAATGCATTTTTATTTTATTTTAATGAATTTAATTTCATACAGCCCCATGTGTCTGGTGGCTATCCGATTGAATAATGCAGGTATAGGAATAAAGGCAAATAATACTGAAAGTGAAAAACTTAGTAATAACAATAACAATATTAGTAATAACAATATTAGTAATATTGGTATAATAACAATATTAGTAATAACAATATTATATTAAAATAATGATATTTTAACTTATACTGATGTCACCAAAGATAAAAAAGAATAAATGCCTTGTTGAATAATTTTTCTCCCACATTTTATCAAATAAACGGTAAATGAAATCAAACAATACAAAAGAGATGTGTTGGAAACCAAAAGCTTCCAATTCATTTTTTCAACTTAGTGGTTGAAAGTTAGTGGTAAGTTCTTTTAAGAGTCTTTCTAGTTCTGCTGATAGCAATCATCATACCTTTGAAAAATATGTTTCTATTTCTCTATATTNCAACAATGGAAAATCCCATAACTCTATTATGTCCAACAAGGTAGGCTTTTGTCATGGAATATAACACATGAGACTTAGGAAATGCATTTTTATTTTATTTTAATGAATTTAATTTCATACAGCCCCATGTGTCTGGTGGCTATCCGATTGAATAATGCAGGTATAGGAATAAAGACAAATAATACTGAAAGTGAAAAACTTAGTAATAACAATAACAATATTAGTAATAACAATATTAGTAATATTGGTATAATAACAATATTAGTAATAACAATATTATATTAAAATAATGATATTTTAACTTATACTGATGTCACCAAAGATAAAAAAGAATAAATGCCTTGTTGAATAATTTTTCTCCCACATTTTATCAAATAAACGGTAAATGAAATCAAACAATACAAAAGAGATGTGTTGGAAACCAAAAGCTTCCAATTCATTTTTTCAACTTAGTGGTTGAAAGTTAGTGGTAAGTTCTTTTAAGAGTCTTTCTAGTTCTGCTGATAGCAATCATCATACCTTTGAAAAATATGTTTCTATTTCTCTATATTTATTTGTCGATATCAATTGACTTCCTTCTAGGAAAAGACTCAACATAGCTCACATATACTATCCTTCACACTTCTCTTTCCTCCCGACTTATTTTCACTTTTCTATTGATAGCATATATTACTTACATAATGTTTTCACTAGATTTCTATAGAAACTCTTATTTTTCACCTTTTGTCAAATATGCATTTGCTTCCATCTTATCCAGGTTATAAACTTTCTGTCCTGGAATCATATTAAGTGTGTTACACTGTCTGCACTTGGTAATTCTGAAGAAAGAAGTGGCAGGGCTTGTGGAAAGAAGAATGTGAACCAAACTATCTGCTGCTTTGCTTCAATTCTCCATTTTAGTTTGCTGATGCAAAAATCATAACTCATTGTCTATATGTCTCCAAATTTACCATATATTATCTTCTGATATCTTACAGGCTTGGAAGTTATTAATATCTCCGTTTTACAGATAAAGAAATCAAAATAGAAATACATAGAATGACTTTACCAAGGTCATGCAACTGGGAAGGAGGGAAGGTGACAGTCAAGTTAGGTTTTCTGATGACATATTACCTTGCAAAGCTTAGTAAAATTCCCTAACCGCTGAAGTTGGCAAAAGAGAAATGGGTTAGGTTTCTTGCTTTAGGTTCAAAATCTGTGGTTGATTTTGGAGCAGAAAAATTTGAAGCTTGTGTACTGTGACCACATTTTCTTTCAAGGAATTGCAGAAACACCTCTAGGCATCTGAATCCTTCATGAATCCAAGTTGGCAAATGCTTATCCATAGGCACAGACTCAACCAGCATTAACATTTGTCAAGCACTAGTGCCTGTGAATGGCTGAGGATATTTTATAAGTATTATTGCATTATTTTATTTGCTCTTCACAGCAACTGTAAGTAGTGGACATATCAGAGATGGAATTAAGTAATTTGAATGCTAACAACTCACCCCATCACTGAGTCCTCTCCTTCTGTAAAATAGAGTAGAATAACCTGTCCCCCAGATATATCTAGCCATCAGTAGCAGTGGCCGTGAGGAGATAGCCAACGTCTATGGAAAGGAGCAGAGGCTGCACTTTGCTGGAGCAGCCCTGAAGAGATACCCCATGACCAAGGTAAGAGAAACCCCAGTAAGACGGTAGGTGCTGAAAGAGGGCATCAGAGGGCAGACAGACACAGCCACAATCAAACAAAACTAACCAAGTAGTCACATGGACCACAGCCTTGACTAACTCAATGAAACTAAGCGATGGCATGTAGGGCCACCAAAGATGGACGGGTCATGGTGGAGAGTTCTGACAAAATGTGGTCCACTGGAGAAAGAAATGGCAAACCACTTCAGTATTCTTGCTCCGAAAACCCCATGAACAGTAGGAAAAGGCAAAAAGATAGGACACTGAAAAATGAGCTCCCCAGGTCAGTAGGTGCCCAATATGCTACTGGAGATCAGTGGAGAAATGACTCCAGAGAGAAAGAAGAGATAGAGCCAAAGCAAAAACAACACCCAGCTGTGGATGTGACTGGTGATGGAAGCAAGGTCCAGTGCTGTAAAGAGCAATATTGCATAGGAACCTGGACTGTCAGGT
>SJYX01018476.1:638322-702480 GCA_006410675.1 Oreotragus oreotragus
TTTCTTCATTGTTCTCTCTCACTGGAGCCAGATGTGTATAAGAGACAGCCCATAGACGGCAGCCCACCAGCTCCCCCATCCCTGGGATTCTCCAGGCAAGAACACTGGAGTGGGTTGCCATTTCCTTCTCCAGTGCATGAAAGTGAAAAGTGAAAGGAAAGTCGCTCAGTCGTGTCTTCGCGACCCCATGGACCGCAGCCTACCAGGCTCCTCCATCCATGGGGTTTTCCAGGCAAGACTACTGGAGTGGGGTGCCATCACCTTCTCCGATATGTATATATAAACTTTATATATAGTTTGTAGTTTATATAGTTATATATATATAAACTTTATATAAACTAAATAAATAATAATTTAGAAATGAGAAATAAGCTTTAGTTCTCTCTCTATATATATATACACATACACACAAATTGAGATTTTTTTCAATCCAAGCAAAAAAAAATATATATATATATATGTATGTATTGTAGCTCAGGGGCTTTGGTTTGATTTTTTAACCACTTTCATTTTTAGGAGTATCCCTCCAGTGAACACTCTGGGTAGCTTCCTAAAACTTTGGTGCTGAAAACATTTTGGAATTAATAACTTCATGTTTATAATAAATAGCTCTTTTACCTACATATAAGTTGTTATTACTAGGTGGAGTTAAGGATGGTTTTACTCTGTTTGAAACAAGATGTGGAATGTTTCTTTTCAGAAATAAATTTTATAGAAACTTTATTCTATACTCTTATTACTGTATTATTTTATCTCTTCATATCCTAATCTCACATCAATCTGACATTTTTAGAATCATCCCCTGAATCTATACAAGTCTTTCCTCAAGAAGATATGAAAAGCTTCAGGCACACTATGAGCTAATAAATTGACAGTTTTTAGATTAAAGCAAATGAAGAGACAATGATTAAAGAGCTTCTACACTAGTAAAGTGAATAATAAGCACTCAAAGATTGTCCATGGATAAAGGATCCCTTTGGGCATATTTCAAAGTCCATTCAGTGGCCAGGGGTTGGAGAGCTCTTCTAGAAGAAGGACATACTATAAATCACTTGCTCTTCAGATTCTTTTCTAAGGAAACAAGAGACTGAAACCATGACTCAGGCTTGCCAAACAGATTTCAAACCTGTGGTTCCACAAAGTCTAAGAATTCTGAAGTTGAAACCACTGAGCTGTGTTTCCAGCAAAAGCCAATTGAGCATGGATATTCCCCTGGCATCTTGCAGACACTAAAATGGCACAGTCATCTACCCTTCTCTAGCTGTTTTTTTTTTTTTTTTTTTTTTTGCCAATCACGACTTTCATTCTTTATTACAGACGGTAGTATAAGTTCAGGAAAAGGTACCTCTGGCCCCTCCAAATCCAACAAACACAATTTAGCCATTATGAATACTGAATCTTTTTGTTAGCTTTTAACACTTGCCTTTTCAGAGCTGTTGATTTTTCTTTAATGAAAAGTCTCACCCTGACCAGCTTAAAGTGTAATTGACAAGAGAAAACATAGCCTGGATTATTGTCACTGTTGATGGACCATGAAGAAGACAAAACCTGATGACAGGGACATGTGCGTGTGGTGGGGAAGTATTAGTGATACTGTATTTTCTAATCCATTGACAATCAACATGTGTTTATGGAAATCACTCTGTTACTGGATTTCCATCACAAACCTTGGGAGAGAAGACTGAGAGAGTGAGGGGAGAGGAAGAAAGATTTGAATTACCTTTGAGAGAGATCATATATCTTCTATAGGGGTTGATTTCTTGTAACTAATTTTTGCCTTAGGAAGAATAAGAGGAGTCAAATGATTACCCTGAAACTACTGTTTTTTTTAACTGACACCTCAAAGAAATACAATATCTTGATATTAAACTAGAAAAAGAGGATTAAGGATTATGTAGTTCATTCTTATCGAATGACAAGGAAAACAAAGGATGAAAGCCCATGGTCACACAATCACTGAGAACCAAAGTTGGAAGTTGCATCTAATTTTTTTTTTTTAATTCCCAGGCCCATGTTTAGCCTGAACTTTGGAGGCAGGCTGTGTTGAATTTAAATTCCAGCTCCTTTTCTTAAGAATTGTACACTCCTGGTCATGCTACTCAATCTCAATGTCTCAGTTTCCTCATCTGTCAGTTACAAATAATAGTAATGTCTATTTCAATGGATTGTTGCAAGAAGTAAATCATATAATTTGGGTAAAGTGCTTAACACAATCCCAGGTACATATTAACACAATATGTACAAACTACTCTTATTTTTATTGTTACACCATGAAACTGAGGTCATAGTAAGTCAAATATACAATCCCTGGACAGTGAGGAATTGTTTTATGGTAACAGGAAAGTGGCAAATCTGATCATATCACCTATTGCCATTAAGAAACTTCTGAGCCTCTGCATTGCCTTCTGATTATGCCTGCTTTCCTTGCCGTCAGGATAAGGCTCACAGGACCCTTCCTGGGTGGCCCTGGTGGACATTCCTAGCCTCATCCTTGGCCCTCCTCCCTCCTTATTCACATGCCTACTGCTCCCCTCCCAAGGTTTGATCATTTCCACCCTAGTTTTCTCAATAGTCCATGACCTACCTCATCTGCAGGGTTTCACACTTGTCCCTTTGACCTGAAAAATGCCCCCTCTAAGCTCTTTTCCTGGCTAATTCCACATATTCTTTGAATTGATTTGCTTCACCCAGGCAGCTCACTGAACAATCTGTACTTACTTTCTTTGTATCCTTCGTGCTACACATTTGACTTTCCTATTTCCTTGTCTATCTATCTGGTTTTATTACATACAGACCTACCTACAGGATCAGGGAGTATACTAGTTTACTGTTTTATCTCAGCTTTTGAGACTTCCCTGGTAGCTCAGCAGATCCCAGCTTTTAGACTAATGTCTACTTTGCAGTAGCTGTCCAATAAATACTTGTTGAATTGAGCAAATGATAGACTGGGTTTCTTTCTCTCTAAGAACCTTACAGCCTAAACACAAAGCAAGCTTTTGTTCTATTCCCAGTTGCCAGTAAATGGGAGCTTACAGGTCAGCATCAAAATCACCAATGTAGTCATTTCCCAAGACGGACTCATCGGAACCTTTGACTTCACATGAACAGGGTTTAGGAGAGAATATTGCCGTGCCTCAAGAGAGGCCTGCATTATCAACAATTGGGCCATGGGAAAGAGAGGAGAATGGTGATTTAGGTCTCTTAGCTAAGCAAGGGACCTGAAGATATATGATTTACCTTGTCTCTCTGGGTAATCCTCTATTACATTTTCTCATGATTGCCTACAGTAAGATTTCTTAATCATTTGGGGGATTTAGGAGTGTGATCCCTTGAATGTATAATTATCTCCATTATTCAAAACAAAGAAGACGCGTGCCAGTCAGAAAAAATAAAAAAGCTGTAGCCTCCAGCAGAAAACCAAGCTCAACTTTCTCCCCAACTCCTAGATTCTTATTTTTGCCCACACCCTGTGGTATCTTAGTTCCTCGACCCGGGATCAAGCCTGTGCTCCCTGCATTGGGAGGGCAAAGTCTTAAACACTTGACTACCAGGGTTGGGCCCAGATTCTCTTTTTTGCTTTTTCCCAGTTCGCTCCCTTGCAGTAAGCATTTGACATTCCTGTTTCTGAGGGCTCTTAAGTAGCAAGGTAGGAATCGGATAGAGCATCAGTGGGCACTGGGACCGAAAGACACGCAGTATTCAGTCCAGACCAGGTTAGATGGCCACTTCTCACAGCAGGCCATGCGCTACATGTGTCAAACAATTTTGCCACACGTTTTCATGATTAGTTTCAGTGTTGTTTTGTTTTCTCCTTTCCTTAGGAAGCATATTACTCACATACGCTCTTAAAATCTTGAAACCATGTCTCTGGTTCCTACAGCCTCTTCAGTCACAGGCTTGCTCTCTTTAATGTTTGGGACTGTCCTCCCACCAGGCCATGTAGTATAATGAGGCAAGACCCTATATGGGGTTTAGATGGCTGAGTTTTAAAGCTGTCTCTGGCTCAAACGGTAAAGCATCTGCCTGCAATGCGCGAGACCAGGGTTTGATTCCTCAGTCGGGAAAATCCCCTGGAGAAGGAAATGGCAATCCACTCCAGCACTCTTGCCTGGAAAATCCCATGGAAGGTGGAGCCTGATAAGCTACAGTCCATGGGGTCACAAAGAGTCGGACATGACTGAGCGACTTCACTTTCACTTTCACTTCACTTTCTGCCAAATACCAGCTGAATGACCCTGATATCTTTTGTCTCCTTGGGTTTTAATTTTCTCATCTTTAAAAGAAAGCAAATATGGGACAGATTTTTTTTTTTTTTTTTTTTTCCAGTGAAGGGTCAGATAGTAGATGTTTCAGAACTTGGAGGCCACATGATCTTTTTTGCACACCCTCTGCTCTGTTGGTGTTACACAAAGCAAGCCATGGCCAATAGGTGAGAGTGGCTGGACTCCCATGACACTTCATATTAGGAGACCAAAATTTGAATTTCATATAAATTTTACATGTCATGAAGTATTATTTTTCTTTTGGTATTTTTTTACCACCGTTTAAAAATGTAAAAGCCATTCTTAGCTCATGAGCCATACAAAAACAGGCTGCAGGCCACAGTTTACCAATCACTGATCTCTATCTTAGTTTTCTATGGAGGGTCTGTAAAAGTTCAAGGGAGACTTGTACCATGAATACACAGTAGCATACTTTGTTCCATTGATCTGATTTGCCTTTTTGTCACAATATTTAAATTACTTTGACTTTCAAATGCAATTAAATGTGGATGCGTGATATTTTGTTTATCAAAACAAGTTTGAAAAGACTGTGGAAGTCTTTTGATTTTGTTTATCTCCAAGGCCTTCACATTCATGCTCTAAGAGCCCCTGGAATGGAGCACAGCTGATCTTCAGCTTCTAGGGTGATTCTGGGTCACTGTGAACCAAACAACATTTGTTAAATTTCATTTATTCATCGGCATGAGTGTGAACTGAGGCATGAATAATACAAAAGAGTGGATGGAAAATCATTTATATAGCATTCAAGCTTTAAAATACATCATGGATATTTTCTCCCTCTGAAGATTTACCTTCTTAATCCCTTTTGCTGATGTGAAAATGAGTTTGCATTACCTGAGCTCACAGTGGATTATGGTAAAACTGGGATGCAGAGGAAAGGTGCTAGAAATGCAATAAAAATGACACCCCAGGTTAAACCTTCCTTTTCAAAGCCTCTTGACTCTCTCAGCCAATGAGATTTTTCTTTTTCACCAGTTTCTTCATTGTTCTCTCTCACTGGAGCCATAATGTGTCTTTCTCATTCTGACTATTCACCTTAGCCTGACCCCAGTCTTGGGACTTTCTCGATGTTTCCTGTGGAGCAACACACTCCTTCACTCACCTGGTGTTGAGACTAGGACCTAGAAAATACTGCATAATTTGAATAGTTGATTGATCCATAAGGAACTAATTAATAAAGATGTATCAAATTCAATTTAAAAAATGAAAAGCACTCTTATGGTGGAGATCTGCACAGGCTTACAAGGGAGGAGAGGTGGAATATCCTTCCTTTCTGGTCATCGCTTGTTCATAGCACCCTTCTTTTTCACCCACGAAAAGTGGGTGAAAAACTGGTGAACACTTTCCAGGTTATGTGTGTGAGTTGGACTCGTTTGCGCCTGACTCTCTGACTTCAGGCTCCTCTATCCACGGAACTCTCCAGGCAAGAATATTGGAGTGGGTCGCCATTTCCTTCTCCAGGGGATCTTTCGGACCCAGGGATCGAACCCGGATCTCCTGCACTGCAGGTAGATTCTTTCCCATCTGAGCCACCAGGGAAGCCCACTTTCTAGGTTAGCAGACCAGCATATGGATGCGATCTGAATAGGCACAGCCACCCCCTTCCTCACCATCCTGGGCCTGCCATTAACCCTTCCTAGTGTCTGTGCATCCCTGGGATGGCCTGTCCACTTGGTGACATGATTCTGCACGGGGGCCTGAATAACTACCTGAGAGTCTAAGGACAAAAGGGGATTTTTGTGACTTGCACTTATTTTAACTGAACAGGAAATAAGTCAGAAATATGTTCTGTGATTTCACTTGGATAGGAGAATAATAAAATAGGAGGAATAAGGTGTCTTGCAGAGCCTGTCTCTTAAGACCCTGCGGCAGGAGCACCTGGATGATTGAAAGGTTGGGGTAGAAATTCTGGATTATAAACACTTTTTAACCACTCCTTCCTGGCAAGGAATTCAACCATTTTATTTTCCAGAAACTTGAATAAGATTTTAAAGTATGAATTGATGTGTTGACGTTGTTCTTATTGCTGTTGTTTTAGTCACTAAGTTGTGTCTGATTCTTTGAGACCCTAAGGACTGTAGCCCACCGGGCTCCTCTGGTCCATAGATTTTCCCTGGCAAGAATACTGGAGTGGGTTGCCATTAGCTTCTCCAAGGGATCTTCCCAACCCAGGGATAGAACTTGTGTCTCCTCCTTGGCAGGTGGATTCTTCATCACTGAGTCACCAGGGAAGCCCAATTGGTGTGTTTCAGTTCAGTCCAGTCACTCAGTCGTGTCCAACTCTTTGCGACCCCATGAATTACAGCACGCTAGGCCCCCCGTCCCTCACCAACTCCCGGAGTTCACTCAAACTCACGTCCATCGAGTCGGTGATGCCATCCAGGCATCTCATCCTCTGTCGTCCCCTTTTCCTCCTGCCCCCAATCCCTCCCAGCATTAGAGTCTTTTCCAGAGAGTTATCTCTTTGCATGAGGTGGCCAAAGTATTGAAGCTTCAGCTTCAGCATCAGTCCTTTCAAAGAACATCCAGGACTGATCTCCTTCAGAATGGACTGGTTGGATCTCCTTGCAGTCCAAGGATCTCTCAAGGGTCTTCTCCAACAGCACAGTTCAAAAGCATCAATTCTTCAGCACTCAGCTTTCTTCACAGTCCAACTCTCACATCCATACATTACCACTGGAAAAACCATAGCCTTGACTAGGTGGACATTTGTTGGCAAAGTAATGTCTCTGCCTTTCAATATGCTATCTAGGTTGGTCATAACTTTCTTTCCAAAGAGTAAGTGTCTTTTAATTTCATGGCTGCAATCACCATCTGCAGTGATTTTGGAGCCCCCAAAAATAAAGTCTGACACTTACCTGCTTCCAATTTCTTGGCCCCAGGAACTATTCTCTTTAGCCTCACACCCTCAGGGTAAATTTTTACAGCAGAGGTTCAGAAACAAGATATGAGGAAAGGCTCAACTTTTTTAGTTTCAAAATAGGCTTTTCAAAGCCCATGAGAGTGAGGAAAACCTTCAGAGGAAATGCTATGGGACTCTTAAGAAACTGGGTCTTTCAGAAATTCATAAAAAAGGTTCTGACATGGAACTGACTTTGGCCTAGCAGCAACGTTTAGAATGGTTTTCATATTGACTGTGGCTAGATAAAAATCTGGAAATGGGGAAGAGAGATGAACAAACTATGAGAGGCTGAGGAAAGTTTCTCAGAAAGTGATTCCCCCTATTCAGGGATTAATTTCAAAGAGTTGAAAGGTGAGTGGTTAAGTGTTACATTTTCCTCAGTTGAGGAGATCTGAAATTAATAGCTGATCAGGAACCTGTTTCCTAAATGGATTCTGGCAGGTTCTTGGGCACTTCATCTAGCTAGAGGAGCAGCGCTGAACAAGGGTTGGTGTTGCATCGTGTCTGGGCAAAAAAGATGAAAGATGTACGTCTGAAATGCCTGCAGCCTCAAAGTGGCATGGAAGATATGGGGAATGGTCTGTGCATCCTTTTGGAGGATGAGAGATGGCAGCCTGTGGACCTGGAGAAATCATGTGATTAGGAAAAAGCAAAGTCAAATAACAAGGTAATAATTTTTGCCACTAGGCAGAAGTGGGGCTACAAGAAATATCATATGCAAATGTATGACAATTTTCTTCGTGTACTCTGTTTTCTATCTCGGAAATACCAAATGTGCTACACTTTTTAATAGCATATTGGAAAGACAATATAATGAGTGTCCAAGCATCATGAAAGAATAAACTGAAAGGCAACTTTGAAAGCAGAATAGAAAATATAAGACCAAGGAAAGAGCTATAGTGCTCATGTAAACTGATGAGGGAGGTAGTCAATGGTCCTGCTCTTTGTATTTCATCAGAGAATATCTGGATGGCAGCTACTAAATCTAGGGAGCAGACTTTTAAGTGACATCAACAACCAGAGGAATCCTCCAGGAACATGACTCAAACCACTTCCTATGAGGGAATCACTTGCAGAAGATTTAATGGAATTACCTTTCTCATCTTCATACATCTGAAGAGGTGGCATGGAGGAGGCATTATACTTGTGCTCTGAGGTTTAGATTAGGGCTAATGTTATGGAAGCTCCAGGAAAAATGATTTCACAAGGTGAAATAGCCAGTGTTGTTCAAAGATGGGATGAAATGATCCTAAGAGTTAGTGAGTTCTTTGTAGAGGGAGTTTGCAAACAGAAATTCCAGAGCCATTTGGCAGAGAACTGTACAGAACTGATCCAACAACATATTCCTGTCCAAACCTGAAATTCTATTAGCTAATGATGGCATTGTAAAAACATCGACAGAGACAAATATGATCTCCACAGTCTCAACAAAAAACGAGGAAGACCAAAAATGAAGACCAAACTCATAGTCATTTACTGCTTGTGAGAATTTAGCAAAGTATAATGTCTAGTCACATAATCTAGCATAGACTTTCATTAGCCTATTGGATAAGACGATTTTAGGTTTATTCTAAATACAGAGACTTGAATATTGCCTAAATAAATACTGGATAATTTGGCGGCTGAGAGTAGTTTCTGAAGAGAGTTCTTATTCTCATTTTTTTTGTAAACACACAAGAAAAGGAGAAAAAAAAAATGTTTCTAAAGAAGGCTTTAAAGGATCAGAAGCTGGCATTGAGGAAGAGGCCACAAAGCTCCATTTTACTGTGGGGTGTCATTTTTCAAATGGCTCCTAATCACATTGCTGAGCCTGTCTGGAAGGGCCAAAATATTAGTATTCTTAGGCACAAGGCAGTTAAGTGATTACTGTCTCATTCCAGCACACCTTAGTTTCAGCTGAGATCGACACAGTGAAATTACAGTCTCGTGTCCTTAAGTTGGCCTCAGACATTTTTTGACAAACAAAAAGACTACAGTCATGCCACTAAGCCATGTGTAGAACTCAGTGTAGAACTCAGAATCAGGATCTTGCCTCCTCCTTTGAGCCTGGAATTCAACTTTAGACAATAGACAGTCATTCTTTCATCCAGAAATTTCATGTCAAATCAATTATTCAGCAAAAGCCTTTTTAGTACTTCCTATGTATCTGTGATTATATCAGTCACCTTGGGGCTAGACGATAACATGTGCAATCTCTTTGGCCTCCAGGAGTTCACAGGGGGAAATCTGGGAAACCAATAATAAGAGTGCTCTGCTTTCTTACAGTCCTGGGAGCAGTTAGTGGTGGACTTCAAAGGGTTGATACAGGCCAACTCTTAGAGGTAATTCAATTTTAGGCAAGAAGGCAAAGATGGGAGATTGTGTCTGGCAGAAAGAGTAATATGTATTGAGGTCTGGGGGCATGGAAGAATAGGAAAACTTAGTATCTCAGGCTAGCTGGAGGAAAGGTTGGATGGATGTAGGTAACTGGGATTAGAGATGAGGCAAGCCCAGGTAAGTTGGAGCCAGATAGATAGAAGGACTTTGTAGCTAACCTGAAGAGTGGAAATTATATCCTGAAAATGATGGGAACCATTCCTATTTTACAGAATTGATGAAGATACAATGTGAAAATGTTTTGTAGGAACATGTATATTTAGAAATTTGCTCATAATTTTCTGTTGTTTCCATTTTGAGAGGAAGATCCTTGAACCATAAGAGAATATACTCAAAAGACTGTAAGAAGAGATAAATGCAAAGATTTCTGGGGTGGGAAAGGATTCAGTGAGAGTCAAAGCCAAGCTAAGCTCTCTATAGATAAGAAGGCACCCTAAAGCTTTGCAGTAGCCCAGCTCTGGCGTGGATGTCTGGGAGCAAGCACCTGTATACATACAGAGCATGACTCCTTTAAATTTACATTGGATGTAAAAGACTACAGACCAAGTCAATTTACTTGCCTGGCAGCCCTGAAAGAATCTAAGTGTGCCCTGGTGATTGAGATTTCAACTTTTAGAAAAGTATAAAGTGAAAATAAAATATTCTAAAACAGGTTGTTGTGGCAGAGTAAAAACACTAAAATCCAGGGTCGGATAGAATCCAAGCCACATCTGAATCCCAGGGTTCATTCTCTTCCTCTTTTTGTCCTATTCTTTTACGTTTTAATGGAATTTATTGAGGTATAATTAGTACCTTGACAAATATATTCACCCATGTAACCATACCCCCAATCAAGATATAGAATAATTCCATCCACTTAAGATGTTACCTTCTGCCACTTTGTAGGCAATCCACTCTCACTCCCAGCCTCAGATTTCTGTCACTATGAATAAATTTTTTTTCTGGGATTTCATGCAAATAGAATATGGTTATTTTTGTATGACTTCTTTCATTCAGTATATTCTTTTGAGATTTATTTTGATGCTGTGTACACCAGTGACTTTTTTTTCCTTTTGCAGAGCAATTGTCCACCATATGGTTGTATTGAGATTTGTCAATCCATTAACTGTTGTAAATTGTTTCAAATTTTCAACTTACTCTATTTTTCAGTAGACTCTATTGGCCAGGATGTCAGAGACAGTGTACCTGGGAACAAAGTGTAAGAGAATTGGCTGCAATAGTTTGACAGGAGAGTTTGACACTACCTGTTGGTGTTAGAATGTCCATCCTTTTTTTTTTTTTTTTTAATTTAGCAGGTCTCCTCTTTAGGGTCTATTGTACAGAAATAGCCACACAACTCTACAAGGTCATTGGTATGAAAGATTTTTTAGAATTCTCTACATTTATTCCTCTAGAATATCCATCCATTCCCGAAGGGTTTCTGTTGTTGTTGATGTTTTTGCATCCTTACCTTTTACTCCTCCTTGGTGCTGATTTGAAGGTAATTTAGGAAGGAATGCATTTTTTTTTTTTTTTAATGCATGCAGTTCCTCACCCAAAAAATACTGGATATCTATTTATTCTGTGTATATATATTCTTTTATAATATCTGAAAGTTTGATTACATCATAGCTGCTAACTTTGGTTTTTTCTTTTTCATCCTTAATTCTGAATTTATTCAGAATGTAAGAAAGTATATAAGGAGTTTGTTGAAGTGGCTTGTTTAAAATGTTATTGTTTTTGAAATTCTCTCTGGCATCCTGGGACATCCCATTATCCACCTAGATTTTAGCCAAATGCCTTTTTGAAGAGTTTCAAATGCCTTTTCAATGAGTTTACCCTATTTAAGTGTACACTGTAATTATTTTTGCTTTACAGTTGAAGGAATTCAGTCACAATCCAAGAAAATATCCTTTAGAAAGAAAGATCAGTCAGTGACAGAGCACTGGACCCAAGGAATTTCCGACCCATGTCTTGGCATCTGCACTCTCCAGCTGTCCACCTGAGCCCACATCACCACAGCAGAGTGTCTACTACCATCTATAAAACAGTAAAGTTTTAAGACAGTTGTATAGCTCAGTTACATGAGCCAACGTCAAACCTTGGTTATAGAAAAGTCCAGATTTGAAATTTGATCTTCCACTTATTATATATGAATTTAATCATTCATTCCTATTTAAGTGCTCATGGAAGCCCTCTGTTTTTGTGCAAAGCATTATTCTAAATTCTGGGCCAAGAGTAGGAACAGATCATTCTTTGACTTTTAGGAATACCTATCTAATAAGAGAACTACAATAGGCAAGTAACAATGAAAACAGTTAATGCTGAATCCTTACTATGTTCCAGACACTGTGCCAAGAATTTTATATTACTTTTATTACTTAAATCTGACAGCAGATAATATGATCATTCCCATTTTACAGAAGTATAACCTAATGTCCAGAGAACTTAGCCAAATGGATTAAAACAACACCATGGTAAGTGACAGAACTAGCTGGACCCCCACACCTGTGATTTTAACTTCCTCACTATGATGGCTCTGGAAAAGAATTTTTCCACTTCACAGCTGCCATAAAGGGCGGTTTGAAAGTGGGAGTTCTCCTGGAAGAATGGGAGGGAATGGCCAACACCTATCATGGCCTCACTAATTGCTCACCACTTTCCACATGTATCACTCATGTTTTCACACTGTTTTGCTCTTGTTGCTGCTTTGACTTCAGCTTGAAGTGAGCTAACCCCCATATTCTCTGAGATTCAGGTCATGTGGCACCAGTTTCATGATGGGGTTCTTTGACATTCACAGCCAGAGTTAATTGTAATTTCCTGGCACCCCATTGCATCACATGCTACGTACCTGTTCTTCACTTTGCCTGGTATCAGATTTGATTTTTTTAAACCTATTTATTCTCTCTGTGCTTTTCCTTAACACAAAATGTGTTTTGTTCATTTTTTATGCTTAAGATTGGGCATGGTATGTATACCAGACGTAGGTAAGCGTTGACCTGCCAGAATGCTAAGGGCTAAAAATTTGACCAAGAAGGAGTTAGCCATGAAGTAGTTATATTTTACTTAAACAAGTATCATTTATTCATCTGTCTTGAGGTCAAGTGCTTCTCCATCCTGGCTTATCCAGAAGATTCATCATGGACCCAGCCTTTTTCTTCTCTCCATCACAGAAGAGAATAGCCAAGTTGAAGTAGTTTGTGCAGAGCAGTGATGAGACTCACTTATGCATATTAAAGACCAATAGGTTCCTACTGTAACTCCCTAAAAGCTCAGGAATATCCTTATGGTCTAGGGTATAAAGATTCTTTTCTCAACAACAGTCTGCTTCCACTTTTTAAAATAATAAAAGCACCAAGAGAACTCCTTGATGGTCTACTGGTTAAGATTTTTGTGCTTCCATTGCAGGGGTGCAAGTTAGATCCCTGACTGGGGAACTAAGATCCCATATGTGGCAAGAAAAGAAAACCAAAACGCTGAGGTTTTTCTGAGTTCTATGCTCTCTGCCCGGGAGATTAGGAGGTCTCTGAAGCTTGAACTTGCAAAGCCCATGCACCCTCTCCATTTCATGGGCCTGACTATAAGCTCTTGTCAGCTTCCTGAGTGTTCGCACACTGTCTCAGAGAGGTTAATTAATCCATCCAAGATCACAGAGCTACTTACTATGACTTTTTAAAATGAATTTCCTGGACCACATGGAGCGAAGACAGAGTTACCAGGCATTGACTATCATTTTGGAATTTGAATCATGATTGACTTCTCCTTTCCATCATATAGGAGATCTAAGAGAATATATCTGAACTTTTGAAAATGCAGATGCTGTAGAAGAAAGGGTATCTTAACCAAGGGGTTAAGACAGTTAAAAAAAAAAAAAAGGCTCAGTTTCTAGTTTCCCTGTCACCTAAAATCCTGTTGGATCAGGCTGTGTCCGTTCCCAGCCAAAGTATTAAATTAACTGCAAGCTGCTCAGAAAGCTGTATCTATTTCAAGGTCACCGCCTTGGCTGTGTCAGCCCCCCTCCCCACCCATCTTTTTTTTTTTTTTTCTCTCACATCTGAAATGTTGCGGGGGAGAAGGGTCCAAGAGTGTGGGGAGAGAGAAGGTGGAAAAGAAGGGGGAGTTACTTCAGGCCTTGCTTCCCTAAGCCTTCAACGTCTGAGCCCCAGGATAGACCTTCCTGTTGTGAAATAATGGACCAGTTGCTGCGGTCTGAAGATAAACAACATTCCAGTAGTTCCCCTGGAGGCTACCCGAGGTCTGGTGCTTTTTAACATTTCCCTGGCCGTACTATGATCCAGGAGCTGAGGATTACCGCATCACCCGCTTGGGTGCACACAGCAATTTTGTGGTCTCTGTGTCTGTCCTGGAATGGGAATAGCTGGGTAGGAGGCAGAGGAGGGGGCTTCCCTGGCAGCTCAGCTCAAGAATCAACTCAAGAATCCACCTGCAATGCAGGAGACCCCGGTTCGATTTCTGGGTTGGGAAGATCCTTTGGAGAGGATACCCACTCCAGTATCCTTGGGCTTCCCAGGTGTTTCAGATGGTAAGGAATCCACTTGCAATCCAGGAGACCTGGGTTCAGTCCCTGAGTTGGGAAGATTCCCTGGAGGAGGGCATGGCAACCCACTCCAGTATTCTTGTCTGTAGAATCCCCATGAACAAAGGAGCCTGACGGCTACAGTCCAGGGGTCACAAAGAGTCGGACACGACTGAGTGACTAAGCACAGCACACAGCACAGTGCTCTTAATCTGGGTTATGGTAATGAGCTCAGGGTGAGATCTGGATGCCTCTGCCCAGTTGTTAAATCCATGAAACACTAGCATCTTTTGTGTAGCCTTGGACACCTAAGCTGTGCTGATTGGAGGTTTGTAAGAACAAGGGTTCTTTGCCCTGATGTGCGAGGTTTCTGTCTTCATTAAAGTTTGAGACTGAATTAAGACTCCAGGGTTACATAAGGGCAAGTTTGGAAACCAGATGCAAGCCATTAACAAAGGCAACCTGAGTTCACTATGAAAGGCTTGGGTCCCAGGTTGCTGTACCCAATAGAACAAGCACTTCAAATAAATTTCTTATAAGTTCTGCATTCTTATATAGGTAGGCGTGGCTTTCAAAGGCATAAAACCACAACAAATCAAAGAATGGCTCAGACTTGCTTTTCACTTTACAGCTGAGGATTCAAGTTATGATTCATGGACTGTGAATGTCGGCCCTGGTCCCTGGCTTTGCTCTACCTGCAAATACCATCAGGGTCAACAAATTTGGGAAACACATTCTCTCCCTGGTCTGGTCACTTTCTACAGTTTATCAGTTGCATTCATATCTATTGTTATAACTGTTCCCCATAATCACCTATGCTGCTGCTGCTGCTAAGTCACTTCAGTCGTGTCCGACTCTGTGCAACCCCACAGACAGCAGCCCACCAGGCTCCCCCGTCCCTGGGATTCTCCAGGCAAGAACACTGGAGTGGGTTGCCATTTCCTTCTCCAATGCATGAAAGTGAAAAATGAAAAGTGAAAGTGAAGTCGCTCAGTCGTGTCCGACTCTTTGCGACCCCATGGACTACAGCCCACCAGGCTCCTCCATCCATGGGATTTTCCAGGCAAGAGTACCGGAGTGGGGTGCCTGGAGTGTTACTAATCTCATTTTAATGATGAGAAACTGAGGCTCAGAGGAAAGAAGACTTTTCTAAAGTCTTACAGCTTCTACCACAGTATTAGTAAAGCAATTTAAACTTCATTGCCTTTTGTGTGGGTATATGTATGTATACTTGCTAATTCAGTAGGTTTAAAGTGTCTGTGACTGGCAGACATCTAAAATATCAACAGTGATTTCTGATTCTTTTACTCTAAACAAAAAGAAAAACGTTTTTTTTCTGATGTAGCAACAACTTTATTATGCTCTGGTGTTAAAGTGTGGAATAGCTTGAATAAATATTCTGATTGAAATATTGAATGTGATTTTCCAATAAAACCCCCAAGACATCATAAAATAATAGAAAAATTAATAAAAATATAAATTGCTGCTTTAGTCACTAGCAAATAAGTATAATACAAACCTGCATCTTCAGGATAAAACCTGGCATCTGGCATCCCTAAATTTTAAAACAATAACATGATGGTAGCAAATTACAGAGAACCGAGAAAATAAATAACAATGATGAAAACATTTGTGCAGTCCTCAAGCAGAATGGTCATGTATTCCTAGGACACAGAAACAGCTAAAGAGAGAACAGCTGGAATATGATGGCAGATACATATTACATGGTGTAGAGCTTGAGGAGAAAGTTAAAAAGTGAAATAAATATAATCATAGTAAAAATGCCTCACATATACGATGCCATACAGTTTTCCAGATTGTTTACTGGGAATGTTTTCTTTTAATCTTTACAAAAATTCTGTGATACAGTGAAGGAGGCAAGGTGAAGATTATTTTTTCCACTTTATAGATATGGAAACTGAGGACCAGAAATATTAAAAGTTTTGCCTAAGATCAAAGAAAAGAGAAAAGTTTAATAATCAGCTTTTGCACCTGGAGCTTCTCATTAGGCTTATGAATTTATGTGTTGGTTAGTCGTTAAGCTGTGTCTGATTCCTTGCAACCCTATGGACTATAGCCTGCCAGGCTCCTCTGTCCATGGGATTTCCCAGGCAAGAACACTAGAGTGGGTTGCCATTNGCTTTTGCACCTGGAGCTTCTCATTAGGCTTATGAATTTATGTGTTGGTTAGTCGTTAAGCTGTGTCTGATTCCTTGCAACCCTATGGACTATAGCCTGCCAGGCTCCTCTGTCCATGGGATTTCCCAGGCAAGAACACTAGAGTGGGTTGCCATTTCCTTCTCCAGGGTATCTTCCCAACCCAGGTATCAAACCTACATCTCCTGCATTGCAGACAGATTCTTTACTGCTGAGCCACCTGAAACATTCTATACATTTATAGCTTAGCATTTTATAATACTATGTATGTCAAAATTTGTGTGATGTTTCAAATATATAACATAGAGTTTTGATGGCCAATAAATATGGACATATGGGGGAAGACAAGACTCTGTGTATTTTGAAGCAGCAATAGAGTAATTGAAAAATAATTTTATTTTCATTAAAATAATTGAAAACTTTTTAATGAAACCAGCATGTGAATAATTCAATAACTGTGTCACATAGACCCTTCTTTTCTCTCCTTTTTTAATGTTTTGTTTGTTTTTAGGGATAAGAAGGTCAGCGCCTGTAAAACGTGCTTATAAAAAAGGGATTTTTCCTTTTATATAAAAACCAATGCCGGTTAAGGGTTAAACTGAATATGATTATTTATATTCTGTTTTTGAATGTACTTAAATATGCGATGTGGACTCACCAGACCACAAGGCACACTTTACCAAGAAGTGTGATGAGAATGCACTCAGCAGAGACAGCCACAAGGGAGGTATGGCACTTGGAGATGGAGAACCGCAGGAATGGCAGCCACGACCCTGGAACAAAGCGGAAAGCAGAGGAGTCCTAACTCGTACTCTAAGCTGACTGCCCAGGGCCAGTGGGATTAGCAGAAGTCAGAGCTTAGAGATCCCCTGATATAGACAGAAAAAAAAGAAGCCAAATAAGGAGACACTTGCAGGCCATCCAGAAGAACAGCCATCTTCCATGACTGCCACTCTCATTCTCCCCTCATATTTAGAGGAATAACCTGAGACGCAGTGGTGAGAGGAGAAAGTGGTGAGTGCATCCTACATCACTGCCAAATTTCTGGGCTCTTCCTGTGCTTCTCCCATCTTCTCCAGGGGCAAGTGAGATTGACTTTTCAGCCAAGACGTAATGGCTTGGACTTGAAGCTTGGCCATACATCTCCATGATGGATTTCTTGCTTGGTTTGCAAGGGTCTATCATTGTATTATGAAGAGAGATGTAATGTGCTTAGATCCAGAAATTCTGTGTCTGCCCTTTCCACCTGTAAAATCTGAGACCAGTTCCTTAACTTTACATGGTCTTAGTGTTTTCATCCCTTTCATGAGGTTTAATATAATAGTTTCTACCGTGACACATTCCCACAGTTTATGAGGATTAAATAAGATGGAGGGTATTAAGGTTTATAAGCCATGAAAGACAACATAGGTGTTGATAAATGCCATCTGTTCCCAAGGGGACATAGAATAGGGGCTAGAAGCCTAGGATCTACAAGTAAACAAAGTTTCTTCAAATGCTGATTCTCCTGCAATGCAGGAGGTCCAGGTTCAATCCCTGGGTCAGGAAGATACCCTGGAGAAGGGAACGGGCTACCCATTCCAGTATTTCTTGCCTGGAGAATTCCATGGACAGAGAAGCCTGGGTACACAAAAACAATTGCCCACATGCTTTTGAGCTAGTCCTTAATTATCCTTGGGACTTTCTTTATTATAGTGGGCAGTAGGAATGAAAAAAAAAAAAAATCAAAAGGATATTTTCTTTCCCATGTTTTCTTACTTCTGTATTACCTCTAAGTTTTTCTGGGAGGATAATGAAACTTGGGGTGGTAGTGATTGTGGGAGAATAGGAGGAAGGGGGACAAGAGATTGCAGAGATCACCAGATTGCTTTAAGTAAAGGCGTGAGCTATCATCTCAGGTTTCTCACCTGAGAATTCCAGGTTTCCACTGGTGAAAGGGGAAGGTAAGATTAGAGTTCCTCAATGTGATAAAATAATCATGATAAAGTTCAGGGTTAGTACTACGTAAGTAGTCAGTTTCTGGCATTTTCCTTTTTAAAAAAATCTCCGGTTTGGATATTCAGTAATTTTAGGAATGTGTCTTTTGGCAAAGCAAGACCCCTTTGCCTTAGATATGTTGAGGTATTTAACATTAGGGCAGGACCTAGTGGAAAAGGTCCCAGAAAATTAGGAAGTGGTTTCCTGGTCTTAGAAACTCTTTTCTAGTCTACCTCAAAGGTTGTTTCTTTAATAAAAATTTTGTGATGTCGTTATGGCTGAGGTCATGACACTGTTGGGTACAAAGCAGTGTGTACTTTTAGTCAGTCTCTCTAGGTGGTGTTCAGTCTCTTGGTGGATACAGAGTGATCCACCAGAGTCCTTGGAAACCAATGTTTATTAAAGCAGAATGAACTGTACTGAGCCAAGCTCTGCAGACCACACAGAGAATTGAACTTCGAAGCCTCACCTAATTAGTTGCTCTAATTGGCTTTGCTAACCAGCCAGCTTCACTACAGAGATATTATCTCTGAGAGCTGAAAAAAGATTTTAAGCATCCTCTCTAATCAAGCTCGTCATTTCTGGGGTGCGGGGTCAGGGAGGAAGAGGGGTGAGAAAGTACAGTGACTATCTAGAGTCAGAGATCAGTAGAAGAGGTAGCAGCGGAAGTTAGATCTCTTGACTCCTAGCCACTACATAATCAATGCCCCAGAATAGTTCCAAGGGATAAAGAATACATTTTTCTCCAGGTAAAACTGAACTTCTTGCCACCAAACTTTCCAAATCTCTTCTAGACACTCAAGTTCAATAACCCAATGGCTAGTGTTTTGTATTCCTTAAATGAAAGGCACTGCAGAGGGTGTTTAAAATGGCTGAGAGACTGAGCTTGCTGCTCTTGCACGGGGTCAGTCTCTGCTCAGATATCACTTACTAAATGGAATCTCAATGCATGGATTTCAGTTTTGTCCTGTGGCTTTATTTGGTTTATTGCCCCAGCTGTTGGGAGTACATGTTATGAGTCTCTTGCCTCTGTTGCCCCTCTGGAGAGACTTCTCCTGGGTAACATCAGGGCATGAGTCCTGCAGACAAGGTGTGAGGTCACTGGGAGGCCTGTTGCCTGGTGTGACAGATTTATGGAGAACCCTGAGGAAGGTGAGCAGTATCATACAAGTAGAGCAAAGGCTGTCAATCTGGAGCAACAAAATCACCTAGAAGGTTGGTTAAAACACAGATTTTCGGCCCTACCCTCAATTTTCTGATTCAGTAGGTCTGAACAGGTCTCAAAAAAAACTATCCATGTCTTTAGTGATGCTGCTGCTGCTAAGTCGCTTCAGTCGTGTCCAACTCTGTGTGACCCCATAAGTATTCATTTGAGGACCACGCTGAGATCCACTAGGCTACAGCACAATATGTTGATACACACAGCTGATGTCCAGCCACACACAGCTGATGTCCAGTAACTTGAATGGAATATAAAGAATTCTGGAGGCTTTCTCCATAACGGGTTCCCTGGGTAAGGACTTCAGTTTTTCCTTTGGGTCAACTTGGGTCTTTAACGATCTGGCTAGCATCTAGGAAAGCATTTGATATTCTGGTTTTAACGTAAACACTTCCCACCTGTCCCAAGTATTTGTATCCCTTTCCAAGAGCCTCAATATTTCTGACATTAGCAGAACCCTAATCTTCCCTCTCCTCCCTTCTTGCTCTTTCCCTCTCTCCTGGCCAGCATCTGTTCTTTTTCACAGCTGTGCCCACTTCATTCTGTCTGCCTCTTTCTCCTCTTGTCCCCAGCCTCTCACTGGCCCCTCCCCCCACTCGGATCAAAATACTCTGTTTTTATTTATTTACTCCACAGCTGTCAGTGTTGTGTCTGGGTCATTGCAGTGCAACTTGCAGGGAAATGCGATCCGTAAAGAGTCCTTAAAACTGCAGATACTTGTAGTCACTAATGTAACCACACTCAATAACACAGATATTTTCTTTGGTCCCTGGGTCAATCTGAAAATGGCTGGCTTAGGGCTGTGTGTCAGGGTGACCCCAGGAGGAATGAAGCCTAATAGTCCTTGGAATTTACACTAGGCCATTTAAAGGTACTGAACGATTCTGAGTATTTAAGACTTTAGCGCTAGAAAAGGGGATGGAATTGTTTAGTGGAAAGAGCTCTAAATTAGGAGTCCAGAAACTAAAGTTCTAATTCTAACTCTGCTTCTAATAAGCTGAGTGCGCTCGAACCATGAGCCCTCCCACCTCTCGCCTTCTCATCCTTAAACTGAAAATATTGGACTTGATAATTTTCAAATTCCCGCCCTCAGTAAGTGTAAGTAATAAAAATATGAAGACTCCCTTGAACATTGGATTTCTATATAGTTGTTCCACATACTGTGTACCGATCCCAGGTCGGGTTCGAGTGAGTTTCCAATCTTTCATTGGGGAACTAAAAAGTGAGAAAGATGTGGATTTTGAGACAAAAGACTAGGACAATGAGAGCAATATAATAAATCAACCAATGAGGATTTATTCAGCAAGTAATATGTCTAAAGGAGATTTGAGAGAGGCAACTTGAAATGTATTTATTTCACCAGTGGTTGAAAAGACACTGAACTGGAACAGATATAGGAAAGGTGAAGTGAAGTGAAGTTGCTCAGTCATGTCCGAATCTTTGTGACCCCATGGACTGTAGCCTACAAGGCTCCTCTGTCCATGGAATTTTCTGGGCAAGAGTACTGGAGTGGGTTGCCATTTCCTTCTCCAGGGGATCTTCCCAATCCAGGGATCGAACCCAGGTCTCCCGCATTGAAGGCAGTCGCTTTACCATCTGAGCCACCAGGGAAGCCTATAGGAAAGGTAATAGATATGAAAGAGAAATCAATGTGATACAGAAAGAAAGTGATCAGATTCTATGAGTCTGCTCTCTTTTATCCTTTATATCCATGTTCTGAGGTAAACCAGCCTGAAGGGTGAAAAGCACAGAATGAGGAGACAACAGTGGGGAAATGACCTAATGGATGAAATGAATAATGAATACTGCTTGAAAACATTTTTAATTCAATTGCACTGGTTTCTCACATTAGTAGGTAATCTTTCTGGGAAGTTCTTAATGTCATATAGTTTAAAGGAAAAAAAACATTTTAATGTCCAAAGTGCAACCCTGTGTAAATTTATTTCTCTTATTTAGTGCTGTAATACATTTTTTTCTTTTTTACTAAGTGGTGACCACCAAAAAAGATGAAAAATTGAGTTAAATAATAATTCATTTTTAAAGCCAGTTACAGTCACATCCTCTTTTCCATTTGATTGATACAATCCCTCTGTGAGATGGCCAGGTAATCACTGTTATTCTCCTTTTTCACATTAGGGCGTGGGGTCAGAGAGGATCATTAACTTTGTTCATATGGATAGTAAGTGTAGTAATGTCATCAAAACACAGACCTTAATTTTCATTAATTAGTTTAAAAACATGTAATATGTCTTAGAAATAGGGCTAATCTGAATTTATGAAGATAGGTATGTTTTCTGTCCTCAAATACAGTTCAGTGGGGAAGGTCAAGTGCGTGAAGAAGCAGGTGCAACCACGAGTTCCAAGTACTGTGCTGAAAGCCCCATGTCAAGGAAGTGAAAAAGGTGAAAGCTTCAGGAAAGAAATTCATATGGGTTGGTCTTAATCTCCAGGTTATAAAAGTTCCTGCCTGACAAACATTTAGGCTGCATTTTGTTATGACTGATTCCTTAACATCAAACAATTCGATATGTAGTGTGCATACTAATAAGAATTTATATAGAATAAATACCTTCTAGAAATATTGAATCTGATGCCTATTTCTGTAAAACAAATACAATTTATTATTTCCCATAAATTGTAAATCAAACATATTTCCATGATGATAACCATCTCAAAGTGTAGTTTTGAAAATATTTTCCTGAAGAAGGAGTAAATAAATGACCAGTTCTAGGCATTCTGTGCAATGTTAAGCTATTGGTCTATGGCAATCAGGTCACCTTCCCATAGGACTTTCATGACATTGCAGAAACTTTTTTTAAATGTTATTCTTTAATTGGAGGAAAAGTGCTTTGCAACATTGTATTGGTGTCTGCCATACAACAGCGCAATCTGGCCGAGAAACTTTTTCATTTAAGAATTTCCCAGACATTTTAGTCTTTCTCCCACCTTCCCTTCGTTACCTTTCACTTTATATTTTCCATGTTGGTGAATCCTCAGGCTAAAAATGCCTTTGTGAACAGAAGTCATTTCAATAGGGGGCTTATTTATTTTTTATATTATTTTTCACGTCTTTGTCTCCTTTCAGAACTAAATGTGTATATTTATTACTATAGAGCACTAGGGCATAACCTCACAAAGATTACATACAGTATGGCTGTTTGTAGAATAAATCAATATGCTTAGTGAACATTTCCTCATTAATTTCCTTCAATGAAAGACATGCTTTGAACTTTACGTGATGAAAGAATCTTTCACTGAACATATGTGCAAAATTCTGTTAATAAATACTTATTGAGCAGGAACAGTTATGCTGGTTGAAATAATGGAGCTCTCAGAGGAGCCTTAGGAATGATTTAATTAAATACCTTTATTTTAGAGAATTTCAGTAAATACCAGAACTCACCCAACAATTCAAGGGCTTTACTGCTGGCTCAGTGGGTAAAGAGTCTGCCTGCAGTGTGGGAGAACCGTGTTCAATCCCTGGTTTGGGCAGATCCCCTGGAGAAGGAAATGGCGACCCACTCCAATATTCGTGCCTGGAGAATTCCATGAACAGAGGAGCCTGGTGGGCTACAGTCCATGGGGTCACAAAGAGTCAGACACAACTGAGCGACTAACACCTTCACCCAGCAATTCAGAGGTAGAGATGGCNGGTTTGGGCAGATCCCCTGGAGAAGGAAATGGCGACCCACTCCAATATTCGTGCCTGGAGAATTCCATGAACAGAGGAGCCTGGTGGGCTACAGTCCATGGGGTCACAAAGAGTCAGACACAACTGAGCGACTAACACCTTCACCCAGCAATTCAGAGGTAGAGATGGCACTAAAGTGTTGCCCTGCTGATTTCCATCCTCCGGGGCTGTTTTCCTATAACTGAGTTAAGGTCAATGGTATTTTCAAGCATGTAATTTTCCCAGGCCTAATCATTTCACCCCAGCTTAATTTAATCATAGGTTTTTAGAGACTTCTAGTGCGTCAGATGTTGTACCAAATTCTGTTGAAGCTGTTTGAGAACTGATCCTTAAAAACTTCAATCAGATATTTGCGGAGTTTCTAAGAAATTAATTGACAGTAGTATGCTGTAGTGCAAAGATCTTTGGTTTGTTAAGAAGTAAAGAATCCTACCAAAAATTTTTGGGAAGCCTAAGCCTAAGTAACTCCCTTGATTTGTCTAGGTCTTCATTTTTCTTTAGTTATGAGACTAGCTTAATGATCACATTTTCCCCTTGCATTCTGATTCTATAACTCAAATTTGGCTGTTGTATAGATATTCAGGATGATAATTACTAGATGAGTCCCTTTATTTTAAAGGATAAGTATTTCATGTCTCAAAAATTTTGGTATCTCATTTTTAATTGATTTAAGTAACTTTATTTTATATAGAATTCTAGTTTTACTTAACACACATATATGACATATGTGTGTGTGTGTGTATATATATATATATTTATTCATCAATGTATGAGGATTTTGGAACTTTGTTTATCCTACAGTAACTGTAATATGAAAGAAAATGGCTTCAGAAATGTCACTTTCATGAGAAGCCAGTCCACTTAAAACTACCTATAAATAGACCATTAACACCTCTATGCTTTTGTTTATGAAACTGACAGAAGTTTAGCCTTAGGTAAGTAAAATCAGTTTTGCACACAGAGAGATGAATGTGGTGGCCTGCACCACCATTGGAGAATAGACTAAAAATTCTTAAGTGGCCTGCAGTTGGAATAAATTGCTTGGTGAATTCTTTCCATATCCAATTCTCATGATTCTGCAATAACTCTACTTCCTGAATGTAAAAATAGGCTGTTAGCAGAGCAGGGGAAGGGTGACTCCCTTCCACCCTAGGAAGGAAGGGTCTCTTAGGTGAATAAGCACAAAGCTGACCAGGTTCAGCTCGCAACCAGATTCACCTTTTTTTCAACTCAAGTGAAGTACCATTCTGACCTCTTTTTGTAAACCACCTAAATTTTGAGGGCCTGATATGACTGAAAGTACCAAGCTGTAGTGGACACATTCTTGGAAGTGAAAGGTACTCTAAAAATACAGATATCATTGACCTGGCATCAATAGGCTCTCACTCCATCCCTTCCTTCCCCTCCCCCACCCCTGCAATCTATCTTCAGTAAAAGTGCATCCAAATATAAAGGAGATGGGTCGTGTCCCATTCCATGGGATCTTGAAATGTCTGTACTTAAAATGGGATAAAGCTAAAGCTGTGTTTGAAGTGTCCCAAACTAGGGCACCAGGAGCAGCTGCTCTTATTTCCAGCTGGATCTCTTGGCCTGGCAGGGAAGAAGGGCAAAAGTTACCTTGATAAATTCTCAGTTCGAGGCATCTGGAGATGCAGTTGTGGAGATTGCTCAAGGTAAAAAGCTGATACAAAACCTAAAAAAAAAATCAGAAAACCAGAATCAGAATAATAATAACAAGAATTATTCCCTAGTTTTCAATGGAAAGCATCTATTTAAAGTGTGAATAAAATACACTATAATCTGTGATTCAAATTGACAGATTTTTATATCATCCTATAGCTTTGCTGTTTCCAATGTTTGTAGTTGTTCATATTCACAATGAGGAGATAGGTGTTCAAAACTTTTCAGGTAGATTTTGATGACTACATTCGGAAGATGAAATATATTTGTGTAGAGGCTTGATCTATAGAACCAGGCTTCAAGTAATGGGGAATGATTTACATTTACGGAAAAACTCATCATTTGCATTAGTATTACTACCTCTCATTTATTGAGATTCTATACAAGTCTGTCTTTAAAAATACTACATTGTGTAGCAAGAAGAAAAAGTTGAATTTATTAACTGATACTTTTCTTCCTTAACCCTGGTGCTCCCTTTAATGCCATGATGTTACTCAGTTGAACTAGGTACGTCTAAATTTATTAATTAAGGAAAGAGATGGCAGAGCAACATCCATATTTTTAAATTATATCAGATAATTCAATTCCTAGCCCACGTGACAATAGTGGTAAATTTGCCTGGCAATGCAGGAGACACAGGTTTGATCCCTGAGTCAGGAAGATACACTGGAGAAGGAAATGACAACCACTCCAGTAGCCTTGACTGGAAAATCCCATGGAGAGAGGAACCTGGCAGGCTACAGTTCATGCGGTCACAAAGAGACGATCACAACTGAAGTGACTTAGCACACAACACAATTCCAAGTGGGCTTTGTTGAGAGCTNGTTGTTTAGTTGCTAAGTTGTTTCTGACTCTTTTGTGACTCCATGGACCTGTCTCTTACACACATCTAGATGTGTATAAGAGACAGCAAAGAGACGATCACAACTGAAGTGACTTAGCACACAACACAATTCCAAGTGGGCTTTGTTGAGAGCTTTCTTAGAAGCTTTAAATTAATGTTTTGTATATAAAGTTTTAAAGGAGTACAATTCTGGCAGAAGAATAGTGCTTGACCTGGGTCTTTGCAGTTTGAGTAGAATTTTGTGACACGTGGGGTGGGAAGAATTGGGAAAGATATTTCAGAGTGGAAAAAAGCATCAGTAAAGTTTGAAAGAAAGAGAATGTAGAAAATTATCAGGGGGGCGGGGTGGGGGAGTGGTGGTGGTGATGGAAGTTTCTGCCACACCGATGTACTCAGTCATGGCCAGGTTGGAGAGTAGACCAGGGATTTGGAGCTTGCCATGGAAAAGGGAGTAATTGAGTTAACAGTAAAGGAAACAAACAATGGTATGAGCTTGGTAGACTCAGAGTCTCTTATAATCAAATTTTGGCAAAGTTAACCAGAGCTCTGTTTGGAAAAATACATTGTCTGCATGTTTCAGCAATATACCTAAGCATGTGAAAGTGATAGGGAGGAGTTTTACCCGAGTCCTTAAGGAGGTAAATGAAATTGGGTTTAGCTTCACTGGGAATATTAAGTTTAAAATTTGAATTCAACTAGATACCAAATTAGGACTGGGAAGATGCTGGCTCCAAGCCAGAACACAGAAATACAATGGTAAATTAACTTAAAGTGGTTTAAGTTATATTAAAATAAACTCATTTGCCCATAAGATCTTGAGGGTTGTGTAAGGGCCTGAAATAATTCACAAGTTTGCATTTTCAGTGACAGGAGCAGCTGACAATGTCTACTCTGATTTTCCTCCTGAGGGCTTATTTTAACACAGTCTTATTTTCTCAGCATATAAGGTTTAACTTTTGGTAATGAAAGCTAATAGTCAATTCTAAAAAATGACACTAGGTTTTTCAGGCTCTGGGGCTTCTGTCAGTCTCCATCTGTATCACCTCTGCTTTTATTATATCTAGATGGTACTTAACAAATAACTATTGTCCCAGGGGAATCGTTTATGCCATGGAAATAGAAAAATAAATGAAACCTACATGCTTTCTTATGATAGCAACTGATCTTTCAAAAATTCACTCCATGAATTTTTAAATTACTTAAAATAATGTATAAAATAATGTGAACTCTGGCTCTGGAGACCAATGAAAGTAAAACTGTTAATTGCTCAATCCTGTCCAACTCTTTGTGACTCCATGGACTGTAGCCCACCACTGTAACCCACCAGGCTCCTCTGTCCATGGGATTTTCCAGGCAAGACTACTGGAGGGGGTTGCCATTTCCACCTCCAGGGGATCTTCCTGACCCAAGGATCAAACCTGGATCTCGTGCATTGCAGGCAGATTCTTTACCATCTGAGCCACCAGGGAAGCCAACTGGATTTTAATTATACTCCTACTACTTTCTTGCTCTGGGGCCTTGGCAAACAATTTTTCTGTACTTAGTTCTTCATTTGTAATATGGAGATATTAATAGGAGCTATCCCATAGAGTTGTTTTGAGAGTTAACTGAAATATCATATGCAAAGAACTTAGAATAATGCTTGACAGAGAGTGGCATCATAAAAGTGTTATATATAATAAACACAATTTTAATTAATTTATTTATAATCCTTACCCAGCTCCTCATACCCTAACTACACTGGACTACCTATTCTTCCCAGTCAAGGCAGGCATGTTCCCATAACTTTCCCATCTCTTTATTTATGCTGGAATCATTCACTTTGATAAAATGAACGTCCCCAACTTCACCTCTTGATGAAATATTCTCATTGTTTAGCTTTGGATATGGTGACATTGCATTTGTGAAGTCTCCTCACACCATACCCTTTAGTAGCGACCCTTAGCAGAATTCACTACAACCTCTTTTGTACTCCTATAATATTTTTCATGTTATTTCATCCTTATATATTTATCTTCATTACTTAAGTATGAGTTCCCCAGATATTGCCCTTTGACTTTTTCTCTCCAGAGCCTTAAACAGTGTTCTGTTACAAATGAGCACTGCATGTATGGTTTAGTCGCTCAGTCATGACCAACTCTTACAATCCCATGGAATGTAGTGTGTCAGGCTCCTCTGTCCATGGAATTCTCTAGGCAAGAATTCTGGAGTGGGTTGTCATTTCCTTCTCCAGGGGATCTTCCCGACCCAGGGGTCAAACTCAGGTCTCCTGCATTGCAAGCAGATTCTTTACTAACTGAGCTATGAGAGAAGCCCGCTGTATGTATAATCATCAAATTAATTAATTAGATGGCACAGTGCATATTGATAGCAGAAAAAGTAAAACCATCAGAAATCATAAGAATCCCACAAAGATATCACTGGTTTGTTGAACTTTCTAGATATAAGAATTTAAGTAAATGAATACCACATGTAGAATTACAATGGATTAAAAAGAGGCTTTTCAAGAGTCTTTTTTTTAGCTAATGCTAATTAATTTTTATTTAGTGTGAAAACAATTATGCTGTGATTTCCCCCTATGAGGGTCAAAACAAAATTTTTGTAAAATTTTGGAGAATTTTTAGCATGATATCTTACCATACTTCTAAAGCTTTTCCGTCCACCAGGTTTTATTTATCTAGTCCTAAATGCTGTAAGTTATATTTATACACACATTCACATATAAACACACCACCAGTACCACTGCTATCATTCCACTAATTCAGTGCAATCTCTTATGGATCCCCTCAGTTAATTATTAACATTATTTTGCATTGCTGAGCAACATCAAATCCTTTCTTAGCACCTTTGGGAATTCATGAAGTAAAAGTACTTCTAACACTGATGAGTCTGCAAAGTAAAATATGTCATATAAATCAGAAGATAGTACCTAAAATACAAAATGCAAATTAATTATTTTAGTTAAGTGGAATTAAGAAAGGCACAATGACCATACAACATAATGATAATGATAACTATAAAAGCTACAACCCAACAAGAACAGAGGACAATCATAAACTTGCAGTTGCCAAACAATATTGTCTCAAAATACAAAGTTCACAAAATGAACTGGACAAATTCATAATCATTGCAGGCAATTTTCAAAACACATGTTTCAGAAACTGATCTATTGATTGAACAAATAGATCCACTGAATATGGAAGATTTGAAGACAAAATTAACTAGTTGATCTAAATATCTAAGCAGTTGGTCACAAAGGGAGTTTCACCAAGTTTCAAAGAATGAATGTCATGTTCTTGAACTGAAGTGGATCTAAATTAGAATCATCTACAAAAAAGAATGCCCACAATGGTAATATGTGTTTGCAAATAAAGAAACACATTCTAAAATAAGTCATAAGTGTATGAGCAAAACATATTCAACTGAAGAAACTGCAAAAGAGGAACTGTGTAAAACTAAAGAAATTTGGAGGAAAGAAATGTAAATGAGAAGAGCCAAAAATGATTTAAAACAAAAAGTAAACAACAAATCAAAGGCTAATTCTTCAAGAAACAATAATTAATTAATTTTAGCTGCATAAATCTCTATACAAACTAATCAAGAAAAAGAGAAAAGGAAATGGATAAGATAAATGTACTACCTATTCACTAATTAATATTACATTTCAATAAGTAATTTTAAATTGTCAATAAATCTAGGGAATAAGAATAGATGACTGTTTTGTAGAAAAATGTTAGTTGTAAATTTGAATCAGCAAAAGTAATAAATGCATTAACTGAATATCAATTATAAAAATTGGGTTTGTCAACTACAAATTGGCACTTATGAAGAGCATTGCCAATGATGGAACAAGGCCTTTGCCACCTGCCTCTACTGAGATTGAACCCCGTGCTGCTACAGCTGTTGACCTTCAGCAACCCCTGGGGGAGTTCAGGCTGGAGTGAGGCACTCTGTGCTCCAAGGAATCTGGTGGGACAGGTCTTTAGATAATTGGATGTTTTTAGAAACAGATTTTATTACCTCAATATTTGCATCGCCTCATATCTAGAGAAGCACTAAACCCCTTCATGGTGACATCAGACCCTCATGACTAACAAAAAACCTTTTGTAAATTGAGGGCTTCATGGTATTGAACTCCCCCTTCACCAAAACCTTATCTATTGCCTTTCCCCAACTGCCCTTTTGGAGCAGACTCTCAGAGCCATCTGAGATGCCGCCTCCCGGGCTGCAGTCTTCATTTTGTCCCAAATAAGACTTAACTCACAACTCTCAAGTTGTGCATCTTTTTTCAGTTGACAGGTTGATAATCAGATATTATCAGTATTCCCTTCAGAATATACAGAGCTCATGCTTTTAACATTGATTTTTACCAAACCTTTAAAGAATATGTTACATGTGCATTTATATATATATAATATAATTTATAAATTATATACATAAATATATATGCATAAATACATATATAAAATAGAGACTATATAGCAAAAGCAACTCAATTCATGTTATGAAGTAGATATTACCTCAGTCTCAATACAGTAAGTCCCTTACAAACCAACAAGTTCTGATCCAAGAGTGTATTCATAAGTCCAATTTGTAAGTTCAACAAGTTAGCCTAGAAACCCAATTACACAATTGGCTATATAGTACTGTACTATCAGTTCAGTTCAGTTCAGTTCAGTCACTCAGTCGTGTCCGACTCTTTGCGACCCCATGAATCGCAGCACGCCAGGCCTCCCTGTCCTTCACCATCTCCCGGAGTTCACTCAGACTCACGTCCATCGAGTCCGTGATGCCATCCAGCCATCTCACAACTGAGTGACTTCACTTTCACTTTTCACTTTCCTGCATTGGAGAAGGAAATGGCAACTCACTCCAGTGTTCTTGCCTGGAGAATCCCAGGGGGAGCCCGGTGGGCTGCTATCTATGGGGTCGCACAGAGTCGGACACGACTGAAGCGACTTAGCAGCAGCAGCAGCAACTACTGTACTCTATACAGTACTATACAGTAAAGTATACAAGAGCACAACCACTTGTAGAGGCTGCATGCATGTGATTCCAGACACGGGAATCAACTGATGTGACTGGACATGTGAACTCACGGGCATGTCTTTGAAAGTTCACAACTTAAAAATTTGTATTTAGAAGACTTACTGTAATAGTAAAACTTCTATGATATTTTACCATTATAACTGAGCAGGACCCTATGGTGCCTTCCCAGAACAGACTCCCCCTGTCTTCTGCCTGCTTCTTGTTTGTAGATAAACTTTAGCCTCTTAGGCCTCTAAGTTTCAAAGAATGAATTTTATCAGAGAAGTGAGAAAATGCAGAAACAACAGAAAACAATCAAGCAAGACAAAAGAATAGTTTAGCCAGTAAACAAAGTCAAGGACCTTTCATTCCTCCTCAAGGGCTATAGGTAATATCCTGAGCCATACCCTCTGAGCTATTTGGCATGCACTAAAACTCCCACCTGGAGAAGGAAATGGCAACCCACTCCAGTGTTCTTGCCTAGAGAATCCTAGGGATGAGGGAGCCTGGTGGGCTGCCATCTATGGGGTCGCACAGAGTCGGACACGACTGAAGTGACTTAGCAGTAGCAAAACTCCCACCTGGTGAAAGCAGTTACCCAAATGCTGCCCACAAGCACATAGACCCCAGACCAGTTGAAACCAGCCTGTTGATGATGTTCACTCTCAATTACCTCCCCAATAACCAATCAGAAGAATGTCCATGAGTTAATCACATACCTCCAAAATCTCTCCCTCATCCTGCCTTTAAAAGCCTTTCCCTGAAATCCATCTAGGAACGCCTTTTAAGCACTAGGTGCCTGAACAACTTGGGCTTCCCAGATGGCTCAGTGGTACAGAAGCTGCCCGCAATGCAGGGGACCCAGGTTTGATTCCTGGAACAGGAAGATCCCCTGGAGGAGGACATGGCAATCCACTCCAGTATTCTTTCCTGGGACATCCCATGGACAGAGGAGCCTGGCAGGCTACAGTCTATAGGGTCACAAAGAGTCAGACACATCTGAAGCGACTTAGCACGCATGCACGCCCGACTCCTTGCTTGACACCATGTGATAAACACTGCGCTTTCCTTCACCACAGCCTTGTGGCAGTAGATTGGTTTTACTGCACACGGGCCCATGAACCCAAAATGGTTTGGTAACACGATGTGTTACATACTATTTTAAGAGTGAGTGGTAAGAAAGGAATCCTTCTACACTGCTAGTAGAAAAATAAGATTATACAATAATTTAAGAGATACCTAATAAAGCTGAAGATAAACATATTCTTTGACTCCTCAATTTCTCCCCAAGAGATGCTCTTGTATTCATGCCCTGAGAGACGTGTATTGGGATGTTCACTGAAGTGCTACATTAATAAGGAATTAGAAACAACACAATATTCATTTTTTTAAAAAATGTAGTTACTATTTATAAACAAAAATCATGTACATTAATATGAATACACCTCAAAAACATAATATGGGATTTGGAAAGTAAAAGTAGAGCAGTTTACAGAGATTTGATAAAACACAAAGTCAAAATAGAGGTTCCAAGGAGATAAGGGGTGGGGTTCAAATCAGGAAGGAAATTTTAAGTAGCTAAACTGGATCTCTCTGAAAAAGAATGAAAATACAAAACATCTGAAGGAAAATCATAAAGGAATTGTTTCAGCATCTAATAGAGAAAGCCTATCTAAAAGATATAAAAATCCAGGCCAAAATCAGACATTGCTCCAGAAACATTCAATTTTGGATTACAACAGAGCAGTGTCTTCAGGTATCTAAGGAAAGAAACAGTGAAGGATATTCTACTAGTTGAGATTCATTCCCTGTAGTAAGATAAAGGCAGTTATATGTCGACATCCTCTCACACGAAAAAATCCAGAAAGTATAAGTATGCCTGAGTCCTTTTGGAAAACATTTCTTGACAATAATTTCTAGCCAATTAAAGGATGACTAAAAGAATATGACATGCAATTTCATTTCATTTCAGAAATGAAAAAGGCGTGATTTTTAAAAATAATAAAGATGACTAATAAGCAGTGACTCCACTTAAAAACAGACAAAATGCCAAACAATTTGCTAGTTAGAAAAGAAAGTATATCTTATGAACATTAGTGGTGTAAAACTAATAGAAACCACAAGCTGAGAGGAGGGGTTTGATGCAGTAATTGTCAGAGCTCTCAAATGTTTAGTCTTGTAGCCGAAGAATTCACAATCCTGTCTACATTCAAAGTACATAGGTAAAACATAATGACTTCATCTATTTTTTCTTAACTAATTTTTTTTAATTTAGAAGCTTTTTACAAAATAATATTTCTTGTAGCAAAGAAAAAATCATCAACTTCAGATTAATTTCACTTTCTATTGCCTCTGCTAAATTTAAATAAAACGCTTATAATTATTGTTAGCACTTATATCACTGCATATTAATTAATTATTATATTAATATGTACTACTAATTATGTTGTTGCTGTTGTTTAGTTGCTAAGTTGTTTCTGACTCTTTTGTGACTCCATGGACTATAGCCCACCAGGCTCCTTCTGTCCGTGGGATTTTCCAGGCAAGAATACTGGAGTGGGTTGCATTTCCTTCTCCAGGGGCTCTTCCTCATCCAGGTATTGAACCTGTGTCTGCTGCATTGGCAAGCAGATTTTTTTTGTTGTTGTTTGTTTGTTTTAATCACTGAGCCACCAGTGAAGGCCACTAATTATTACATTAAATAATATACTAATATACTACTAAATTACACTATATTATTATATTATCACTTAAAAGAGCATACTTTTAATTAAAAAAATCTAATTATTTGTCTCTTTCCTTTGGTCAACAGCTATAAACAAAAAATTATTTGAAATAGTTTCATCTAGTGCTATCTGTGCTCATAGGTAATTATTTAATTATTCTGCTTTCCTGAGTAATAAGTAAATTGAAACTTCACCAGTTTTACAGAAACAATAATATGATTTTTATTAAGAAGTAAACCTAATCACTATCTTTTCTTGACCTACTCAAAAACCTTAATTTCCATCCATTCTCTGCCCATGATTTTCTGACACATATAATAAAAACATTTTAGATGTTACTTTCAAATATATATTAATTTTTATAATAGATAATTATCAATATAGATTATAAGTTTATTGATTTCTGTGTTTATATATATATATATATATATATATATATATATATATTTATAATTTTTTACAATAGACAATTATCAATATAGAGATTATAAGTTTATTGATTTCTGTGTTTATATATATATATATTCTTTGTAACTCACATCTTCCTCTTGTTTTCAGCTTTTATTTTGTGGAGCACATCAACCAATAATTCTTTTTAGAGAAGATATGTGATGATAAACTCTCCAAGTTCTTACATGCTGGAAGTGAATTTATTTTGTCCTTACACTTAAATAATAGTTGGTTATCAAATTAGAAGATCAAAATAACTTTTTTTCATATTGTAAAGATGTTGCTCAATTCTTGTGTCTAGGATTGATAATTTTATTCTTGTTTCTAAAATATATTTCCTCTCTCTCAAAGATTTTAAGTTTTTTTTCCCCCTATTATTCATTTTGAGGTGTCTAAATTGTGGACTTGTTTCTTCACCCTGCTTAATGATTGGTAGACTCTTCAATATAAAGAATTATGTCTTCAGTTCTGGGAATTTATATAAGCCATATAGTAAAAATAAAAAAGCCATATGACAATAGCCATGACAGTATTTTTACCAAATTATTACTTCCATTGTCTCTAAGTTTCTTTGAGATGATTATTAAACTTTGCATATTCTCTTTTTCTCTTTTTTATATACTTTATCACTGACATTTCTCCTGTTTTTGGATGAATTTATCAGATTTATCCCCATGTACAGCTATTTTACTATTCACTTAGTTTACTGTGGAAAAAGAATTTACTGTGGTTTTAATTTTGGTGTTCACATTTCACATTGGTGATATGGTAAGCTCTCATTACTCTGAAGATATTAATTACAATTTTCAGGGTATCTTCTTGAACTAGGAACTCTGTTTCCTTAGGTGTCCACTTCTCACAATTATTGACATTGGTGACCATCTTTATCCCTCAGTATTGGTTTTCCTCAAATATTCATGATTCTGGTCTGTTTCTCCCTCTTTGTATTTGTGAATGTTTAATCCTTTAAGAATTACTTGCTTATTTCTGGTTGAGCTGGGTCTCCGCTGCTGCGTGGGCTTTCTCTAGCTGTGGCTAGTGGGGCTCCCTTCCTTGTGGTGACCTGGCTCCTCACGTGGCACTTGTCTTGCTGTGGAGCATAGGCTCTAGGTGCGTGGGTTCCGGTCATTGTGCAGAAGCTCAGGAGCTGTGCTGCCTGGCTAAGTTGCTCCATGGCATGTGGAATCCTCTCAGACCAGGAATCAAACCTGTGTCTCCTGCACTGGCAAGTGAATTCTTATCTGCTGTTCCACCAAGGAAGTCTAAGAATGTTTCATCTTTTGAGACTATAACTTATGTGTTTTCCAGCCTGTCATCAAAATTGCAAAAGAGTGAAAAAAAATGTGCTGTTTTTAGGTTATGCGAATAACTGACCTTGAAAATATGAAAATTTCCTCTTCTTTTTAAAAGTAACCAACCATCCACGGTCCTACCTTGTGTCTCAGGTTTAAGTGTTCATAGTTACTGATTTTACTAAACAAAAGCACATTTTTCTCGATTGTTTATTTCCTGGGGAGTGAGAGATGTTAAGAGGAGATCTCTTTGCATATTATCCTGAAGTTTTCCCCAGAAGACTTCCCTTCTTAAGGATCTATTACCTTCAAACTTGGCAAACACACACCAAAGCCAGTTTTACCTTTTATAGCAGCGCTCCCTTTTAAGTGTGCTGATCTGTGACTTTTCTCAGGAATCAAATTCTCTACGTGTGTGTGTATGTGTCATATATATACATATGACAAAGATCTAGTATAATTTTAGTTAATGGATGTGAATCTTCCTTGTTTTCAGCACTGTAACTCATTAACATTGATTCAGAATTCATATATGCTAATAATAGATTCCTAATGCATAATGTCAAGTACTTGATATATAATTATTATTTATAAATTTGCATATAAATACAAACATACATTTAGTGATTTTTAAAAATGTGAAAATTAGAAGAAGGCAGATATATGTTCAGATTTGATTCACTTCACTGTCTTTTTAATTTGGGAACATAATCATTTTCCTCTGCAGGGTCTCCTGGTGCACACAAGGTTTTGTTTGAGCCTTCTGAATGTCTCTGGCAGGTATGCGGTATGATTCTAAATGCAATCTCACCCCTCCTACCATCTTTCTGGGGGCTTCCGCTTTGCCCTTTGACATGGGGTATCCTTCCTTGGTAGGGTCCAGCATTCTCCTGTCAACAGTTGTTCAGCAGTGAGTTGTAATTTTGGAGTTCTCACAGGAGAAGATGAGCTCACCTCCTTATCCTCCACCATATTATCCCACAGAGACTGAGCCAGACCTGCCTTTGAGTGTTTGAGTGTCTCCTGTGGAGGCTCAGGTCGGCAGCGGCCTGACACATGGGCAGGGGCTCCGGGTGCCGCAGACCTTGGTATGGCATAAGCCCTCTTGGAGGAAGTCTATATCAATTCCATCGTGGAGCTGCCAGAACTACAGAGGACTGAGAAAACAGACGATTGGAGCATACAAGCAAAACCTTGCGCACACCAGGACCCAGGAGAGAGGAGCAGTGGCCTCACAAGGGACTGACCCAGACTTGCCTGTGAGTGTCCAGAAGTCTCCGCTGGAGGAATGGGTCGGCCAAGGCCTGCTGCAGGGTCGGGGGCACTGAGTGCAACCTCCTTTTGAAGGAGGTCACACACAGCCCTGCCCATCAACAGGAAAAAGGATTGAAGATTTACTGAGCCTGGCCCCACCCATCAGAGCAAAACCCGGTTTCCCCCTCAGTGTCTCCCATCAGGAAGCTTCCGTAAGCCTCTTATCCTTATCCATCAGAGGACAGACAGAATGAAAACTACAATTGCAGAAAACTAATCAAACTGATCATATGGACCATGACCTTTTCTAACTCAATGAATCTATGAGCCATACCGTGTAGGGCCACCCAAGACCAACAGTCATGGTGGAGAATTCTGACAAAACGTGGTCCACTGGAGAAGGAAATGGCAAACCACTTCAGTTTTCTTGCCTTGAGAACCCATTGAATAGTATGAACAGGCAGAAAGATAGGACACGGAAAGAGGAACTCCCTAGGTCAGTAGGTGCCCAATATGCTACTGGAGAATAGTGGAGAAATAACTCAAGAAAGAATAAAGAGATGGAGCCAAAGTGAAAACAGCACCCAGTTGTGGATGTGACTGGTGATGGAAGTAAAGTCTGATGCTGTAAAGAACAATATTGCATAGGAACCTGGAATGTTAGATCTGTGAATTAAGGTAAATTGGAAGTGGTCAACAGGAGATGGCAAGAGTGAACATGGACATTTTAGAAATCAGTGAACAAAAATGGACTGGAATGGTTGAACTGAACTCTGGTGACCATTATATCTACTACTGGGGGCAAAAGTCCCTTAGAAGAAATGGAGTAGCCATCATAGTCAACAAGCATCCGAAAGGCAGTACTTGGATGCAATCTCAAAAATGACAGAATGATCTCTGTTCATTTCCAAGGCAAACCATTCAATATCAGAGTAATCCAAGTCTCTGCCCCAACCAGTAATGCTGAAGAAGCTGAAGTTGAACAGTGCTATGAAGACCTACAAGACCTTCTAAAACTAACACCCAAAAGATGTCCTTTTCATTATAGGGGACTGGAATGCAAAAGTAGGAAGTCAAGAAACACCTGGAGTAACAGGCAAATTTGGCCTTGGAATANCTGAAGAAGCTGAAGTTGAACAGTGCTATGAAGACCTACAAGACCTTCTAAAACTAACACCCAAAAGATGTCCTTTTCATTATAGGGGACTGGAATGCAAAAGTAGGAAGTCAAGAGAGTAACAGGCAAATTTGGCCTTGGAGTACAGAATGAAGCAAGGCAAAGGCTAACAGAGCTTTTGCCAAGAGAACATGCTGGTCATAGCAAACACCCTCTTCCAACAACAAAAGAGAAGACTCTACACATGGACATCACCAGATGCTCAACACTGAAATCAGATGGGTTATATTCTTTGCAGCCAAAGACAGAGAAGCTCTATAGAGTCAGCAAAAACAAGACCGGGAGCTGACTGTGGCTCAGATCATGAACTCCTTATTGCCAAATTCAGACTGAAATTGAAGAAAGTAGGGAAAACCGCTAGACCATTCAGGTATGACCTAAATCAAATCCCTTATGATTATACAGTGGAAGTGAGAAATAGATTCAGGGGATTAGATCTGATAGACAGGGTGTCTGAAGACCAATGGCTGGAGGTTCATGACATTGTATAGGAGGCAGGGATCAAGACCATCCCCAAGAACGTGAACGTGAACGTGAAGTCACTCAGTTGTGTCCGACTCTTTGTGACCCCAGGGACTGCAGCCTACCAGGCTCCTCTGTCCATGGGATTTTCCAGGCAATAGTACTGGAGTAGACTGCCATTTCCTTCTCCAGGGGATCTTCCCAACCCAGGGATTGAACCCAGGTCTCCCGCATCATAGACAGACGCTTTACCGTCTGAGCCACCAGGGAAGTGGAGGTAAAATGGTTGTCTGAGGAGGTCTTACAAAGAGCTGAGAAAAGAAAAGAAGCAAAAGGCAAAAAAGAAAAGGAAAGATACACCTATCTGAATGCAGAGTTCCAAAGAATAGCAAGGAGAGATAAGAAAGCCTTCTTCAGCAATCAATGCAAAGAAATAGAGGGAAACAGTAGAATGGTAAAGACTAGAGATCTCTTCTTCAAGAAAATTAGAAAAATTAGAAATACCAAGAGAACATTCTGTGCAAAAATGTCCTTTATTGGACAGAAATGGTATGGACCTAACAGAAACAGAAGATATTAAGAAAAGGTGGCAAGAATACACAAAAATACTATGCAAAAAAGATCTTTGTGACCCAGATAACCATGATGGTATGATCACTCACCTAGAGCCAGATCTCCTGGAATGCGAAGTCAAGCAAGCCTTACTAAGAATCACTACGAACAAAGCTAGTAGAGGTGATGGAATTCCAGTTGAGCTATTTCAAATCCTAAAAGATGATGCTGTGAAAATGCTGCACTCAACATGGCAGTAAATTTGAACAACTCAGCAGTGGCCATAGGACTGGAAAAGATCAGTTTTCATTCCAATCTCAAAGAAAGGCAGTGCCAAAGAATGTTCAAAGTACTGCACAATTGCACTTATCTCACACGCTAGTAAAGTATTGCTCAAAATTCTCCAAGCCAGGCTTCAACAGTACATGAATGGTGAACTTCCAGATGTTCAAGCTGAATTTAGAAAAGGTAGAGGAACCAAAGATCAAATTACCAGCATCCACTGAATCATTTAAAAAACAAGAAAGTTTCAGGAAATCATCTACTTCTGCTTTATTGACTATGCCAAAGCCTTTGACTGTGTGGATCACAATAAATTGTGGAAAGTTCTTCAAGAAATGGGAATACAAGACCACCTTACCTGCCTCCTGAGAAACTGTATGCAGGTCAAGAAGCAACACTTACAACTCGACACAGAACAACAGATTGGTTCCAAATTTGGAAAGGAGTACTTCAAGGCTGTATATTGTCACCCTGCTTATTTAACTTGTATGCAGAGTACATCATGCAAAACGTCGGGCTGGATGAAGCACAAGCAGGAATGAAGATTGCTGGGAGAAGTATCAATAACCTCAGATTTGCAGGTGACACTACCCTTATGGCAGAAAGTGATAAAGAACTAAAGAGCCTCTTGATGAAAGTGAAAGAGGAGAGTGTAAATGTTGGCTTAAAACTCAGCATCCAAAAAGCTAAGATCATGGCATCCAGTCCGATCACTTCATGGCAAATAGATGGGGAAACAGTGGAAACAGTGGCTGACTTTATTTTGGGGGCTCCAAAATCACTGCGGATGGTGACTGCAGCCATGAAACTAAAAGCCACTTTCTTCTTGAAAGAAGAGCTATGACCAACCTATACAGAATGCTAAAAAACAAAGACATTACTTTGCCAACAAAGATCCATCTAGTCAAAGTTATGATTTTTCCAGTAGCCATGTATGGATGTGAGAATTGGACTATAAAGAAAGCTGAGCACCAAAGAACTGATGCTTTTGAACCGTGGTGTTGGAGAAGACTCTTGAGAGTCCCTTGGACTGCAACATGATCCAACCAGTCCATCCTAATGGAAATCAGTCCTGAATATTCATTGGAAGGACTGATGCTGAAGGTGACAGTCCAACACTTTGGCCAATTGGTGCAAATAAATGACTCATTGGAAAAGACTCTCCTGCTGGGAAAGATAGCACCAAAGAACTGATGCTTTTGAACCGTGGTGTTGGAGAAGACTCTTGAGAGTCCCTTGGACTGCAACATGATCCAACCAGTCCATCCTAATGGAAATCAGTCCTGAATATTCATTGGAAGGACTGATGCTGAAGGTGACAGTCCAACACTTTGGCCAATTGGTGCAAATAAATGACTCATTGGAAAAGACTCTCCTGCTGGGAAAGACTGAGGACAGGAGTAGAAGGAGACGACAAAGGATGAGATGGTTGGATGGCATCACTGACTCTATGGACATAAGTTTGAGTGAGCTCCCGGAGTTGTTGATGGACAGGGTAGCCTGGCCTGCTGCACCCCATGGGGTGGCAAAGAGTCAGACCCAAATGAGCAGCTGAACTGGACTGAATCATTTTGCTGGTTTAAGAAAAAGTTACACTTAGAAATTTCAGCACAGGTCACACTGTCTGTGTATGTAGATTAAGGATTTAAATAATCCTAATGTAAATAAATATCACTAATTAATGTTCTTTTTATTTAAAAAAGTAAAGTTCTAAATTGTATCCATCATATTATTTTTTATCAATATTAAGATACTTGATATTAGACTTAAAATTTTTGGAAGTTTAATTTTTAATTTCAGAAAGCTGATGAGCTATTGGCTTTTCATAACATGTACGCTAATAAAGATATAAAGAAATGAATGTCTTATTATCATTTATATGTTTCACAATTTAAAATATTAAATTAACTGCAATATATCATATTATTGACCATTTTCTATTAACTTTACTCTGCATCTGTTTAATGGCAGTGTTGTTAGTGATGTGAGATTATCATGGTTTTATTCCATATAACTACTAGGTTTTACTGGAATTACTTACCTCACAGCTTCTTATATGAGATAGAAAACTCTTTATTGGTTAAATTACTTTTGACTAGCTCTCTGTTATTGCAAATAAAAACATCCTAAGAAAGAAAAATAATTATTTTTTAAAGTTACTGATAGAAATACAATTTTCCCTTTAGGAAATAAGTTTTTAAACTTATAAGCTGATACTGTTTTACATAAAAGTTAAATTTTATTTGTAAATATTGTTTGCTTTGTTTTTTGCTGCTGTCTGATGATGGTTAAAATCCATTTTATTCTGGCTTCCATGATTTTAAGAGCAGTTCCAGAATGGAATTAAATGTTAACCTTCACAAACAATTTAGCCTAGCTCTCAGGCACAATGGTTGAAATGAACTACAATATTTAGCACTGGCAATCTATTTTTCAGGCTACATAAAAATGAATTGCTATCAGACTCACCATTTGATCCAGGAAGATAAAACTGTTCTGATTGTGAACTTTTAATTATTACATATACTTGCATTGTGCATACTAAGTTGATTCAGTTGTGTCCAACTCTGTTATTTCATGGACTGTAGCTCCCCAGGTTCTTCTGTCCATGGGATTTTCCAGGCGAGAATACTAGAGTGGTTTGCTATATACTCCTCCAGGGGATCTTCCGGACCCAGGGATCAAACCCTCATCTTTAAGTCTCCTGTATTGACAAGTGGGTTCTTTTCCTTAAGAAATGGTTTGAAATGTGCCAGAAGTAATATTTAACCTATTGAATTTAGTATCAGAACACCTAGGTTTATGTTTTCATTTGTTGTCTTTGAGACTGCAGGCTTCAGTTTCTTGTCTCCAAAGAGGAGATAGTAATAGTAATAATGACAGCAATTTGTTCCAAGGAAAGGTGAACGTAAACGAGAGTTAAGTTTTGTGAGAATTCTCTTTAAATGAGAAATTTATTCTCTGTCTATGGGACTCTCCAGGCAAGAATACTAGAGTGTGTTGCCATGTCCTCCTCCAGGGGATCTTCCCAACTCAGGGGTCGAACCCGTGTCTCTTATGTCTCTTGTATTGGTCAGTTTTTTACCACTAGTGCCATCTGGGAAGCCCATAGAAATTCTAAGTGTTCTGAAATACTGTGTGATGGGCCATGTAAAATATTATCTTAAAAAAAAAAAAAGCAGATGGCTTATTTAATACTCATTCTGAGAAGAGTTCTGTTTACAGTTTTTACTTTGGGGCTTTTTTATTTTGTTATCTGGGATTACCCAAAAGTGATCATTTATTTTTAAGTTCTTAACCTATTGCATGGGTTAAATGTTTCTTGGGGAATCCCACAAAGCCATATTTATAGAGTCATATAAGCACTAGAATTGGAATCTAGGAAATCTGGGGTCTGTTTACAGCTGTCACATTAACTGTGTGGCTTTAGGCAAATCGCTTTAACCAAACTGATCTGGGGCAAACTCCGAGTTTCATGAATAACAGATGACAATTTGAAAGTGTTCTGTTAACTGCCTCTGGTTNTCATTCCAATCCCAAAGAAAGGCAATGCCAAAGAATGCTCAAACTACCGCACAATTGCACTCATCTCACACGCTAGTAAAGTAATGTAACTAAACTTTCTTTTTTTCTTTTCTATATACTATAATCTGGACCATAATTTTCCCAGAACCCCCTGTCCCCTACCTTTTATTAATTTCCACTTTTCACATTATTTACATCATCTAGTTATTGAAAATTTACTTATTTTTATGTTTATTGTTTATTGTGTATCTTCTCCCACCAGAATATAAGCTTCTTAAAGGCAGATACATTTTTTTTTGTTCTCTGATGATCCCTCAGGCTTTCACAGTCTAACCTATGATAAGCTCTCCATGTAGTGAGGCAAATACTGAATTAATGTTGAATGAATGAATGATTACTGTTACTGTTATTACTATGTGAACACTTAATTTCAGCAGGACAAGTATTTGGGAGCTTACTGCAATGGACCAAGTGTGAAATACTGGTATAGTGTGGTAGCAGTGGTGATGGAAAGAGGTGACACACTTAAAACATAGTTTGGAAATATTTACAATGATTGGATAAAGGGATATGATTTGGTTAAAGGGGAAGAATCAAGAATAATCCTTAGATTTCCTGGATTGGCTAATTATAAGGGGGCACAGTGGTAAAGAATTCACCTGCAGTGCAGCAGAGGCAGGTTCAATCCCTCAATTGGGAACATGCCCTAGGGGAGGAAATGGCAACCCACTCCAGTATTCTTGCCTGAACAGAGGAAGTCTGGAGGGCTACAGTCCACAGAGTTGCAAAGAGTCAGATACGACTGAGCGTACATGCAGCATAACATGTTATGAAATGGTGAAGAGGTGAGAAAAACAGATTAGAGAAGTGGATCAAGAGTCTGTATTGAATGGTAAGTTTGAGATGCCTGTGAGCCATCCAAAAGGTAATTACAAGAAAGTAGTTATAAGAAGAGTCAAAATTAAAGCTCTTGGCTATGTTTACAGAGTTTGGAAATATTGATATAAGAAAAGAATTTAAACCTATAGGAACAGAAAGGTGAGAAGAATAGATATATTCTAATCATCTCCTCAAGAGACTTTTGCTCTGGTCCTTTGTTGTTGTTCAGTTGCTAAGTTGTATCCTACGCTAGTAAAGTATTGCTCAAAATTCTCCAAGCCAGGCTTCAACAGTACATGAATGGTGAACTTCCAGATGTTCAAGCTGAATTTAGAAAAGGTAGAGGAACCAAAGATCAAATTACCAGCATCCACTGAATCATTTAAAAAACAAGAAAGTTTCAGGAAATCATCTACTTCTGCTTTATTGACTATGCCAAAGCCTTTGACTGTGTGGATCACAATAAATTGTGGAAAGTTCTTCAAGAAATGGGAATACAAGACCACCTTACCTGCCTCCTGAGAAACTGTATGCAGGTCAAGAAGCAACACTTACAACTCGACACAGAACAACAGATTGGTTCCAAATTTGGAAAGGAGTACTTCAAGGCTGTATATTGTCACCCTGCTTATTTAACTTGTATGCAGAGTACATCATGCAAAACGTCGGGCTGGATGAAGCACAAGCAGGAATGAAGATTGCTGGGAGAAGTATCAATAACCTCAGATTTGCAGGTGACACTACCCTTATGGCAGAAAGTGATAAAGAACTAAAGAGCCTCTTGATGAAAGTGAAAGAGGAGAGTGTAAATGTTGGCTTAAAACTCAGCATCCAAAAAGCTAAGATCATGGCATCCAGTCCGATCACTTCATGGCAAATAGATGGGGAAACAGTGGAAACAGTGGCTGACTTTATTTTGGGGGCTCCAAAATCACTGCGGATGGTGACTGCAGCCATGAAACTAAAAGCCACTTTCTTCTTGAAAGAAGAGCTATGACCAACCTATACAGAATGCTAAAAAACAAAGACATTACTTTGCCAACAAAGATCCATCTAGTCAAAGTTATGATTTTTCCAGTAGCCATGTATGGATGTGAGAATTGGACTATAAAGAAAGCTGAGCACCAAAGAACTGATGCTTTTGAACCGTGGTGTTGGAGAAGACTCTTGAGAGTCCCTTGGACTGCAACATGATCCAACCAGTCCATCCTAATGGAAATCAGTCCTGAATATTCATTGGAAGGACTGATGCTGAAGGTGACAGTCCAACACTTTGGCCAATTGGTGCAAATAAATGACTCATTGGAAAAGACTCTCCTGCTGGGAAAGACTGAGGACAGGAGTAGAAGGAGACGACAAAGGATGAGATGGTTGGATGGCATCACTGACTCTATGGACATAAGTTTGAGTGAGCTCCCGGAGTTGTTGATGGACAGGGTAGCCTGGCCTGCTGCACCCCATGGGGTGGCAAAGAGTCAGACCCAAATGAGCAGCTGAACTGGACTGAATCATTTTGCTGGTTTAAGAAAAAGTTACACTTAGAAATTTCAACACAGGTCACACTGTCTGTGTATGTAGATTAAGGATTTAAATAATCCTAATGTAAATAAATATCACTAATTAATGTTCTTTTTATTTAAAAAAGTAAAGTTCTAAATTGTATCCATCATATTATTTTTTATCAATATTAAGATACTTGATATTAGACTTAAAATTTTTGGAAGTTTAATTTTTAATTTCAGAAAGCTGATGAGCTATTGGCTTTTCATAACATGTATGCTAATAAAGATATAAAGAAATGAATGTCTTATTATCATTTATATGTTTCACAATTTAAAATATTAAATTAACTGCAATATATCATATTATTGACCATTTTCTATTAACTTTACTCTGCATCTGTTTAATGGCAGTGTTGTTAGTGATGTGAGATTATCATGGTTTTATTCCATATAACTACTAGGTTTTACTGGAATTACTTACCTCACAGCTTCTTATATGAGATAGAAAACTCTTTATTGGTTAAATTACTTTTGACTAGCTCTCTGTTATTGCAAATAAAAACATCCTAAGAAAGAAAAATAATTATTTTTTAAAGTTACTGATAGAAATACAATTTTCCCTTTAGGAAATAAGTTTTTAAACTTATAAGCTGATACTGTTTTACATAAAAGTTAAATTTTATTTGTAAATATTGTTTGCTTTGTTTTTTGCTGCTGTCTGATGATGGTTAAAATCCATTTTATTCTGGCTTCCATGATTTTAAGAGCAGTTCCAGAATGGAATTAAATGTTAACCTTCACAAACAATTTAGCCTAGCTCTCAGGCACAATGGTTGAAATGAACTACAATATTTAGCACTGGCAATCTATTTTTCAGGCTACATAAAAATGAATTGCTATCAGACTCACCATTTGATCCAGGAAGATAAAACTGTTCTGATTGTGAACTTTTAATTATTACATATACTTGCATTGTGCATACTAAGTTGATTCAGTTGTGTCCAACTCTGTTATTTCATGGACTGTAGCTCCCCAGGTTCTTCTGTCCATGGGATTTTCCAGGCGAGAATACTAGAGTGGTTTGCTATATACTCCTCCAGGGGATCTTCCGGACCCAGGGATCAAACCCTCATCTTTAAGTCTCCTGTATTGACAAGTGGGTTCTTTTCCTTAAGAAATGGTTTGAAATGTGCCAGAAGTAATATTTAACCTATTGAATTTAGTATCAGAACACCTAGGTTTATGTTTTCATTTGTTGTCTTTGAGACTGCAGGCTTCAGTTTCTTGTCTCCAAAGAGGAGATAGTAATAGTAATAATGACAGCAATTTGTTCCAAGGAAAGGTGAACGTAAACGAGAGTTAAGTTTTGTGAGAATTCTCTTTAAATGAGAAATTTATTCTCTGTCTATGGGACTCTCCAGGCAAGAATACTAGAGTGTGTTGCCATGTCCTCCTCCAGGGGATCTTCCCAACTCAGGGGTCGAACCCGTGTCTCTTATGTCTCTTGTATTGGTCAGTTTTTTACCACTAGTGCCATCTGGGAAGCCCATAGAAATTCTAAGTGTTCTGAAATACTGTGTGATGGGCCATGTAAAATATTATCTTAAAAAAAAAAAAAAGCAGATGGCTTATTTAATACTCATTCTGAGAAGAGTTCTGTTTACAGTTTTTACTTTGGGGCTTTTTTATTTTGTTATCTGGGATTACCCAAAAGTGATCATTTATTTTTAAGTTCTTAACCTATTGCATGGGTTAAATGTTTCTTGGGGAATCCCACAAAGCCATATTTATAGAGTCATATAAGCACTAGAATTGGAATCTAGGAAATCTGGGGTCTGTTTACAGCTGTCACATTAACTGTGTGGCTTTAGGCAAATCGCTTTAACCAAACTGATCTGGGGCAAACTCCGAGTTTCATGAATAACAGATGACAATTTGAAAGTGTTCTGTTAACTGCCTCTGGTTGCCTTTGTGAACCGGAACAAACTGAGTTCTCTCTGTGTGCCTTGGTTTTCTCATTCATAGCATAAGTTGAACAGAATCATTTCTGAATTCCTTTTAGCATTTCTATTAACTCAGTCTATAATTCACACTGAAAGAAGTGGATTTTAATTTTTCAAGGGTTTAAACATTTTTGGGAAATGCTAAAGCCTTAACGTAAATATTTGTGTTTGTCACTGTCTGAGTAGGAAGATAAAATTGGTGAAAGGACAATATCAGGATCTGCCAATGTGTTTTATTCTATTTTCTCCAACTTGCACCTTTCTCTCTTCCTGGGTATCCAGGACTATGATGACAGGATGCCTGGGGAATACAGACAGAGAGAGGCCGCACAGGCTGACTCTCCCTTTCTCTGTTTTTCGTTTTTAGGAAGTTCAAATTAGATGAAACAAACTCTCCCAAGGATTTGTGTTATGAGCACTAAAAGACTGGCCCAAGTTTAGTTCAGTTCAGTTCAGTTCAGTTGCTTAGTCATGTCTGACTCTCTGCAACGCGCAGCACACCAGGCTTCCCTGTCCATCACCAACTCCTGGGGTTTACTCAAACTCATGTCCATTGAGTCAGTGATGCCATCCAACTATCTCATCTTCGGTCGTCCCCTTTTCCCCTGCCTTCAATCTTTTCCAGCATCAGGGTCTATTCAAATGAGTCAGCTCTTTGCATCAGGTGGCCAAAATATTGGTGCTTCTGCTTCAACATCAGTCCTTCCAAAGAACACCCAGGACTGATCTCCTTTAGAATGGACTGGTTGGATTTCCTTGCAGTCCGAGGGACTCTCAAGAGTCTTTCTCCAACACCACAGTTCAAAAGCATCAATTTTTCTGCACTCAGCTTTCTTTATAGTCCAACTCTCACATCCATACATGGCTACTGGAAAAACCGTAGCCTTGACTAGATGGACATTTGTTGACAAAGTAATGTCTCTGTTTTTTAATATGCTCTATAGGTTGGTTATAATTTTCCTTTCAAGGAGTAAGCATCTTTTAATTTCATGGCTGTAAGTCACCATCTGCAGTGATTTTGAAGCCCCAAGAAATAAAGTCTGACACTGTTTCCACTGTTTCCTTATCTATTTCCCATGAAGTGATGGGACAAGATGCCATGATCTTCATCTTCTTAATGTTGAGTTTTAAGCCAACTTTTTCACTCTCCTCTTTTACCTTCATCAAGAAGCTCTTTAATTCTTCTTCATTTTCTGCCATAAGGGTGGTGTCATCTGCATATCTGAAGTTATTGATATTTCTCCCAGCAATCTTGATTCCAGCTTGTGCTTCCTCCAGCCCAGCGTTTTTCATGATGTACTTTGCATATAAGTTAAATAAGCAGGGTGACAATATACAGCCTTGACGTACTCTTTTTGCTATTTGGAACCAGTCTGTTGTTCCATGTCCAGTTCTAACTGTTGCTTCCTGACCTGCATACAGATTTCTCAAGAGGCAGGTCAGGTGGTCTGGTATTCCAATCTCTTGAAGAATTTTCCACAATTCACTGTGATCCACACAGTCAAAGGCTTTGGCATAGTCAATAAAGCAGAAATAGATGTTTATCTGGAACTCTCTTGGTGGCTCAGAGGGTAAAGTTGTCTGCTTGCAATGTGCAAGATCTGGGTTTGATCCCTGGATTGGGAAGATAACCTGGAGAAAAAAATGGCAACCCACTACAGTACTCTTGCCTGGAAAATCCCATGGATGGAGAAGCCTGGTGAGCTACAGTCCTTGGGGTTGCAAAGAGTCAGACATGATTGAGTGACTTCACTTTCACCTTTCACCTTTTTGGAACTCTCTTGTTTTTTCGATGATCCAGTGGATGTTGGCAATTTGCTCTCTGGTTCCTCTACCTTTTCTGAAACCAGCTTGAACATCTGGAATTTCATGGTTCAAGATCATTAGCCAAAGAATTCCTCATCTCTTTATGAGAAAGGTGGGTCTGATCATATACATTTGACTTTCTTCAAAGGATGTACTTGGAAAAAAGAAACTATAAAGGGCATACGAGGTTTTAAAATTCCTTAATTTCCTATGGTTTCTAGCACACACACACACAAAAGTGCCATTTATGACACTTCCAAATTTTCAGATGCTTATTTCAGGAGGAAAGGAAAGGATCTAAGGGACATCAGAGAGGAGAAAACCATGGCCTTTCACATCATGTGCTACCATGGAAGGAAGGGTTTCCTGAAGGACAGGCTATCATGGATACTGCAGGACTGAGACATATCCCCAGGAATTTGTTCTGGAAAAGACGCTCTGTTCCACATTTTGAAGGTCCCTAGTGTCCTGCGGTCATTTTATTCCTTTGTGTTCTCACTCCCTGCCCTCCTGGACCCGTAGAGTCTTCACCTTCTGCTTGGGGAATGTGGGAGTGAGACTTCCCAAGTAATCCAGATTAAAATCCATTTTCTCACACAAAGTTGGTTGTATTTCATACAGCATTATAAGTGCATTATGGGCTTCCTGGGTGGTACAGTGGAAAAGAATCTGCCTGCTAATGCAGGAAATGCAGGTTCAGTCCTTGGTACAGAAGATCCCCTAGAGTAGGAAATAGCACCCCCCATCCCCCTACAGGATCCTTGCCTGGAGAATCCCATGGACAGAGGAGCCTGGTGGGCTACAGTCCATGGGATCACTCAGAGTCAGACATGACTGAGTGATTGAGCACCAACTCACATTGATGCATTATAGATAAAGTAGATTTTGTGAAATAAACCTGCATCCCTAACTAACATATTTTTCCAGTAGTCATGTATGGATATGAGAATTGGACCATAAAGAAAGCTGAGCACCGAAGAACTGATGCTTTTGAACTGTGGTGTTGGAGAAGACTCTTCAGAGTCCCTTGGACTGCAAGGAGATCCAATCAGTCCATCCTAAAGGAAATCAGTCCAAATATTTATTGGAAGGACTGATGTTGAAGCTGAAACTCCAATACTTTGGCCACCTGATGCAAAGAACTGACTCAGTTGAAAAGACCTTCATCCTGGGAAAGATAGAAAGTGGGAGGAGAAGGGAACAACAGAGGATGAGATAGTTGGATGGCATCCCTGACTCAATGGACATGAGTCTGAGTAAACCCTTGGAGTTTGTGATGGACAGCAAGGCCTGACGTGCTGCAGTCCATGGGGTTGCAAAGAGTTGGATGTGACTAAGCGACTGAACTGAACCGAACCAAGATGCATGCCATGATTCACAAGAGAAATACAGATCTCAGTTCCAGACTACCACCCAGTCTCCATATTAAGGAACACTTGAAGATAATTTTTTATGCCCTTCCAAGTTGAGGGTAAGAGGTATATGAGAAATGAGGGTCCACTCTAATTGTGTTTTGGTGCTTGATATCACCTGAGTCTTGGGAGAATCAGTTGCTGGTCTCTTGAGCTTCCATTTGCTCAACAACAAAGGCAGATGGAAAATTTCTACAGTGAGTTGGTAGTGATGTGCCAAGCATCTTCACAGACACAGGGCACAGACTTGTGGTTCTAAGCATATAGAATGAATGAACAATACAATTCTGTTGTATAGCACAGGGAACTATATTCAATATCCTGTGGTAAACCATAATGGAAAAGAATATGAAAATATATATGTATATATTTTATTGTTCTTCAGTTGCTAAGTCGTGTCCAACCCCATGGACTGCAGCACACTAGGATTCCCTGTTTTTCACTGTCTCTCAGAGTTTGCTCAAACTCATGCCCAATGAGTCAGTAATGCCATCCAACCATCTCATCTTCTGTCACCCTCTTCTCCTCCTGTCCTCAATCTTTCCCAGAATCAAGGTCTTCCCAATGAGTCGGCTCTTCACATTAGGTGGCCAAAGTATTGGAGCTTCAGTTTGAGTCTTTCCAATGAATATTTAGCATTTATTTCCTTTAAGATTGACTGGTTTGATCTCCTTGCTATCCATAGGTCTTTAAAGGGTCTTCTCCAGCACCACGGTTTGAAAACATCAATTCTTCAGTGTTCAGTTTTCTTTATGGTCCAACTGTCACGTCTGTACATGACTAATGGAAAAACTATAGCTTTGACTATACAAACCTTTATCAGCAAAGTAATGTCTCTGCTTTTTAATATGCTTTCTAGTTTTTCAGAGCTTTTCTTCCAAGAAGCAGCTATGTATGTATCACTTTGCTGTGTAGCAGAAATTAACATGATATTGTAAGTCAATTATACTTGAATAAATAAAAAATAAAGTATCTTCTAAAAATACTTAAATATTTTTTTATTTTGTACTCTGGCCACACAGAATTATTAATTACTTAGAACAGCCACTCTATCTCAGACCTCTGACATTATGCTCCCTCTGTATCCTTAAAGATTCAGCTCAAACATCATTTCAGGGAAACCTCTTTGAGCACCACATACATGCTCAACACAAACACACACGACAGTCCTCCTGGAGCTTCCACACATCTGTACTCACTACTATTACAACATATATCTCACTGTGTCAAATCTGGCTCTTAAACTGCCGTCTCTCACTTTTTGAGAACACGGGTCACGCAGTTTGCCTTTGTGTCCTTGAACATCTGCATACCTCCTGGCAGGAAATACATGACTATCTCTTGGACAAATGAATGAATGCATAAAAAGTGACAAGGATGTGTTCCTGAAAAAGTAAATCTCTCTTTTCACCTTTTGTATGCTGAGAGATGCTCCTCTAATTCACAGCTCAGCTTACCTAGGCCAAGCATATCTTAAGTTGGGTGAGTAATTGAGGCTGCTCCCTGTCCCAGAACTCAGCAGCAGGAACCCTGCAGGGTGAAACCACTCTCCTCCCCTCTCATTCATGCTGACACACCCTTCCTTTGGACTGTATCTCAGCCCGCAGGCACCAAGTGTTCTGCAGTCTGAGTCAGCCACTTCTGCCCATCCACATGCTTGACTGCTGTCCAAGGCTCGGATGAGAAACCACCCAGGTGCTCAGCCTCAGAAAACCAACAAGGTGGTCGGGGCCAACAGAGGCCAAACTAACTGAGTGCAGAAGTATAGAGGAAGCAAGCCCTAGCTGAGAATCAGGAAACTTGGTCTAGTTTCTCTACTGATAACCTGTACAACCTTCAGGCTGAAGTCCCTTCTCTTAGGGCCTAATCTCATCCTCTGGGAAGTAAGCCCAATGAACTCTAAGATCTTGTCTAATTCTCAAATTCTAGGATCTGAAATAAAGAGCAGCCTAAGCATTTTCCCTACCTGAGAGGATAATGATTATTTGCTGTAGCAACTCTATCCACAGGGGAAGGGCCAGGAGCTCAAGTTCACTATCAGTACTGATTCGAAATGTACACTCTTGGCCCTCATTCTATGATACTAGATTCTAAGAAAGGTTAGTTTCACAGCCTCTATGTAGTGGTAATTCTGTACTAGAACCAAGCAAGGGCCATGGTCTACTTTGCATCTGTCACTTAAACAAGCAATTCAAGGGACTTGCCTGCTGGTCCAGTGTTTGACTGCACTCCCAGTGAAGGGGGCATGGGTTGGATCAGCCTTAGTTCCTTCGGTCAGGGAACTAAGATCCCAGATGGTGTGCCCAAAAACTCTAGAATCAAACCAACAGCCTAGTCACTCACTATCCCAACCCACACACCGTGCGTGATAGTATCATGCCTTCTGCACCATCTATCTGCAGAGTCCCTTCCAAGCACTGCCTTTGTGCCCTGTAAATAGGCTAGGATCAAGTACTGATTTCTTTGCACTAGAGCAATAGGAATAACAGTAATAAAAGAAATACTACTACCAAGAGTACTGTCTTTTATTCAGTGTGTAATGTTTCCAAAACTTGTGCCATATGCTCTATGTGTTTACTCATTTTGTTCTCATAACCACTCTATTTGGGAAGTGTCTTATTATATCCTCCCAATACAAAATACAAAAGAACCCAAATTCAGTGTTCAAACAAGATGTATAAACTGAGAAAGACAATATGACAATTTCAACCCCCCACAGGTGGATAGCATTTAAGCTTATAAAGGACATTTTGCAACATCATTCAATTTGGTTTTTACTGTGATGTAGTGGCTGAGTCATAACTGTTCATGCTTTAAGGAATGGAAATTTGAAGTGAGGTGAGATGATAATTCAGGTCACTTGATTCACAGTCTTGGGCTTCACCAAGAAAACACCATCTGTGCTGGACTCCTCAGAAGTAAAGGGGGATTGAAGGCCATGGGGTTTCCTGGAGAAATGACCTGAGGTCAGATACACGGTTTGAGGCTGAATTTCTGGAGTTTGGATTGAAATGGTGGATGAGATCAGGGTATGAACAAATGTAGAGATGGACAAAGGACAAGTGGAGGGGAATCATTTTGTTCATGGTATTGGGAACCATGCACAGATAACACCAACAGTGCACAGCCACAGTTATGCTGAACTCATTTTCAGCAGCACAGAGAAAGGTCCCAGAGAGTAGTAAGAAGAGAGGTCATTATGGGTGGAGATATTTCTGTTTCTGCAGGGGCTTTTGGTGCTTATTCAGTTTGAAACTTCTAAAATAACTCATTATGTGTGGAATAGCAGATGTTCACATTCAGTATATTTGCATGGCCTCTTGTTATCTGTTGTTCCATGGCAATTTCTCTTCTCTTCTCTTACCTACTGTCAGGTCATTAGTCAAACAGAGTGAATCATGCACAATGTTTAGAAGGGAATTATATATCTGAATACTTAGGACAAGGAAAGCTGACATCTCAGCTTCTGGGTGGAATGAGACTTGCCAAATAAAGCTGGTGGTGGTCATTCTGTCATTCAGGAGAAGACAGAGCTTAGAAAATTCAGGGTTGCTCTTCTTTTGTGTATGCTTAGTCTCTAAGTGGTATCTGACTCTGTGACGCCATGGACTGTGACCCACCAGGCTCCTTCTATCCATGGGATTTTCCAAGCAAGAATACTGGAGTGGGTTGCCATTTCCTTCTCCAGGGGATCTTCCCNAGACAGAGCTTAGAAAATTCAGGGTTGCTCTTCTTTTGTGTATGCTTAGTCTCTAAGTGGTATCTGACTCTGTGACGCCATGGACTGTGACCCACCAGGCTCCTTCTATCCATGGGATTTTCCAAGCAAGAATACTGGAGTGGGTTGCCATTTCCTTCTCCAGGGGATCTTCCCCACCCAGGGATGGAATCTGTGTCTTTTGTATCGCAGGCAGATTCTTACCTGCTGAGCCATCAGGAAAACTCCCAAAGAAGGGTGGATGAAATTCACTTTAAGAAACTAGGGGTTCTATTTAATTTGTGTTTTGGCTTCTCCTGATTTAGTTCTAGAAGTCTATCTTTTGAAGGATGATTGACGTGGAATATTGGAATCCTGGGGGAGGTGGGTGAATATGTCAGTAGTGAGGAAGATTTTTTAACATATGAGGGGTTAATCAAGTAAGCAGAACTATTAAGTATCATGGGAGCCAAGTGTCTTAAGTGTTAGAGAAGGGAGTCACTAATATGGAAAAGAAAAAAATAAGTAGAAGTATGGTGTTAGGTTAGAATTGGAGATAAAAACATGAACTCATGGTTTTCAGTATAGATAGATAAATAGGCACACAGATAACTAGTAGATATAGAAATAAACAAAGGCATAAAATGAGTGCGTGTGTGTATGTGTGTGTATGTGTGTGTATGTGTGTGTATGTGTGCATTCCCTTGCACTATTCACCAAGAGGACTTGGGAACAGTGTTGTTTACTTGTTGCTGTTTACTCAGTAAGTCATGTCCAATTCTTTTGTGACGCTATGAACTGTAGCCCACCGGGCCCCACTGTCCGTGGGATTTCCCAGACAAGAATACTCAAGTGGGTTGCCATTTCCTACTCCAGGGGATCTTTCTGACCCAGGGTTCAAACCCACTTCTTCTGCATTGGCAGGCAGATTCTTTACCACTGAACCAACTGGGAAGCCTGGGAGCAGTGGTATCCTTATATGAATGAGCATAATTATCACTTAATTCATGGTTTTCATGCATAATTCTCCACTAAAAGAAATGAGGCATTTTCGAAAGAATGGTTATTTCTGGCACTTGGACAGGAAAAGCACATGATGGGCCTGGAACATTTTGCAATGGTGAAAAGTAAAAGGATACTTTTAGAATGATAGGTACATGTCAAAAGCACAGAGATGCTAGCTTGATGAGCCCCTCACTGGCCAAATCTGGGTCAATTTAAGCACCCAAATAAATAATAAGGTTGGATTATAAGCATAGAATAAAATAAACATCTATGAATCCAGAAAATATAAATAAATGGTAAATGGAAATTTTTAAAGTCACATGAAGTAGAAATTTTAAAACAAGGCAAAACGTGCTAAGGCACCTATGCTAATAAAATCTGTGGTTTTAAGAAACAGATATCAGCAAATCCTTGAATTCTACTTCAGTTATACTTTAAATATCATAGACTTAACTTCCATTGTATTTAAGTACTATTATATTTGGCTTCCTTGGTGGTTCAGTGGTAAAGAATCAGCCCGCCAATGCAGGAGACAAGGGTTCAATCCCTGGGTCTGGAAGATCCCTTGGAGAAGGAAATGGCAACCTGCTCCAGTATTCTTGCCTTAGAAATAACATGGAAAGGATCCTGGTGGACTACAGCCCATGGGGTGGCAAAAGAGTCAGACACGACTTAGCGACTGTGGCTATAAACCCTATCAGCCCCAGCTCCTTATGGGACCCTCTCCTGCAGCTATACATCATGCCAGGTACTGGCAATTGCTTCTTCCACCTGCCCCTTGAAGTAATGTGTGTACTTTATTATCCCTGACATTTTTTCCCTAAACATGGTCCATAGTTTTCTAAATTGTTCATTAAGCTTTCTTCAACAACAGTGTGTCACCTGCTTTTTACTCAAACTCCAACTCACACGTTATCGAATGACTCCCTCCTATGAAAATTATACTTCCTCTCACCATTGACTCACAAGTTTATAGATCTTAATTTTCTATTACTTTGCTAGATACCTTTTTAATTCTAAATAACAGACTGTAATTTCTATTTATTTATACATTTTAGATATCCATTGACTTCCCAAAGGAAAGATGAATAATTTAGCACCCCTGCAGTTACTAAGAGAGAGGATTTGTCAGACAGCAAGGAGCCGTGCATTCTTAAAATTATTAATAGAAAAATATCATGTTAAAACTGCCTTTGACTTTAGTCTTTCAATCACTATATCCTCCATTTCAGCTGGAACTTTATCTTCCATTGTACTAAAAGTCTATTTTTACTTTATATATGATATTTAATATATATAAAATCATTTCCCTACTAATATGTGATGTATTAAATAATAATTAGGATATGCAAGTATCTCATGAAAGAGAGTATACAATTTAGAAAACTGGGACCCACCTTTATGCAGTTAACCTTCTTTCGACATGACCTTTTTAGACACAGTTTTTTTCATATTGAAATATCTGAACAGCCATTTGTAGAAATCTGATGCCATAGAATCCAACAAAGTATAGCACATGTGTGCTAGACTTGGGCTAGATAATGCACTGGATAGAACTCTGATTCCTTCAAATTCTTTGACTTTGGCTGTTAACTGTCATCAATGAGCTGGGGCACTGTCTGTTGAAGGAATGTGTATTGCAGATGCTCCCTCCACAGGCTCTGTCAGTCAAATGATGGCAACATAATCCTTCCAGATCCTCTGACTGATTAGTTCAAAGTTGTTCTTGATATCTCTCTTTCTCTCATCATTGCATTCAATCCATCAAGATATTCTGTTAGCTTTTCCTTCACCATTTACACCAAATGACAGGTGAGTTAGAGTATTGATTTAATATTATTTTGAGACTGGAGAGACTCACAGAAGTTATTGTTGTAAGACTAAAGTAGCAGGGCATAAATGTATTCTAACAAATTAGAAGGTGTAAGCAGAAAAATAATCATCCACACAGATCCCTCCTGCCCTGCAAATCCTGTTCTTTAGGGTCGCATCAATAACACTTGTTATAATGATGTTTGACTATGCTCTATGTTTGAAACTGTTGATGAAGGCACTTTCTTATTTCTAAAAACATCCCTTTTTCTTAACCATGGGATACAACTCTTAGTCTCAGAAACCGAGTCCACGGTGTTTAAATGTGTTTCTGAGTTACACTGTTGGCATTTTTACTTGTTATTTCACTACACTTTTACCAAATACTCATCCTAAGAGTTTTATCTTTGAGTCTGTTTAAATGGATTATAATGGGTGAGGTTTAATTAAAAAAACTTTATTAAAATAATGTAGCATCAGCTTACATTAGCTATTATTAAGTTGATCATGACTAGTTTGAGAACATATTTCAGGTTTGTGTATGACAAAGGCAGTTCTCACTGTCCTTTGGTTTGTATATTTAACTAATACTTTTGTGTCTTTGTGATTGGGCTTGTTTGGATAAAATTCCTTTGTTATTCCTGAATCACTCCTGCATTTGTTTATTTTTATCTTTCCAAATTGTTTAAGTAAAGGAGGTAATGAGAAAATTAGTCTATCTCTTTTATTTTAGGAATATATTGAAACTCTGTTAAAGCAACCAATTTTCTCTCTCTCTCAGTTAAGCATATGGATAAATAAAAATGAAAAAATATCAAAGAAATAGAATTGTGGGAATTTAATAAAGCAAAAATGGTTTAAAAAATTTTTAAATAATGTATCAGTAGCAGGTAGTTTTGGAAAGCATTGGAGGTAAGAAAAATAGTTTATGAAAATTAGGAATCCATTGACAAAAAATTCAAGTTACATGTCTCTTATAACCTGCGCTTTAATTGGTGGGAGTTGTCTTAAGAGTTATGTAAGGCAATTCACAGTACATCTGATAGCTGATGTGAGGTGTAGAATGAAAGCAGAGAAAAAGTTTGGATTATTTCTAGGTTGGAGGTTTATGTTTCTTAACTTTTAAATTACAAATGGGACAGAGGGGTTAATGTGACCTAGTTTAGATACCTGGATTCTAAGCTTGGCTCTATGAGAACTAGCTCTGCCACCTTGGAAAAGTCGTTTCCTCTCTGTAAGACTCAGTTTCTTGTGTGGAAACTGGTCCTTTAATCTATCTTTCTTATTCTACATCTTTCAACTGAGCAATATTCAGATTGGCTGAACTGTCTGAACTAAAATGTCAGAAAATCCTATTTATAAATATTTCAATGCTTCTAATTGAATGCATACTTTTGGAAGTGAATAATAAAGGTTCAGAAGTACTTTGGTTTAGCCTTGCCTGTTAAGGGATATGATAGCCTTCAGAATAGCATGCTATTTTGCTAAAAAAGCATAAATGTTTATTTATTTAGACATCCAAGTAGCAGATTTCATCTACAAGTTCATAAGATAATCTAAAACTATAAATATGAAAGTTACAATATATAATCATACTTCAAACCATAGCTATGAATTATTGAACATGTACTATATGCCAAAAATTTGGATACTTCACCTGTAGTTGAATTGCAAGAAGTCTATAGAGTCTAATATTTTCCCCAGTTACAGATACTCCTTAGAGATGCTTAATGGTTGTTGAAGATCAAACATGCTAATAAATTACAGAATTTATTTATTTCATATACTCAGTAAAAAAGCTTTTAAGACATGAATTAGAATATGTATTTGACTAACATTAAAGTACATATTTTTTTCCATACACTAAATTGGTAAGAAAATGAGCTGAAAAATCCCATTTTTCCCCAATAACTTACACTGTCACATTGAGCAAAGCATTTCCTTCCTCTGNAGAATTTATTTATTTCATATACTCAGTAAAAAAGCTTTTAAGACATGAATTAGAATATGTATTTGACTAACATTAAAGTACATATTTTTTTCCATACACTAAATTGGTAAGAAAATGAGCTGAAAAATCCCATTTTTCCCCAATAACTTACACTGTCACATTGAGCAAAGCATTTCCTTCCTCTGAATCTTGGTTATAATCACCACAAATGGAAGGATTAAACCAAGTGATCTCTATTTGTCTCCATAGTCTTAAAACAACAAATTATGAAGGCACTTCTCTGGACTTGTATCCCTTTTTTTCTCTCTTCATGTATGTACAAGTTATTATGAAATCATATTTTTAAAGCATCATGATGTGCTTTTTACTCCCGATGTTTCCTTTTGGACTCCTCTTCCATTCATCCAGGCTCTTCCATTCATCCAGGTAGGCATTCTTTGTATGGCCTTAAAGAAGAGATGACATAGCAGAAATACAAGAAAAAACTAGAGTTAGCTCTTGGTTTTTGAGTTTTGAGAGTCTTAAAGTTCACAGTGATGGGTAGAATTTACATGCTTCAAATGAGATTTTGAACAAGATGGAGTGTGAGAGAGAAGAGAGATGCTTCCCCTTCTGGAAACTCCAACAGATCCCTTGGACTGTGGGACAAAAGCTGTGGTGAGTGGCTGTGCTGATGTGGTGAGTGGGGACTGGAGTAGGTCCAGATTGACCTTGAGGGGCACAGGGGGTAGCAGCATCAGCAGCTAAAGACCTCTGAATCTCACCTGTGCACCTAAGAGAGAACCTTAGGAGCCACATGGGCATAGAATCAGAGCCATGACCACTCACTCAGTTTTCATTAGAATGAGAAATGGACATTGCCTGGGTTAAGGGATGTAGTTATCTATCTTTCTTTTTGGCATCCAGTGAACACAACAGTAACCAGCAAGATGCCCAACAGAAGTGTTATCCTGCCTGATATTTTGTTTATTCACATCTGACTTGCTCCATGAATGGACTCTACTTTAATGTGCTAGAACATTCATAATGAAATATTACAAATTCTTCCACTGTAGATGGAGACTTAGATGAGGGGAAGTAGAAGGACCGAATGAAGTGTAAGACAAAGCTCCTTTGCTCCTCAACCAAACATTCTTATTTGTATATGGGCAGGACCAAATGCAACCAGCTCTTGGTCTCTTCCACAAACTGACTCAATGATAAAACATTATGTCTCTGTGTGTGTGTTTTCAGAGAATATCCCATGATTCACTATTCCCAAATGGTATTTGTTAATTGTTTGACATCCCAGGAAAGCATGCTGCTGCTGCTGCTGCTAAATTGCTTCAGTCCTGTCCGACTCTGTGTGACCCCATAGATGGCAGCCCACCAGACTCCCCTATCCCTGGGATTCTCCAGGCAAGAACACTGGAGTGGGTTGCCATTTCTNTAATTGTTTGACATCCCAGGAAAGCATGCTGCTGCTGCTGCTGCTAAATTGCTTCAGTCCTGTCCGACTCTGTGTGACCCCATAGATGGCAGCCCACCAGACTCCCCTATCCCTGGGATTCTCCAGGCAAGAACACTGGAGTGGGTTGCCATTTCTTTCTCCAATGCATGTAAGTAAAAAGTGAAAGTGAAGTCACTCAGTCATGTCTGACTCTTTGCGACCCCATGGACTGCAGACTACCAGGTTCCTCTGTCCATGGAATTTTCCAGGCAAGAGTACTGGAGTGTCATTGCCTTCTCCCAGGAAAGCATAAACATATGTAATTCTAAACACTGAGCACAACCAGCACTGAGTAACAAAGAACTTAAAACGGTTATACATACTCCTTTAATGTACTGCTGGTGATGTGTACATATTGCATTGAAAGAACAAGATGAGATCTTTGCAAAAGAGAAACATCTGTCTTTTGAAACTCTCTGGGATGAGGATATTGGCAACTAAAAACATTTAGATGTAAGCTCATGGTACAATCTATTGTCCATGGCATACCTTTTTATCCAAGGTCATAATTCAAAGGGGCCAGTTGAAGGCTAGAACTTTGGCGGTAGCTCAAGTTAACTTTTATGTTCCAATCAAGAAATATTACCATTATGTTCTTGTTCCAGAAACCTGGAAACAAGGGGTCACCAGCTTCATCCAGTTTCCACCTAATTGCTCCATTGTTCATTAAACACATACTGATTATCCATGTGAGTTGTTTTTCTGTGCGAGAATTGGCAGTGGAGCTGTGAGATGCTGAGGCACATAAAACATGGCTGCTTCCCTCAAATTACTCTACTTCTGCCTGGGAGAGAGAGGGACTGAGTCATATGATGCAGAGTATCCAATCCAACCCCTAATTTTATGATCTTTTCTTGTGATATTATATGTTTCTAGCCATTAAATACCTTATCAAGTGATACACAGTGATAAGCTGTTTTATCAAAAATATATTTGTGATGAACTACCATGTACCAATTATATGCTAAGTGCAGAAGATACAGGCAAAATTGAAGACTGGACTCTTAATGAACTCATAGCCTGGTAGCTAAGTAAATTGTTAATAATGTACCATAGACTAGATATCTAGATATGATGCCCAAACAGGAATTCTAAATGTGTTTGAATAACAGTAGAATTATTAAAATATCTAAAACTTCTTAAAAGGCTATTTTGAATGGACAAGAAGAAATCTATGTTTATTTGGAAATGTGATTTCTGGTCTGTTTTGGGGAAAAAAAAAAAAAAAAACCAGCATAGCAAGATGCAAAAGACTCAGTCCTTGAAATTCTAAGATCTGGCTTCTAGCCCTATTCTTTCTGTGTGATTTCAACTCTTATCCACTCCAGGCCTTAGTTTTCTGTGCTGTAAAATTAAGAAGTTTGACAGATTATTTTCTGACATCTGGGTCAATTCAATGACCACAATTGCATAGAAATCGCAGACTTCTTTGATTTCCGTCTGCAAGGTCAATAGTGAAAAAAACCAACCTTGTTGGTCTAAAGTTACAGGACCAGCTGTATTAAGAGCTTCATAAAATGAACTGAGAGATGGAATGTAGAAACCAGAGGGACTTCCCAGGGAGCTGGTGAAAATCCCTTCTTCCCCACAGCCCAGTTCCTAGCTTCCATTTCAGAGATAACAGTTTTAATGAAGAGAAAGCTCCTGAAATGAATCTGTTTGAGAAGGCAAATTCTTAAAGATCCAAGACATCATAATCCTTTGACCTGAAGTTGTACTGAATAGATGGATTAGGGTATTTGATGTGAAAGGTGAGACATCCTGAGTTTAGAGTCTCAAGGTGATATCACTGGTTTGGCCCCTTGCTTATGAGACCACAGGCAAGTTCATTGCCAAGATATGGGAGATTTTCTCCTTATTTGGTCTGTGATAGGTGCTGGACAATCACAAGACTTATCACAAACAAAATATGGAGAAAACAAAACAGCTGTTTGTTTGCCTAGTATTTTCCCTTGAATCACATTGAAGGATGGTACAAATACACAAGGGGCCATTTCTAACAGCTTTCTTATTAGAAATCAAGTCCCAAAAGGTGAATTGCCTTTGTCTGGTATACCTCATTTCTAAAGCTATTTTGAGTTAATCTTGGCAAACTATTATTACTAATTTCTCTTATGAGTGTATATTACTAAATTGAAAAGTTGTATTCCTGATATTTTCGGTTCCTTAGTATAAAAAATTATTCTATGGGTGTTTTGATCAAAACCAGTTTTACGAACTTTTTACATAGAATAAATAGAAGGGAGATTACTATTTTTATGTATCTTCTCACTGGAGATTATCCTATTAAATGTTTATGAGTCTGGCTGATGGTTGGTCTGGGTTCATTATATCAACGAGGTAGACTCCTGACTATCTAGTTCTCAGACAGGCAAAAAAAAAGCCTGCTGACTATTAGTTCTCTCAATGCAAAGAGAAACACAGGATGAACTTTGCTCCTCTCACAGACTAACACAGAGAAAATCTTTCTCGAATTATCAAGGGACCAATATATTCTCTTTTCCTTTATATTTTTTTAGCCAAATGTTCTTTCTCGTGTGCCACAGGAGACTGCACGATGCAAAGGTTTTAGTCACTAGAGGGAGATGTAATCACAAACTGCCTTTAGCAGGTTGGAGTCCATGGGACAGATGGAAAGGCAAACCAGCCAGGAAATTACTTGGTCCCATATCCTGCCAGAAATCTTGGTGGTAACAGAGCTCCAATGGGTATCTCATGTTAAGCTCACTCTCTGGTATTCTGGTGGCTACTTACCAGAAAACAGCTCATCCATCCAAACCTATCAGGACCTTGCTATTGAAAAGTTGGCAGTATTAAAGGACCTCAATTTCCATCTGTGTTCAAGTAAACACCTGTTACAGTTAGATGTCCTAGGTTGTTGAAACCTGGCCTACTTAATATTATCTTGAAATGTATATTTTTTATGAATATTTATGGACTCTGTAAATACTCTTCTTTTTAAAGAAACAGAGTCTGGAAATCAGAGGGTATAGGAAACAAACGTGATCTAAGCCCCTCCCCTCCGTTTATAGATGAAGAGACCAGATCTCACAGGAAATTTGTTCAAAGACACTATTTGGTAGCTGCTTACTCGACTAGAATCTAAATCTCCCAACTCCTAATTCAATGTTCACTTTACCACCTTCCTTTCTGTATTTCTTGAGTACCTAACTGTTTGCTGGGTTCAATTAGTTATGCGAAGATGAGTGAGACCTGTCTCTCACCTAAAGGTGTATATGATTTAGTGAAGGAGGCAGAGTATAGTTACAATTACTAGAAGACTATGTAAGTTTCTACTGTGGAAGGACACACAAAGTCTATGTAAAAACAAATGAGCTAATTAGTATACATGGTTTGGGTTGCTTGGACACACCGAAAAGAAAATTTTTCATTCAGGTTCAGTCTCTAAACCTTCCATCTCTGAGTACTTCAGCATCTACTGCTCTTTCTTTGAATTATTATGCTTTTTAAAAAATATTAGTAAATGCTGTTCAATGAAAAAAAGTATATAGAAATATAGGTCATCCTACTTATATGAGTCCAGAAATGAAATTAGAAGTATGTAGAATAAATGTTAACAGCACTTGGCTTCTTTGTGTTCATATTATGGATGGATTTTATTTTTCTGGGTGGCACAGTGGTAAAGAACCCACCTGCAATGGAGGAGACTCTAGAGACACTGGTTTGATCTCTGGGTCAGGAAAATCCCCTTGAGGAGGGCATGGCAACCCACTCCAGTATTCTTGCCTGGATAATTCTATGGACAAAGGAGCCTGGAGGGCTACAATCCAAGGGGTTACAAAGGGTCAAACACAACTGAGCACGGTGTCATGCTTTATTTTTTTATCTTTTTATTATTATAGATATAATAGATAAATATATTTTAATATAAAAATAAAATATGAAACTTGAAACACTAAAATATTTAGTAGAACACATAGAAGGTTAGTGATATTGGGATTAGGAAGGACTTTATAAACAAGTCCCAGAAGGCACAAAGCATTAAAGAAAAATATCAATAGTTGTAACTACATTAAAATTTAAAACTTAAAAATTTTTCATATTTATTTGTTTTTAATTGAAAGATAACTGCTTTACCGTACTGTGTTGGTTTCTGCTAAACATCAACATGAATCAGCCATAAGTATATGTATGTCTCCTCCCTTTTGAAACTCCCTCCAACCTCCCTCCCCATCCCACCCCTCT
>SJYX01018477.1:10187-30876 GCA_006410675.1 Oreotragus oreotragus
GGACCTGACATTCCAGATTCCTATGCAATATTGCGCTTTACAGCATCAGATCTTGCTTCTATCACCAGTCACATCCACAACTGGGTATTGTTTTTTCATACATTGTATGAATTCAATTCATAGAGATCTAATATTTTAAAATTAAATTTTGCTGACATGTATACTCTAAATGATCCAGTTCTACATATAAGCTTGTTTTTGTTGTTCTGTGACTATGATGTGACCAAGTCTGTGACCCATGGACTGCAACACTCCAGCTTCCCTCTCCTTCTCTATCTCTGTCTCTATCTCTGGACTTTGCTCAAACTGATATCCATTGAGTCAATGATGCCATCCAGTCATCTCATACTCTGTTGCTCTTTTCCCTTTCTGTCCTCAATCTTTCCTAGCATCAGGGTCTTTCCCAGTGAGTCAACTCGTTGCATCAGGTGGCCACAGTATTGGAGCTTCAACTTCAGCATCAGTCCATACAATGAACATTCAGGGTGATTTCCTTATGACTGGTTTGATATCCTTGCTGTCCAAGGTACGTTCAAGCGTCTGCTCCAGACCACAATTTAAAAACATCAAACTTAGAAAAAATAAATGATTGCCTAACTATAAATTTTAAAACTGAATTTATTGTGCATTTTAATAGGCTAAATTTTCTTAAATGTTACAAAATTATACTAAACTAATACACATTTTTCAATGAAATGCTATTATATTATATGCTTTATATTTCTAAAGATTTTATACATTAAAACATTTTATGCTTTATGCCTACTTATGCCATTGTTTTTGTTTAGTAGCTAAGTCACGTCCAATATGTCCAACTCTTTTGTGACCCCTACAGACTGTAGCCCGCCAGGCTCCTCTGACCATGGGATTTCCCAGGCAAGAATACTAGAGTGGGTTGCCATTTTCTTCTCCAGGAGATCTTCTGAACCCTCAAACCTGTGTCTCCTGCACTATCAGGTGTATTTTTTACCACTGAGCCACCAGGGAAGCCCTATATCTTATTGAAATTAAGATATCTACTCAGAGAAGAAAAGAATCCTCAGCCTAGTAGTTGAAACCATTTCCCATTAGACTTGGCCAAGCATAATGTTTAGAACTACATGAAATGTTATATAAAAATTTGGTAATCGCCTATCCAGGATCCTTCAGGGTAGTAAGCATGGGAGTTTTTGTCAAGGGTTTGACTGGATTCTTATGGCAGAAATGAATGGATGCTCTAAACTCTTACAGTTGCTTTGACAGCTAACCCATAATTACAAGACAGAGTGGCCTTTGTCAAAGACACTGTATGTATATCAAATATGTCACATATATTTCATAATAGATGAAGTCTATATCTCCAAACTGGGTTCATCTCAGGTTTAGATCTTGCCATTTCTTTGACTCTTAATGAATTTAAAATGTCTTCTGCTTGGGCATAAAAGGCTTGAAATTTAGTGGATGCCAGAATTCTTAACATTTTATCTTGGGATTGTTCAATCATTATAAATTTAAAATTATATCTTTTTAAACATTGTTTATATTTCATAGCTTTACCCAAAAACTCAGTGGCAATTTCCACAGTCATTCTAATGAGAGTTTATTATCAGTAGTCTGAAGATACTGGAAATGTAGCTTACAGAAACCTGGATTTTCTAGGATGGATATAGGATTTTCCTCTATGGTTCTGGATAACAGAATTCATTTGAGTGTAGGTATTCATTAGTCTGCCCCACTGAAACTCCCACTGAAAAAACAAAAATAGAATCCAAATTCTTAATTTTCCTGTTTCACTTAACTATTATATACTTCACTCAACTATTATATACTTCACACAAACCCAAACACAGGAAAATAAATGTTACCATTACTCTGAAAGTTTCCATTTGTCTTTTTTTAAGGTTCATATTTGAACCCCTAAGATATCTTCATGTATCCTAACCAAGCTCCATCTCCTCACCTTAAAGAGGTTTATCTATGTTTTGATTACACATAGTATATTTGTATGATTATTTTAAAAGGAAACAAATGCATGTTTATATAAGCAGCACTATTTTATTGTGATTTTAAAAAGCATAAAATGAAATCTACCTTAACATCTTAATTTAAAATGTAGTATTTCAGGTGGCCAACATTCGAGAAAACAGCAAACTTCAAAAAATACCCTTTCTTTTCTGTCTTCCCCACTAGATTATTAAATTCATTAGGGAAAGAACCATTTCTTTGTTCTCTATTGTATTCTAAACATTCACCACAGAATCTGAATGTATAAGATAGTCAAGAAGTACTTTATAAATAAATGTTATGTATTATTTTAAAAAAATAAAATGTAGTATTGTTAGCTATATGCATACTACTGTAAAGCATAGCTCTAGAACTTTTTCTTTGGCATGACTGAAACTCTATACTCATTGAATCACCACTTCTCTTTCCTCCCTGCCCCTAGGCCCTACCAGCAACTATTCTACTTTCTCCTTCTAAGAGTTTGCATATTTAGATAACTCATAGAGGTGAAATCATGCACCTATATTTACTTAAAACATAATGTCTTCAACATTCATCCATCCTGTAGCAAATGATAAAATACCCTTCTTTTGTAAGACTGTATACCATTCCATTCTATGTATATACCATATTTTCTTTATCTATTCATCTGTCATGGACATTTAGGTTGTTTCAATCTCTTCATTATTCCTTATAATACATTTATAAGAACATAGAATGAAATATAAAATGAATAGTGAAGAGAATGGTATCACTAGTAACAATAGTTGATGCTTGGAGCATCAGGCTCTATTGGAGCGAAAGAGAATTGCGCTTAGTAATTTTTTATCTTTCTAACTCTAGAAAAGCCAAGGTTGGCCCCAGAAAAGTGAAAGTGGTAATTCCATTTTTGTTAAAGAGCAGGTTTCTTGTTCCTTCAAGTGGGGTGAATGAATCCTTGAAGCACAATGCAGATTTGGGGGATGTGGGAGTTCAGTGTCTCTTTCAGGCCTGGGGAGGCTTTTGCCTCCCAAGAAAATGGACATTATGCATGAATTTAGTGTTTCTCTGGGTAGAATCTGTGGTTCATCTCCACAGCTGTTTCTGAGAAGGGAAGTGATGAATGTTTGAGGATCTGAAAACACAGGTCACTCTGGACCCAAACTGAATACAGACCTCAGAACAATGAGCCTCTGTCTGAATGCATCCTGGCTCCCCGAGTGGCTCCTTAGCCAGCCTACCTTTCAGTGGCCATCCCAAGCTACTGGGTCTGAGGCAAAATAAAAAATAACATCCAAGCTCTCAGCTTTCAGCATTAGATATACAGACCAGGTTCCAACGAGGAGATACAGAAAGCCTGCTCATCCACTCTCTTTCTCAGTCTTTCTCCATCTCTCTCTGTTTCTCATCTCTGTCTCTCTCTTCCACAGTGTGTGTGAATCTGGACACTAAAAGTATTCACAAAGAAATGCTGTGCTTAAACTGCTATGCTTAAAACTGAATCATGACTAGGAATGAGAGAAACCCTTGACCTTTCCAATCAGCACTCAAGGTAATGTGGGCTTTGCTGCTTCCATTCTCACAAGCCTTCCGTTGTCAAGTTTCTATTCCTTACTCCTGTTGAGAGAAACTACCCAAGATGTGAAATAGGCAAAAGGATAATCGTATGTTCAGTCCATCATTTAACTACCCAACCAAGGATTAGTTCATTCTCTAGACTGGAAGTCAGCAAACTTTTCCTCCTGAAGGTAAGATAGAACATAATTTAGGCTTTAAGGCCACATGTTGCTTTCTCACAACTCTTCAGCCCTGCCATCATCAAACAAAATAACCATGGCCAACACAAATGAATAGGTATAGCTTTGTTCCAAAGAAACTTTATTTATTTTTTTTTAATCATTTGTAAAAACAGATGGCCAGAGGATTTTGGCCCCCTGTAATTTGCTAACCTTTACTCTGTTAAAGAAAAAGGATCCTTGTCTGATTTGGTATTTGCACTTGATAAAGGTCTAGGTTGCAAGTTAATTTGGTAGATATTGATCCTATAGAGTTGAAGTTATTGTTTTCTGATAGAAAAGACAACCCCAAAGGTTAGGATTCGAAGGTTTTGATTCTAACTTCAAAAGTAAAATCTCATTTTAGTGTGTCTTTCCTGATGGCCTGTGTGTATCTTGATCATCAATGTTTTTTTTGATCCAACTCTGCCATCCTTCCTAATTTGTGAGTTATATACATGAACTAGTGTTAATTCTACATTTGTTTGAAAATCATGTTTTTAACTCTCTGAAGATTAAACATTATCTTCCTTATATGCCCTTATATATTTCTCCCTTATATGCCCATGATATGGCACAAATGACTTGACCTTTGCACAAAACCTTGAAACACTGATATTTCCCTCACTTACCACCACCACTATTCCACACTCAATGATAGCTTCCCAGCACAGTCTTCACCAGCCCCCTTAGTTTCCACTTGATTAATTACATGGCCACTTATTTCTTTCCCAGATCCCCTACCTAGTTCACTGATACATCTAGATTTGAGGCAACCCTACCAGCATTCAATACTCAGCATGAAGAAGAGCAAGTCTCAAAAACATGAGGGAAAAAGGCAAGGAGGGCATGAGGCCTTTTTTCATACCACAGACAAACTCACTAGGCTCCTGTAAGATTGTATTGATCTCACATAGATTCCCGATGCCACCTCCAGTACTCTCTGTGTAACCAGATGTACTCTCTCAATGGACAGGAAATCATTTTCACAGCGTTAAAGTGAGATAATTCACCAGTATAAAGCTTTGACTTATTTCCAAGGTATGCTATTCTGTAGTAGCTATGTGCTCATGGAAAAGTGAATTGCTTGGCATCCTCTCCTCTCATTCATCCCATCCACACATGAAAGAATAATGGATTCAGGTAAGGAACATAGGCAAATTGTCTGAAATCTTCCTAGAGTGAAATGTTATATATATATATATATACACACATATACATATGCAATTACTTATTAGAAAATGAGGAGAAATTTTATATAAAAAGTAGCTCTCCTTTAGCTCTGACTTGTACACAGGATCAGGATTGGATGTGATTAATTTTAAGGACCATTTAAAAACTGCAATAGTACACATCCACCATTTTCAACTGTAACTGGGGCTTCGTAGGTGGCTCAATGGGTAGAGAATCCACCTGCAATGTGGGAGATGCAGGACACACAAGTTTGATCCCTGTGTTGGGAAAATCCCCTGGAGGAGAGCATGGCAACCCACTCCAGTATTCTTGCCTAGAGAATCCCATGAACAGGAGAGCCTGCCAGGCTACAGTCCATAGGCTCATAGAGAGTTGGACACAATGGAAGTGACTGAGCACACAGGCACACCATTTTCAACTCTAACTTCAACAGCTCACTTCCTCTGATTCTTGTCATGTCTTCAAGCATCATAGCTATACATATAACTTCCTGTCTCTATTTCCAGGTTACACTGTTCTTCCCAGCACCAGCCCTCCATTTGCAAAAGTCTTTGAACATCTCCATCTCTCCCAGGCGTGTTCCTCTCCCTTATATGCCCATGCTATGGACAAGACTGAGGGACTGACTGAACTGAACTGATGGTACCAATGACTTGACCTTTGCTCAAAACCTTAAAAACATTGACATTTCCCTCACTTACCACCACCACTATTCCATACTCACTGATAGCTTCCCAGCACAGCCTTCATCAGCTTCCTTAGTTTCCAATGACCAATTACATGGCCACTTCTTTCTCTCCCAGATCCCCTACCTAGTCCATTGATACTGCACACAGTCACAGACTAAAGTTCTTAAACACACATGTTGTTATGCCTCTCTTGTTTATCCCTGACCAAAAAGTGTTGGCTGTTTCCTATCATTGAGGAAAGAAAATACAAACCTAAGACCCCACCTAACCTACATACCAACATTCCCATCATAGATTCATTTGAACTGCCATTAAGCTCTTGTTTATTCTGTTATCTGTCCCTGAAATACATTTTACCACAGACTTCTCTTAGATTCCTGTGTTTCCACATGCCCCAATATTGCCTGAAGGTCTTTTCAACTCTCACCAAAGAAAACAATTTCCCCTTCTTCAAGTTCTCTCTTCTTTAGCTGTTTTCTCCCATATTAACATTTATAGACTTCTTAAGTGTTAGCAGACCGGAAAGTGTATGATAGAGTCTGAAAGTTTTCAACTGGCCCCTTAGCATTGACATTTGTCACCTCTGTGACCTTTGTAACCAACTAAATGATTCCATGCCTTAATTTTTGCATTATCTATAAAAACAATACAATAACATCTACTTCTCCAGGCTTCTGCAGAAATTAAATTGGCCGATGGTATCATTCACACGACTCCTAAACATTCCATTTTGTGTCTCTAAGTCTGCCTTCTAATATTTAAAACTATTTCATGAGGGCCTAGAGAAGGATAGACATGAGTCTGAGCAAACTCCAGGATGTAGGGAAGGACAGGGAAGTCTGGCATGCTGTAGTCCATGGGGTCACAAAGAGTCGGACAAGACTGAGCCACTGAACAATAATAGAGAAGGATTGATTTTTAGCAGCTCAGCATTCTTTCCACCTTCTTTTGGTAACTGCCTCCTGTGTCATTATTTTCTGTCACTGGTCACAGTCCTGGAATGGCTATAAATCAAAAGGCCTGGCCTTCCCTGCTAAGCTTTTAGGGACATTACTTAAGCAGGGCAAATTGGGCTTTCTGTCTTGTGACTTTGTACCTTGACCTGAGTAATAAAAGGTTGTAAAAACAATATCTAGAGTATTTTCACTTCAACCGTAGGTCCCTAACAAAATTATTGTATAGGTGGTCTTACTGAGATCACTGATTTTGTCCGTTCTGATTCTGATTTTCACTTACTCCATCTTTTGTCTTTGCCTTCAGTCCTGCAAATCCATGTAATAAATTTCACTTCTGCTTGAGTTAGCAGAAATGAATTCTGTTGCTTGCAACCAAAGAAACTTAGCACAGAATTATACATCTATCTTTTAATCTCCAATAGTCAAAACCCAATGTATAGCACTTAAAGTCTTCAGTAAATTTTTCTGATATAGAAAAATTCTTCAACTTCTGTTGGACTTGTCTGTACACAGTTTATGTATACTTTCTTAATTTCATGATAAATCAGGATTCATTTTACTTCTATTCTAAAAATCAAATATGTGTGCCCATGCTGTTCCAAAAATAATTTAAGATATTTACATTTATATAGAAAACTGAGACAATGGAGAAAATGTTAAAGAGGTGGGACTTTTCTCACAAAGAAAGTTATAAAAACAATAAACCAAAGAGTTCACTATCTTGATGATCAGATTAATTTCAAACACTTCATTTCTGTATTGTGTACTATAGTAATCCCATAGACTCACATGTGAAGTTTTTGTTGTTGCTGCTGTTTTAAATACAGGTGATTTACTCTCACCAAAGAGCAGTTTGACCTGAAGCTCTGGGTGCAGGACCTGGGATGCAGTATTTTTTAAATGCTCCTAGTTGGTTCTAATGCACAATAAGAATTGAGAGTTTGAAGATCATGGGGCCAGTCAATTGTGCAATATGCTTAAAATGGAATATTGATGCTCAAATCAATACAAATCATCTCAATACTTTTCAACTGTAAAAAATTCTGTGTAAGTTTCAGAGCAAAAATATAAGCACATAAGATTCAGGAAAATAAACTCTCATGAAAAACACTAATACTCTGCAATTATTTTTCCATAAAAATAAAATAATGCCAAGTACTAGGCCTCTTCCAAGTCACAAATCTTTAAAACCCAAGTGAAATTTTAAAACCACTCCTTCAAATAGCATCCATCCGGTAGGTAGATGTCCTGTTTTAGTTTATTTCAGTTTCTGCTTGGTGGAGTTCGTGGGATATTTCTAGAACCAATGAGCAATTAAGATTTGGATGCCAATTTAGATGTTTGATTTGGAAATTGAGCCTTTGAAAACCATGAGTTCCAAATACAGGGCAAGCCTTCCTTATTATGCTACCCCAGAAACTGGCAACAAGAACTCTCTCAAAACATTTATAAATGCTGGAGCCATCTTTGGGCTGCAGGTGGAGCACACACAGCTGCCAGGAAAAGTAAGACACCTGTTGTGTCCTTGAGTGCCCTTAGATGGGTGGTGACAGGAGAACAATGGGATCTGCTGTGGTATAAATCTAGGGAGCAATTATAAATCAGTGTATTCAAGAGCACTGTTGGGAGACCTTTCTGAAAGATGTGTACAGGGGACCCTGGTAGTAAGAAATCAGGCCTGACAGCCCTAGGTGGCTTTTGTTAAATGTAAAAGACCACTGGACAAGTTGTGCACCTGCCATAATCAGTCATGAACACTTTGGGAGACATTACTTCATCAGACACATAATCAGCTACTTATTTTACTCAAGTCAATAGATGTTTATGGATATCTACTGCCCATGTGACATTGCAGTAGGTTGAGGGGCATCAATCTCAAAGGTAAGTATGCAAAAGAGTGATGTGAAAGCTTTACTAAAAGACAGATCTCTGATCCTCAATCTCAAATATTCTGATTTACAAGGATTGTGGAGTGGTCAGGAATCTCACTTTAGCACTCGGGGATAATGAAGATGTGGATGGTCGAAGAACAACTCTAAGATATCTATGAAGATTTATTCTATGCTTCCCTTAAAAATAGCTTAATTTGAGGGAAGAGGAGAATTTAAGAAAGATCCAAGTCAGGTAGGACTCCAGCAGAGGGTTTTGGCTGCAATAAGGAAGCCTCAAAGAACAGGGAGTGAAGAGAAAGTCCTGAGTGCTCTCTACCCCAGAAAACAGGGAAAACCACAAGGAGGAGAAGATGAGCAATAGCTAAGAACCAACCTCAGAATTTCAAAACTTTGCCTCAGACTCACTTAGGGAGAACAACATTTGGGAGATATAAGACTACAAGAAAATTCTAGATTAGTAAATAGTCAACAAGCATGACTACCTGCTAGGCATTGAAGAAGTGGTTTAGATACATCATCTACACTGGGAGGCAGCTGCATCCGAGTCCATCGTAGAGCATGGACTTTAGGACAGTGTCATCAATGCTGACTACATCTGAGATCACCTGGGATCTTTGAAGAATTCTGATACAGGGGCTCAAGCAGAGTTTCTGAGGTATTGGTTAAGGTATAGTCTGAGCTTTTGTATTTCTTCAATGCTCCCCAGTGAGGAATGAGAACTAAAAACCTAGAATGGTGTTTTGTAAAGTAAGAAGTATATCAGAATCACCTGGAGAGGTAATAGGAAAATGGAAAGCCAAGCTTCTTGAAGTTGGTCAAGGCCTGGCCTCCTGTGTTTACTGAGTCCAAGACGGTGATTCTGACACACATGAAGTTTTGAGAACCATGGACTGTGAGTGAGACTATATTGGTTTGAAGTCGGCTTCCCCACCCCTCAACTGGGTGCCTTCAGCTAGTTATGGACACGTCTCTGTTTCATTCTCCATAACTGTACAGCAAGGAGAGCAGGACACGTCTGATGAGGAATGAATATGGGTAACACTGGAGACTCATTCCTTCTCCCTTTTTGACTCACTTAGCAGAGAGCTGGCTTGGCAGCTCTGAGTTTTCTCAATGGAACAGACTGAGTGGCCCCCAGTTCCATCCTACCCAGTTCTAAGGAGGCTTTTTCCTGAGGAGGGAGCTTCTATCACCTCATAATCTCACAGATATTCCCTGCATATTCTCTCCCAATGCTCATTCTCACCACAGTTGTGTAGAATTATTATTTTTATAGTTCATCATACATAGAAACACTCGAAGGACTTTATATAACAGATTTCTGGGCCCTCCTCCTAGAGCTTTCAACTTGGTAGGCTTGACTGTGGCCTGATAATTTGCATTTATCAACTTTTCAAGTGAAATTGACATCAGCCTGAGATATACTCTGAGAATTTCTGATGTAGAATCATTTGGGGACAGGGTTCCTCTCTACAGAAACACTGGGCAGGCCTGAGCACTGGGCTTAAAGTCAGAGGGCTGTTTAATACTTCTCTGACTATAAGTTCTCCCCCAATAATCTCTTTTATTATATCTGTTCTGGCCAAAGTGAATGGTGTGTGTCTGTGACTATAATGGCCATCTCATGTGTTGTCACATGTATAAATGTTTTAAAATGTACCTAACAAAGAGTTTGGGCCTTTAAACAGAAGCCAATTATTTTTCATTTTTAAAAGCCCTCCTGAACACCAGTTTTGTGCCAGACATTTGGTTAGATGCTGGGAAATTCCTTATCCTGTAGGAATTGACAGTCAAGAGGAAAATAAAAGCATGAACATAAATAATGATAATGTTATAATAAACACAATTATATAAAAACTGTCTAATATAAGTAGGATCCTATTAAGTAAGTTTTTATTAAGAAAAGGTGAAGGCCATGATTGGTTTCTTTGCTACCACACAACTCCTACAGAAGGCATAAAAAGCACCCTCCTGACCCACCATTTGCCCTCCACCTTCTAGCCACCAGCTCTGACTTCTAGTGTTCACCACAGACAGAGATGTGCTGCACATATATAAAATTAGGCTATATTAGATTCTTCAAAGATATTCATAGTGCAGGGAACAGTATTTAAGCATTTAACATATACCTATTAGGTGTAGTTTCATCCTAAATTATTTTAGCCCACTCTTAGATGCTTGAAGTTTCTATCATTCTTCTGATCAACTCTTTACATGGAATCTTTTTTCAAAGAGCCACCACCACCTTTTCAATGTTAATTCCAGCTTCATTACCTTCTGAGAGATTAGGAAGAGTCACTGATGACTTCACTTCGTGGAGGAGACGAGATGGCCCAGAGCAAAGACTAGAAACCAGACCTCCTACTGAGGAATCCAGGGCTCCATGTTTTGTTGTGTCATAAGAGTAAAAAAATATGTACCACCCAGGACCATGTGACTTACTTGCCTCAGAGCACAGAACTTGGGGGCAAAATAATAATAAATGAAGCCAGAGGAGAGGTATTATTTTTCAGAAATCATGCCTTATCATCCAAGAGTAGAACCTTGTTCTCTTCAAGGGATCATCACAAACAGGTCACTTTAAATGAAGTTATGCATTTCCATTTTCAGCCACAGGAGATAGCAGCTCCTTCTACCTGGTTTCTATTCTTGCCAATAAATGTTTATTCTTACCCAGTGGACTCCAATAATGTTTCACAAATGGTCTGGGCTGGACCACCCAGCTTCTGGTAAGAAGACAGAAACAAGCATTCTCAGGATTCTTATTTTTCTATGATGACAAGGTCAGGGTCAGGAAAGAAAGAGATCTTTATGTTGAAACATCAGGACTTTCCTTATTTAAAATAAATGGCATCCAGAGTCTGAAAACATTCATGTTACTAGGTCTGGAGAAGCCAGATAGAAATACGGTTGGGTTTTCCTACTCAGATACTTTAATGTAGCAACAAAGGCATCCACTGATCCATAATACCCAGTCAGAATTAAAAATAAGGCCTGGATTTCCCTCATGACTCAGAGGTAAAGAGTCTGCCTGCTGATGTAGAAGACATGGGTTAGATCTCTGGTCCAGGATGATCCCATGTGCCACAAAGCAACTAAGTCCTGCACCACAACTATTGNTGTAAAAAATTCTGTGTAAGTTTCAGAGCAAAAATATAAGCACATAAGATTCAGGAAAATAAACTCTCATGAAAAACACTAATACTCTGCAATTATTTTTCCATAAAAATAAAATAATGCCAAGTACTAGGCCTCTTCCAAGTCACAAATCTTTAAAACCCAAGTGAAATTTTAAAACCACTCCTTCAAATAGCATCCATCCGGTAGGTAGATGTCCTGTTTTAGTTTATTTCAGTTTCTGCTTGGTGGAGTTCGTGGGATATTTCTAGAACCAATGAGCAATTAAGATTTGGATGCCAATTTAGATGTTTGATTTGGAAATTGAGCCTTTGAAAACCATGAGTTCCAAATACAGGGCAAGCCTTCCTTATTATGCTACCCCAGAAACTGGCAACAAGAACTCTCTCAAAACATTTATAAATGCTGGAGCCATCTTTGGGCTGCAGGTGGAGCACACACAGCTGCCAGGAAAAGTAAGACACCTGTTGTGTCCTTGAGTGCCCTTAGATGGGTGGTGACAGGAGAACAATGGGATCTGCTGTGGTATAAATCTAGGGAGCAATTATAAATCAGTGTATTCAAGAGCACTGTTGGGAGACCTTTCTGAAAGATGTGTACAGGGGACCCTGGTAGTAAGAAATCAGGCCTGACAGCCCTAGGTGGCTTTTGTTAAATGTAAAAGACCACTGGACAAGTTGTGCACCTGCCATAATCAGTCATGAACACTTTGGGAGACATTACTTCATCAGACACATAATCAGCTACTTATTTTACTCAAGTCAATAGATGTTTATGGATATCTACTGCCCATGTGACATTGCAGTAGGTTGAGGGGCATCAATCTCAAAGGTAAGTATGCAAAAGAGTGATGTGAAAGCTTTACTAAAAGACAGATCTCTGATCCTCAATCTCAAATATTCTGATTTACAAGGATTGTGGAGTGGTCAGGAATCTCACTTTAGCACTCGGGGATAATGAAGATGTGGATGGTCGAAGAACAACTCTAAGATATCTATGAAGATTTATTCTATGCTTCCCTTAAAAATAGCTTAATTTGAGGGAAGAGGAGAATTTAAGAAAGATCCAAGTCAGCTAGGACTCCAGCAGAGGGTTTTGGCTGCAATAAGGAAGCCTCAAAGAACAGGGAGTGAAGAGAAAGTCCTGAGTGCTCTCTACCCCAGAAAACAGGGAAAACCACAAGGAGGAGAAGATGAGCAATAGCTAAGAACCAACCTCAGAATTTCAAAACTTTGCCTCAGACTCACTTAGGGAGAACAACATTTGGGAGATATAAGACTAAAAGAAAATTCTAGATTAGTAAATAGTCAACAAGCATGACTACCTGCTAGGCATTGAAGAAGTGGTTTAGATACATCATCTACACTGGGAGGCAGCTGCATCCGAGTCCATCGTAGAGCATGGACTTTAGGACAGTGTCATCAATGCTGACTACATCTGAGATCACCTGGGATCTTTGAAGAATTCTGATACAGGGGCTCAAGCAGAGTTTCTGAGGTATTGGTTAAGGTATAGTCTGAGCTTTTGTATTTCTTCAATGCTCCCCAGTGAGGAATGAGAACTAAAAACCTAGAATGGTGTTTTGTAAAGTAAGAAGTATATCAGAATCACCTGGAGAGGTAATAGGAAAATGGAAAGCCAAGCTTCTTGAAGTTGGTCAGGGCCTGGCCTCCTGTGTTTACTGAGTCCAAGACGGTGATTCTGACACACATGAAGTTTTGAGAACCATGGACTGTGAGTGAGACTATATTGGTTTGAAGTCGGCTTCCCCACCCCTCAACTGGGTGCCTTCAGCTAGTTATGGACACGTCTCTGTTTCATTCTCCATAACTGTACAGCAAGGAGAGCAGGACACGTCTGATGAGGAATGAATATGGGTAACACTGGAGACTCATTCCTTCTCCCTTTTTGACTCACTTAGCAGAGAGCTGGCTTGGCAGCTCTGAGTTTTCTCAATGGAACAGACTGAGTGGCCCCCAGTTCCATCCTACCCAGTTCTAAGGAGGCTTTTTCCTGAGGAGGGAGCTTCTATCACCTCATAATCTCACAGATATTCCCTGCATATTCTCTCCCAATGCTCATTCTCACCACAGTTGTGTAGAATTATTATTTTTATAGTTCATCATACATAGAAACACTCGAAGGACTTTATATAACAGATTTCTGGGCCCTCCTCCTAGAGCTTTCAACTTGGTAGGCTTGACTGTGGCCTGATAATTTGCATTTATCAACTTTTCAAGTGAAATTGACATCAGCCTGAGATATACTCTGAGAATTTCTGATGTAGAATCATTTGGGGACAGGGTTCCTCTCTACAGAAACACTGGGCAGGCCTGAGCACTGGGCTTAAAGTCAGAGGGCTGTTTAATACTTCTCTGACTATAAGTTCTCCCCCAATAATCTCTTTTATTATATCTGTTCTGGCCAAAGTGAATGGTGTGTGTCTGTGACTATAATGGCCATCTCATGTGTTGTCACATGTATAAATGTTTTAAAATGTACCTAACAAAGAGTTTGGGCCTTTAAACAGAAGCCAATTATTTTTCATTTTTAAAAGCCCTCCTGAACACCAGTTTTGTGCCAGACATTTGGTTAGATGCTGGGAAATTCCTTATCCTGTAGGAATTGACAGTCAAGAGGAAAATAAAAGCATGAACATAAATAATGATAATGTTATAATAAACACAATTATATAAAAACTGTCTAATATAAGTAGGATCCTATTAAGTAAGTTTTTATTAAGAAAAGGTGAAGGCCATGATTGGTTTCTTTGCTACCACACAACTCCTACAGAAGGCATAAAAAGCACCCTCCTGACCCACCATTTGCCCTCCACCTTCTAGCCACCAGCTCTGACTTCTAGTGTTCACCACAGACAGAGATGTGCTGCACATATATAAAATTAGGCTATATTAGATTCTTCAAAGATATTCATAGTGCAGGGAACAGTATTTAAGCATTTAACATATACCTATTAGGTGTAGTTTCATCCTAAATTATTTTAGCCCACTCTTAGATGCTTGAAGTTTCTATCATTCTTCTGATCAACTCTTTACATGGAATCTTTTTTCAAAGAGCCACCACCACCTTTTCAATGTTAATTCCAGCTTCATTACCTTCTGAGAGATTAGGAAGAGTCACTGATGACTTCACTTCGTGGAGGAGACGAGATGGCCCAGAGCAAAGACTAGAAACCAGACCTCCTACTGAGGAATCCAGGGCTCCATGTTTTGTTGTGTCATAAGAGTAAAAAAATATGTACCACCCAGGACCATGTGACTTACTTGCCTCAGAGCACAGAACTTGGGGGCAAAATAATAATAAATGAAGCCAGAGGAGAGGTATTATTTTTCAGAAATCATGCCTTATCATCCAAGAGTAGAACCTTGTTCTCTTCAAGGGATCATCACAAACAGGTCACTTTAAATGAAGTTATGCATTTCCATTTTCAGCCACAGGAGATAGCAGCTCCTTCTACCTGGTTTCTATTCTTGCCAATAAATGTTTATTCTTACCCAGTGGACTCCAATAATGTTTCACAAATGGTCTGGGCTGGACCACCCAGCTTCTGGTAAGAAGACAGAAACAAGCATTCTCAGGATTCTTATTTTTCTATGATGACAAGGTCAGGGTCAGGAAAGAAAGAGATCTTTATGTTGAAACATCAGGACTTTCCTTATTTAAAATAAATGGCATCCAGAGTCTGAAAACATTCATGTTACTAGGTCTGGAGAAGCCAGATAGAAATACGGTTGGGTTTTCCTACTCAGATACTTTAATGTAGCAACAAAGGCATCCACTGATCCATAATACCCAGTCAGAATTAAAAATAAGGCCTGGATTTCCCTCATGACTCAGAGGTAAAGAGTCTGCCTGCTGATGTAGAAGACATGGGTTAGATCTCTGGTCCAGGATGATCCCATGTGCCACAAAGCAACTAAGTCCTGCACCACAACTATTCAGCTTGTGCTCTAGAGCCCTGGAGCTGCAACTCCTGAGCCCATGTGCGGCAACTGATGAAGCCTGTATGCCCTGGAGGTTGTGCTCTGCAATGAGGGGGCCATTCCAGTGGGAAGCCCATGCACTACAACTAGAGAGTGTCCCCCATTCACTGTAACTACAGAAGATCCCACTCAGCAATGAAGACCCAGCACAGCCAAAAATAGGCCAATAAAAAATTAAAAAAATAAGGCCTCAGTCAACTACTCTTTGCTGGAGCTCATATGACAGAAATTCAGGTTTTCTTCTTAGCTCCCAGTTTACCATAAAAGCAGTCCAAAATTGAGCCGTTCGGCCCTGCCACCTAGAATGTCACCTTCCAAAGTTGCTCATTTCCAGGAAATCCTACAAATATTTGAAATCTGAGGTCACTTTGGAATATCTTCTCAATGTTGATGCAAAACAAATCTGAAGTGATTTGAACTACATCAACTTCTATACTGAGTCAGAATAACTTCACGTGAGATACATAAAACTGAAAAGCCAGAATCATTGGAAATTTTGTATATGTGGATTGTAATGAAAGTCCAACTTCTGAGGAAGTCCAGGAGGAGTTCTGTAGAAATTTAATTGTGTTCAGCGAAGATTATGGCATCACGAACTCAATGGACATGAGTTTGAGCAAGCACTGGGAGTTAGTGATGGACAGGAAAGCCTGGCGTGCTGCCGTCCATGGGGTCACAAAGAGTCTGACATGACCGAGCAACTGAATTGACTGACTGAAGATTGTGGTAAAATTTTTCTGGTTCATGGCCAACCAAATTTGAAAAAATCTTAGGATATGGTTNAAGCCTGGCGTGCTGCCGTCCATGGGGTCACAAAGAGTCTGACATGACCGAGCAACTGAATTGACTGACTGAAGATTGTGGTAAAATTTTTCTGGTTCATGGCCAACCAAATTTGAAAAAATCTTAGGATATGGTTGACCCTTGATCAGCACAAATTTGAACTATGAGGATCCACTAATACAAAGATTTTTTTTTTTTCATGAAGTACCTACCACCGAACTACATGAAGTAGTAGTTTAATACAATTTAATACAATTAAATCAATGGTCAGATGACTCCATGGATGCAAAACCATGGCAATGGAGGACACAGATACAAAGGACACATATATGCAGAATGTCAACTGTAATTTATAGGCACATTTTCAACTGTGAGGGGGTCCATGCCCCTTAAACCAGTGTTATTCAAAGGTCAACTCTATTAGCATAATTTGTAGATTTCTATATGGCCTGCACTAAGCAATTCAATAATAAGTAATTTACACCTCTGAAAATCTGGTATAATCACAGGGAGCCAAAACCTGCTTATATAAATAATCTCATCACCACTATTTTCATGTTTATATAACCTGTAGTTCTGGTCAGTCGTTCAGTTGTGTCCAACACTTTGGGACCCCATGGACTGCAGCACACTAGGCTTCCCTGTCCATCACCAACTCCGGGAGCTTACTCAAACTCATATCCATTGAGTCTGTGATGCCATCCAACCATCTGATCCTCTGTCATGCCCTTCTCCTCCTGCCTTCAATCTTTCCCAACATCAGGGTCTTTTCCAGGGAGACCTGTAAGCATTCACCAAATACCTTTGAGGATCACAGTCTGAAGAAAACCCTTACCCAGAGCATCATGACTGAAGTTCTAATAGTGAGAAGTGAGGGAGACAGCTGTCTTGTCTCCTTAGATCTTCAAATTAACATTTAGCCAATACCCAGTCTAGAAGAGAGAACTCATCAAAGATGTTTGTCATTGTGTTGTTTTGATCAAGATCTAGAATATCCACAATATCTATATATCCACCGAAGACTGGGGGGTACCCTGCAAACAGGGCAATGGCATTTTATTTTCCTGAAGAATCCACATCATTCTGAGCTTCAGTCAAAATTAGCCATGACCACTGAGTGTAGGGGCAATGAGAAAGAAATAACAGGTTTGATTTTTAAGGTTTTGGGAAACTATTGCTGTTGTAATAGAGATGTCAGATCGCTTTGGCTTCTGAAATCTCAGTAGTTTATGGCTTCCTGGGAATAATAGGGATGTCCCAAGATTACCTCATCAGAATACATTTCTGAATAAGGCTCATGTAAACTATAGAAACATTTCTTCAGTTACACATGATCATAATCTTTTCTTGGTTTCAGCCTCTCCTCTTCATCTTTGTAGTAAAGATGTTATCAAAGTAAGAATTAGTATACTTTTTTGTTTAGCAAATTTCCTCCTTAATTCAGATAGCTTATAGTTGGAGGTCTTCACCAATGCATAAACTCTTTGTATTTTGTGAGTTTAGATTCAACTTATTAGTTTGTATATGTCGATCCCAAACTCTCAGCTGTCTACATGTACATATGGCTGAATCCTTTCACTACTCGCCTGAAACTGTCAAAGCATTGTTAATCAGCTCAAGGCAAAATAAAAAGTTTAAAAAATATTTTAGCAAAAAAATATATTACTACATTAAAAATTACCAAAAAAAAGAAATAAAGGAATCACCCTTAAAGCAGAGACTAGGCCTTCTTCCACCCCTTGAGTTTCAGGATATCTACGGTTCCCCACATTCAACATGCCCCACCAATAAATAGCATCTCTTATAGCCAAAACGTTATAAGAGAGAAAGACATTCTAACACAAAGGAAACAGTTATTATTGGTTGTCTAGGTTTAAATGAGGAATTCAAGGGTAGTAAGGTACAGCAGGGCCTCCTGATGGCACAGACAGTAAAGAATCTGCTTGCAATGTAAGAGATCAGGGTTTGATCGCTGGGTCAGGAAGACCCCCAGGAGAAGGAAATGGCTATTCACTCCAGTATTCTTGTCAGGAGAATTGCATTGATAGAATTCAAGGGTAATAAGGTACAGCAGGGCCTCCCTGATGGCACAGACAGTAAAGAATCTGCTTGCAATGTAAGAGATCAGGGTTTGATCGCTGGGTCAGGAAGACCCCCAGGAGAAGGAAATGGCTATTCACTCCAGTATTCTTGTCAGGAGAATTGCATTGATGAAGAAAACTGGCAGGCTACAGTCCATGGGTTGCAAAGAGTTGAACATGACTGAGCAATTAACACTAACACAGGGTCCTACAGCACTGTTTCAGTTTGATGAAAAAGATTTTTAATATAGAGCAGTACTGCTTCCAGGCTCAGTACCTCAGAAGGGTCCAAAACCAATTCCCCTTTCTGACTGAATTTCTCCATTTATCCAATAAGTTCATTCTACAGTATTACCCTCATAAAACCAAAGAATGAGCTACGTGTATTTTCTTAACTGAAGGGTTTTCTGCTAAACTGGAACAAGGGAACCGCATTTAATACTCAACAGTCACTTTAAGATACATTTAATTTTCTTAATTGGACTCAGATAAGACATGCAAGGAGATCCAACCAGTCCATCCTAAAGGAGATTAGTCCTGGGTGTTCATTGGAAGGATGATGTTGAAGCTGAAACTCCAATACTTTGGCCACTTGATGCGAAGAGCTGACTCTTTTGAAAAGACCCTGATGCTGGGAAAGATTGAGGGCAGGAGGAGAAGGGGACAACAGAGGATAAGATGGTTGGATAGCATCACTGACTCAATGGACATGGGTTTGGGCAGACTCTGGGAGTTGGTGACAGACAGGAAGACCTGGCATGCTGCAGTTCATGGGGTTACAAAGAATCAGACATGACTGAGCAACTGAACTGAAGACATGAAGAGGATTAACAAGTTATCTCAAAGTTCAAGTGATAGATTCCAGCTCTTACTTCATCCAGTGACCAACAGTTAGCAAAGCTAGGATGCCATTTCTTTTGATTCTGTTAAACAAAGTTTGTTAACTTTGTCCAAACATTAGAATCACCTTGGTGAATTTAAAAATCTTAATGCCCATTCCACCTTGGGCCATTTGAATAAGATTTCTGGGGGTGGGACTCAGGCCTTCCTACTTTTGAAGTCTCATTGGTGACCCCAATGCACAACCAGGATAACAAATCAATGTCTTAAACTAGTAGCTCTCAAACTTCAGTCTACACCAGTATCACTGGTATGGCATGTTAAAATAGAGAGTGCTGGGCTTCAAATCCAAGAGTTTCTGACTCAGTAAGTCTGGAATGGAGTCCAATAATCTGCATTTCCATTAAGTTCTCAAGTGATGCTGAAACTGATGCCTTTAGTACAAGGATCAGTTCAGATCAGTTCAGTCACTCCGTCGTGTCCAACTCTGTAGCCCAGGGACTGTAGCAAGAAAGCCTTCCCTGTCCATCATCAAATCTGGGAGCCTGCCCAAACTCATGTCCACTGAGTCCGTGATGCCATCCAATCATCTCATCCTTTGGCATCCCCTTCTCCTCTTGCCTTCAATCTTTCCCAGCATCAGGGTCTATTCCAATGAGTCAGTTATTTGTATCAGGTAGCCGAAGTATTGGAGATTCAGCTTTAGCATCAGTCCTTCTAGTGAATATTCGTGACTGCTTCCCCTTAGGATTGATTGGTTTTATCTCCTTACAGTTCAAGGGACTCTCAAGAGTCTTCTCCAACACCACAGTTCAAAAGCATCAGTTCCTCAGAGCTCAGCTTTCTTTATGGTCCAAATCCCACATCCATACATGACTACTAAAAAAACCATAACTCTGAAAAGATGGAGCTTTGTTGGCAAAGTAATCTCTCTGCTTTTTAATATGCTGTCTAGGTTGACCGTTGCATTTTTTTCCAAGAAGCAAGCATCTTTTAATACCATGGCTGCAGTCACTGTCTGCAGTGATTTGGGAGCCCCCACCCCTCCAAAAAAACTCTCACTGTTTCCATTGTTTTCTCATCTATTTGCCATGAAGTGATGGGACCCGATGCCATGATCTTAGTTCTTTGAATGCTGAGTTTTAAGCCAGCTTTTTCACTCTCCTATTTCTCTATCATCAAGAGGCTCTTTATTTCTTCTTCACTTTCTGCTATAAGGGGGATCATCTGCATATCTGAGGTTACTGATATTTCTCCCAGCAATCTTGATGCAGCCCAACATTTCACATGATGTACTCTGCATATAAGTTAAATAAGCAAGGTGACAATATACAACCTTGATGTACTCCAATTTGGAACCAGTCAGTTGTTCCAT
>SJYX01018477.1:39192-58748 GCA_006410675.1 Oreotragus oreotragus
CTCGTTGTGACCCCATGAATTGCAGCACGCCAGGCCTCCCTGTCCATCACCAACTCCCAGAGTTCACTCAAACTCATGTCCATCAAGTTGGTGATGCCATTCAGCCATCTCATTATCTGTCATCCCCTTCTCCTCCTGCCCCTAATCCCTCCCAGCATCAGAGTCTTTTCCAATGAGTCAACTCTTTGCATGAGGTGGCCAAAGTATTGGAGTTTCAGCTTTAGCATTAGTCCTTCCAAAGAACTAGCTTACTATTAAATTGTATGGTTTTTCCAGTAGCCATGTATGAATGTGAGAGCTGGACCATAAAGAAGATAGGGCACCAAAGAATTGATGCTTTTGAATTGTGGTACTAGAAAAGACTCTTGAGAGTCCCTTGGACAACAAAGAGATCAAACCAGTCAATCCTAAAGGAAACTAACCCTGAATATTCACTAGAAGAACTGATGCTGAAGTTGAACCTCCAGTACTTTGGCCACTTGAAGCAAAGAGTTCACTCATTGGAAAGACCCTGATGCTGGGAAAGATTGAGGACAGGAGGAGAAGGGGGCAATAGAGGATGAACCTTTTGTAGAAGGTTGGATGGCATCACTGACTCAATGGACATGAGTTTGAGCAAACTCCAGGAGATAGTGAAAGACAGGGAAGCCTGGTAAGCTGCAGTCCACAGGGTCAGAAAAAGTCAGATACAACTTAGTGACTGAACAATAATAAAATTGTATTGACCAAAGGGAAACCCCTAAGAAGCCAAAACTAATAATGGTTCTTGGGTGGATTAGTCATGAATGATTTTGTTAGCTCTTTCTGGACAAGGACTTTGTTCTGTTCACCAAAGTGCTCCCAATCTCTTGCATATTTACTGAATTGAATGAATTCATGAACACTCAATTACTATGAATTAAAAGGTTTGAGTCACTGTCATTTTTTAAAAGAAAAGCAAACATTTATGAGTCTGACACTTATCCTTGTTTGATGCTTTGAGATAGAAGGTGACAAAAATATACTTTATGGATTAGAATATTAGCTGGTATGAAAAAATATTAATTGGTAAGATAATGTGGTGGACCTTGTGATGTCCAAATCTCCCTTAAGGAATGAACTTATTCATCCATAGGCTGGGAGTGATTCAAGAAGACAGGCTGCACTGCCAACCTTCTTTGGGGACAGCTTCAGTTGAAGAAACTACCTTGTTCAAGACTAGGTTTCTCCCCAGGGCAGCCTACATCCAAAACTCACCACAAGGGATTATAGAGATGCAGCCCCTAGGGCCAACCTACTCCTAGCATGCCCCTGACTCATGGACACTGCGTCCTCCCTCTGCCCCATCCTGCTTCTTTCCCTTCACTTCCACAAATGCCCATCATGAAATGTACATATGAGATGCTATATGAATCTCCTCTAACTCATAGAACTAGGAGCTGTCTCCTAATAAGTTTTTNCTAGCATGCCCCTGACTCATGGACACTGCGTCCTCCCTCTGCCCCATCCTGCTTCTTTCCCTTCACTTCCACAAATGCCCATCATGAAATGTACACATGAGATGCTATATGAATCTCCTCTAACTCATAGAACTAGGAGCTGTCTCCTAATAAGTTTTTCCACTATATCCAAGCAGCCACATGCATGAACCCACACAAAAAGGTGCTCCACGATATTTTCATTCTAGAACAATGTAAGAGATCTCCTAGAATAATAGGTACTTGCTTCCTGGTCTTCCATTATTTGGTAGTGGTTTAGTCACTAAGTTGTGTCCGAATCTTGCAACCCATGGACCAGAGCCGGCCAGTCTCCTCTGTCCATGGGATTCTCCAGGCAAGAAACTGGAGTGGATTGTCATTTCCTTCTCCAGGGGATCTTTCCCACCCAGAAATTGAACCCAGGTCTCCTGTATTGCAGGCAGATTCTTTACCAACTGAGCTACAAGGGAATTTCAGTTCAGTTCAGTCACTCAGTCGTGTCCAACTCTTTGCAACCCCATGAATCGCAACACACCAGGCCTCCCTGTTCATCACCATCTCCTGGAGGTCACTCACACTCATATCCATCGAGTCCATGATGCCATCCAGCCATCCCATCCTCTGTCGTCCCCTTCTCCTCCTGCCCCCAATCCCTCCCAGCATCAGAGTCTTTTCCAATGAGTCAACTCTTCGCATGAGGTGGCCAAAGTACTGGAGTTTCAGCTTTAGCATCATTCCTTCCAAAGAAATCCCAGGGTTGATCTCCTTCAGAATGGACTGGTTGGATCTCCTTGCAGTCCAAGGGACTCTCAAGAGTCTTCTCCAACACCACAGTTCAAAAGCATCGATTCTTCGGCGCTCAGCTTTCTTCACAGTCCAACTTTCACATCCATACATGACCACAGGAAAAACCATAGCCTTGACTAGGCGGACCTTAGTCGGCAAAGTAATGTCTCTGCTTTTGAATATACTATCCAGGTTGGTCATAACTTTTCTTCCAAGGAGTAAGCGTCTTTTAATTTCATGGCTGCAGTCACCATCTGCAGTGATTTTGGAGCCCAAAAAAATAAAGTCTGACACTGTTTCCACTGTTTCCCCATCTATTTCCCATGAAGTGATGGGACCGGATGCCATGATCTTCGTTTTCTGAATGTTGAGCTTTAAGCCAACTTTTTCGCTCTCCTCCTTCACTTTCATCAAGAGGCTTTTTAGCTCCTCCTCACTTTCTGCCATAAGGGTGGTGTCATCAGCATATCTGAGGTTATTGATATTTCTCCCGGCAATCTTGATTCCAGCTTGTGTTTCTTCCAGTCCAGCGTTTCTCATGATGTACTCTGCATATAAGTTAAATAAGCAGGGAGACAATATACAGCCTTGACGTACTCCTTTTCCTATTTGGAACCAGTCTGTTGTTCCATGTCCAGTTCTAACTGTTGCTTCCTGACCTGCATACAGATTTCTCAAGAGGCAGGTTAGGTGGTCTGGTATTCCCATCTCTTTCAGAATTTTCCACAGTTTATTGTGATCCACACAGTCAAAGGCTTTGGCATAGTCAATAAAGCAGAAATAGATGTTTTTCTGGAACTCTCTTGCTTTTTCCATGATCCAGCGGATGTTGGCAATTTGATCTCTGGTTCCTCTGCCTGTTCTAAAACCAGCTTGAACATCAGGGAGTTCACGGTTCACATATTGCTGAAGCCTGGCTTGGAGAATTTTGAGCATTACTTTACTAGCGTGTGAGATGAGTGCAATTGTGCGGTAGTTTGAGCATTCTTTGGCATTGTCTTTCTTTGGGATTGGAATGAAAACTGACATTTTCCAGTCCTGCGGCCACTGCTGAGTTTTCCAAATATGCTGGCATATTGAGTGCAACACTTTCACAGCATCATCTTTCAGGATTTGAAACAGCTCAACTGGAATTCCATCACCTCCACTAGCTTTGTTCTTAGTGATGCTTTCTAAGGCCCACTTGACTTCACATTCCAAGATGTCTGGCTCTAGATTAGTGATCACATTCTCATGATTATCTGGGTCATGAAGATCTTTTTTGCACAGTTCTTCTGTGTATTCTTGCCACCTCTTCTTAATATCTTTTGCGGCGCCCTAAGCGCAGGCGGCTGCGAGAGCCAGCCGGCGCCCTAAGCGTGGTGGAGAGGAGCTACCCCAAGGGAATTTGGTATGGTTTAATTAAGTTCATGTCTGCTTCTCTCAAGCCTTAGATATAGGTTTCACATGTTCTCATAAAAAATACAAAATCAGTCTATTATAGACTTACCATGTCTTTCTATTTTTATTATTTGTTTTAGGGATTGGTGAGTCCTGTCATGATTACACATCCTAACAAATCAGTGCCCAATTCCTCTGGCAGATTTCCAAGCAACCTCACTTGGAAAATACCTGGTAAAACATATTTTTATTCAACTTCAAGCAATTCAAATGCAGCGGAAAGTCACTTAAGTAGAAATCCAACTATGATGCTGCTTTTCAAATCAAAAGCAAGATCTCAGCTCCACAGGATGTGGCTGGTTGCCAGGTGTTTAATATTCGAGGGGCAAGCACACTGTTGGGAGCTTCTTTACATAATTGACAAACCAAAACTCAAAGTACCAAGGTTAACAATTCACTTCTCTTTGACCACATAACTGGTATTGTGATATTCCTCTACTGCCCATGAATCACTTTCATAGAGCCGTTAGAGGGTTGTTTTGTGCCTCTACAAAGCTAGCAGCAAGCTTCTGGGTAGCTGAGCAATGTCAGAACAATGTACAGTGTGGGTTTAGGGTCACTTTGGAGCCACCATCATTTTTCTTCTTTCTTGATCCTGAATCTGCCAAATTATTTTGGCCCAAGTGCTGTGTATTTGAATTCTATGCAGACAGTACAGACAAGTAGTTTTCTCCACAAGGTCCTTGATGAATAGGCTCAGGATATCAAACAACAGCATATCTCCAGGTGTCACTAAAACCCTTGCAGAGGGTTTGCAGGTTATGTTTTGTCAGCCACCTGGGCAGTGAGACAGACACATGAGAAAGATGATATCACATAAGCTGACCAGGATTTCCACTAGTAGCCAGTGAGCCTCACTTTTTCCTGTTGTGTGCAACAAGGCACACCATCATCTGTTGCTAAAGGAAAAATAGGATAGGTAAATAATTCAAAAATGAATGACACTAAATGATACTAATTCAGAAATGGGTGGCAGTTTCTTAATGAAAGGTTAAATTATGTTGTTTTCTATTGTTTTGCTACCTTTCCTTTGAAGATAGAAAAAGAATTGTAAATTGACATTTCTGAATGCCTAAATGTGCCTATTTCCTCACATAATTTTTATGCCTTATTTAATTTTCACAATACACTATGAAAGAATGAGGAAAATGAATCCTTAGAAAGTCCATAATCTGCCTAGGTTTATACAGAGAGTAAAGTGAAAACATAAGAATCTGAACACAGGTCACAGTGACTTCAAAATGTCTGATATTCTCACTTTTAAAAGGGTTATGATCTGAGCCCTAACTAAAGATTCAAATTTGTTCTCTTTTGATGATTTGCTGATTTTCTTTTTTATAAAATCATAAAATAAGTGATTCACATTTCTATTACCTTTCTTCTCAATGGTGAACCTCTTGACAGAGATTTTTATTCACAAAATAGGACACACTCTTTTCAGGATTCTGTTAATACAAAGTATACTGGATTATACTGAGATGAAACAGACATTGACCTGGCTCTTTGTTCAGCACAGGGGCTACCATTCACAAAGAAAGCTCCATGCACGTTTCAGCTAGAATTTAAAGGGTTAATGCAGGGGGAAGGTGGGGAAAGGACATCCTAAGCAAAGGGACCATTGTGCACAATCAGTCTGTGTAAAAAAAGAGGAAATGTAATTCAAGGGTAATAGGACAGAGAATATCATTCTGTTTCATAAAGGTTAAAACTGGACATTTGGAAAAGAGAAGCATAGAAGATTGCAAAAAATTATCTCAATTCTTCAGCCATTTTTGCATTCACTCCCTCTGCCAGGTATGTACTTTTGCTGAGTCTCCACCTGGGAATGGGTGGTCTGTTCTGTCCCTTGACTTTGGCTTAGCCATGTAACTTGTCTAAGCCAATAGGATGCTAATAGGAGTGACACAGCAGAAGTTCAAAACAGCCTTGCTCACTAGGGCTCGCTTTATTCCATCTTTGCCGATGTCACAAGGAAATGCTTTGTGATAGCTTGCTGGGGAATGAAGGCACCCGAAACCCAGCCAAGTGCTTCCAGCTGCCACAGTCTCCCAGGCCAGAGCAGCCTATATCAGCTGACAACCAGATAACCCCAGACCTGTAAGTTCAGCACAGTTCAGCAGGGTCACCCTGCCAACCCCCAGATGGTTCCAGCCATGTAAGTAATTAACTCAAAATTTTTAATAACACTGAAGTTCTGCTGTCTGTTATACAACTTGTTTTAAACACAGCTGACATGAGGAATGATAAATAAAACAGATAAGTGATACAAAAACTAATGAGAATTTGTGAGAAAATCTACCATCATCCGTGGATGTGGTATAAGATTATTAAAGGTAACTCAACAGCCTGCCCCTCAAGTCTGTGAAGGTCACTCAAAACACTGAGACCCTAAAAATGGATTTGTCAGCAGTCCCTTCACACCCTTCACATAACAGCTCTCCACATCAAACTCTGCTGCTTTATAGACTTTCATTCAGTCTGTGGCATGACAAACTCATCGCTTAATATCTTTCTTCCATTTTGTCCCATATGATATTTATCTTCGTGTCTATTTTTCCTAAAGAGAAATAAACATCTCTGAAGACAGATGTTTTGTTTTTCTCCTCTTTGCATCTCCTGGTGTGCCCAGCAAATGGAAGACAATTAAATATTTAATGCCTTTTTTTCACTTTATTTTACTTTACAATACCATATTGGTTTTACCATACATTGACATGAATCCACCACGGGTGTATATGAGCTCCCAATCCTGAATCCCCCTCCCCTCTCCCCCCACCAAATCATCTCTCTGGATCATCCCCATGCACCAGCCCCAAGCATCTTGTATCCTGTATCGAACATAGGCTGGAACTTCGTTTCTTACATGATAGTTTTTAAAACAGAAAAAAAGGAATCAGAGGTGAGAATTAAGTTTATTTATGAAGCAATATTTCTTCAAATACTCTAAAACCCCAAAGGTTTTGGCAACTCACTAATGGCAAAAACTGACCTAAATAGGCAAGAAGCTTTTTTTAATACTTACCCCCAACTTAGTTTCACTGCAGAAAATTAATGTAATGAATATGGAATATTGACTCAAGCCCCACTAATATATGACATAATGATCATGATTATAAAATATTTAAAAAATTATGAAATACATCTGGGCCCAAGGACTTCAGATACAGGTTTGTGAACCATATTCTAATACTACAAATGGAAAATGAGAAATAACTGGAGACTGAACTGAAAACATATCAGTGAGAATAGAAAAGAGATAGCAGATTAGAGAAAGATTGCTAAAGAGAAATAGAGATGTCTTTGTCAACAAAGTTACATCCAGTCAAGAGAAAATGAAGATTAAAAAAGAGAAAACTTAGTTAAATCCACTAAAAAAAAAAAAAAATACTGCAACAGAGATACCAGAAGGTATGGAAGTACAGCTGCACATCCATATGTGAAGAATCCAGGAGTCATTTCATTCATCACCACTAGCTAAACTCTTGTGTAGTTTGTTTCCTTTTAATTTCATAAATACTTTTCTAAAAACTAATGGTTTCCAAACATAATAGTGCTTCATAATTGACAGAATAATTAATTTAATATGAATATTCCTGGCCAGGATCAAGGGTGTCCTGGGGCTGGTGCCTGCCCACTGGTAGGTGGAGTCAGGTCCCAGGGTCTCTAGCTGCAGGGCCCTAGGGTCACAGGTCTAATGCCTGCACTCTGGCGTGTGGGGCTGTGTACTAGCTGGCTAGTTACTTTGCCTGAGGAGTCCCAGCATTGGTTCCTACATGCTGGTGGGTGGGGACAGGCCTTGGTCCCAAGCTAAAAAGCTAGGGGGAAAATTCCAAAATCTCCTTGTCAACACCAGTGTCCACGTATTGGGATGAGCTCCCCAGAATGGCTGCCACCAGCATCTCTGTCCACAGGGTGAGCTCCACTTGCCTTCTGTCTCTTCAGGAGATGCTCCAAGAACACCAGGTGGGTCTGACCAAAGATCACGTCATTTTACTACTTCTGCTCTGGGTCCTTGTCTTTTGAGAGAAGAGTCTCTATTTCCCACAGCCTCCTGGGAAATGAGAAATTATTACAACAAATTGTAACTCCACCCTGATTTCAGATCAACTGGAGACATAGTTTTATTTATAAAATTGAATTGCACAGAGGTATGTCTTTAGATATAGTTTCAATTCTGGAGCTTCCCAGGTGACGCTAGTAATAGAATTCACCTGCCAATGCAGGAGGCATTAGAGACACAGGCTCCATCCCTGGGTGGGGAAGACACCCTGAAGGAGGGCATGGCAACCCACACTAGTAATCTTGCCTGGAGAATAACATAGACAGAGAAGTCTAGAGGGCTATAGTTGATGGGGTTGCAAAGAGTTAAACATGATTGAAGTGACTAAGCCTGAACACATAGTTCTAATTTTAAGAAGGAATGAGAGATATATAAGGTTGTCCTAGGCAACTAATTACCAAGCTTGGTGTAGAAAGTCTACATCAATTAATAGTTTGCAACTTTAAAGGAATAAACAAAAATTTTACAACTAACATTCTGACAAATAAGATTTACTTGAACAAACATATCCTAATCTCAATTTTCAGTTCAGTCAATCGTGTCTGACTCTTTGAGACCCCATGGACTCCAGCATTCCAGGCTTAACTGTCCCTCAACAACTTCCAGAGCTTGCTCAAAATCACATCAGTGGAGTCGGTGATGCCATCCAACCATCTCAACCTTCTTCTCCTGCCTTCAATCTTTCCCAGCATCAGGGTCTTTTCCAATAAGTCATTTCTTCCCATTAGGTGGCCAAATTATTGGAGCTTCAGCTTCAGCATCAGTCCTTCCAAAAAATATTCAACCAGAGCTTGCTCAAAATCACATCAGTGGAGTCGGTGATGCCATCCAACCATCTCAACCTTCTTCTCCTGCCTTCAATCTTTCCCAGCATCAGGGTCTTTTCCAATAAGTCATTTCTTCCCATTAGGTGGCCAAATTATTGGAGCTTCAGCTTCAGCATCAGTCCTTCCAAAAAATATTCAGGTCTAATTTTTTTTAGGATTGACTGGTTCATTCTCCTTACAGTCCAAGGGACTCTCAAAAGTCTTCTCTAACACCACAGTTCAAAAGCATCAATTCTTCAGTGCTTAGTTTTTCTTATGATCCAAATCTCACACCCATACATGACTACAGGAAAAAACATAGCTTTGACTAGATGGAACTTTGTGGGAAAATTAATGTCTCTGCTTTTTAATATGCTATCTAGGTTGGTCATAGCTTTTCCTCCAAAGAGCAAGATTCTTTTAATTTCATGGCTTAAGTCACCATCTGCAGTGATTTTGAAGCCCCCCCCCTCAAAAAAATAAAAGTCTGTCACTGTTTCCATTGTTTCCCCATCTATTTGCCATGAAGTGATGGGACCTCACGCCATGATCTTGGCTTTTTGAATGTTGAGCTTGAAGCCAGCTTTTTCACTCTCCTCTTTCACTTTCATCAAAAAAAAAAAGAACTCTTTAGTTCCTCTTTGCTTTCTGCCATAAAGGTAGTGTCATCTGTATATCTGAGGCTGTTGATTGTTCTCTAAGCTATCTTGATTCCAGCTTGTGTTTCATCCAGCCTGGCATTTTGCATGATGTACACTGCATATAAGTTAAATAAACAGGGTGACAATATTCAGCCTTGACGTACTCCTTTCCAATTTGGAACCATTTCATTGTCCCATGTCCAATTCTAACTGTTGCTTCTTGACCTGCATACAGTTTCTCAGGAGGCAGGTCAGGTGGTCTGGTATTCCCATCTCTTTAAGAATTTTCCATAGTTTGTTGTGATCCACACAGTCAAAGATTTTAGCATAGTCAATGAAGCAGAAGTAGGTGTTTTTCTGGAACTTTCTTGCTTTTTCTGTTGATCCAATGGATGTTGGCAATTTGATCTCTGGTTCCTCTTCCTTTTCTAAATCTCACTTGAACATCTTGAATTTCTTGGTTCACATATGGTTGGAACATATCTTGGAGAATTTTGAGCAATGCTTTGCTAGCGTGTGAGATGAGTGCAATTATGCAGTCCCTTGAAGATTCTTGACATTGCCTTTCTTTGAGATTGGAATGAAAACTGACATTTTCCAGTCCTGTGGCCACTGCTGAGTTTTCCAAATTTGCTGGCATAGTGAGTGCAGCACTTTCACAGCTTCATCTTTTAGGATTTGAAATAGCTCAACTGGAATTCCATCACTGGAATTACATGCTTCCTAAGGCCCACTTTTCACTCCAGGATGTCTGGCTCTAGGTGAGAGATCACACCATCATGGTTATCTGGGTCACTGAGGGGTTTTTTGTACAGTTTTTCTGTGTATTCTTGCCACCTCTTATTAATATATTCTGCTTCTGTGAGGTCCATATTGTTCCTGTCCTTTATTGTACCCATCTTTGCATGAAATATTCCCTTGATATCTCTAATTTTCTTGAAGAGATCTCTAGTTTTTCCCATGAGTTTTCCTCTATTTCTTTGCATTGGTCACTTAGGAAGGCTTTCTTGTCTCTCCTTGTTATTTTTTGGAATTTTGCATTCAGATGGGTGTATCTTTCCTTTTCTACTTTGTCTTTGTTTCTTTTCTTTTCTCAACTATTTGTAAGGCCTCCTCAGACAACCATTTTGCCTTTTTGCATGTCTTCCTCTTGGGGATGGTTTCGATCACCACCTCCTATACAACTTTCTGAACCTCCATCCATAGTTCTTCAGGCACTCTATCAGATCTAATGCATTGAATCTAAAATCTCAATGTTAGGAGTTAATAACTTTTAAAACTATTGTAAAAGTCTCAACATTTAATTTTCTTTTCTGATTTTAGTAAATATACTTGGAAACTCAACTTTGTGTTGACAAGATACATTCTTCGTGAAGATCTATCTAACTTTAATCTTCTGGCACCAGGAAAATGACTAGTTGCTAAACTTTCCTTAGTTCTCAAACAAAATGAAATGGAAGGTTTCTACTTCTGGGTGAATTTGTTCCAGCTGTTTTAGGTCTTTTTGCCATTCTGCTCAAGAGTCCAAGGAGAGACTGTCATTGGCCCCTCTCCCCACTTGGCCACACTGGAGTTTCTTTATTAATAGACCCACCAGATTACTCAAAGCTCAAATTTTGATGTCCATTATTTCAAATTGTCTTATTAAAATATTGAATAAAGTTGGTGGCTTTCTTATGGTTACATCTGACGTTTAGTCAAGGATGAATTAAAGAAATATATTTCCAGCTTTCACATTCCTTCACTGATAAACCAGTAGTTACAACAGTGTTCTCATCTTTTTGGTAACTTTTTAAATACTTTTAAACTTTTAAAATATTCTTAAACTTTTAAATATTGGTTCTATGAAAAACATGATCAAAGGTATTAAAAGATAAAAATTATATAAGCAAGCAAGCAATAAATAAATTTAACCAACTGCAAAACAACTATGCCTATCTTCATCCAGAGAAGCACCTATTAACATGACAAGATTCCAGTGTATTTCAATAAAGAGCCATTTGTAACTTGACTCTGTCATATGCCCCTTACTGCTTACATACACAGACTACCATCCTTTTATCCAATCACACAATCCACTCATCTAAAAACTTCATCTAATAAGCATTGCCCTAATTGTATATATAATAAGTTATAGCATAAATAATGTCTATTAATTGCCTGGGGATTGAAATCCACTTGTGAATAATTCTCTTCACTAGGACACATGAATATACAGTGAATCAGTCATGAATACAGTTCATTATCTATATATAGAGCTCAATCAGTATCTCCTAGTCTTGATTGAGAGAATTCATACTTGCATAAAGCAAATCATTTTGTACTAAAACCCATTCTCTTTGGAATTGTGATAACCTGTTCTTGGACACAAAATTTAATTCTACAAGCATATTTTTAAAAGCCTATTGTCTAATAATGTGATTCTATGACATATATGGGGACGTTCCTGACATTATGGTTATCACAGCCTACTTGGAGAAGAAGTCCTCACATTCATAAAATAAGAGAAGAAAACATATGATCAAACATCACATTTTCTCATTTAAGAACAATATTACTTACAATGGAAAGAGGACTTTGTTGGAAACCTCAGTGCTGGGTTCCAATAAATCTTTAGTTCTATGACTTAGCACTACTGGGCTTCAGTTTCCCAATGTGAAAAATGAGGAGGTTCAAAGAGGTGATCTCATAAATCCCTTTACGTTCTCAGGTCTACCAAAGGTCAGAGAACAGGGATATAATTGTGGTTGAGAGAAAATGAAGAATTCCCCAGAGATGGAAAAAGAAGTTAGGCATTAGCAGATAAATTGGCATGAGTGTTTAAAGAGAAAGGAGACTGTTTCAAACAAGCAAACTACAAGAATAAAAGTGAAAAGGGAGGAAATCTCTGGTGGCCTGCATTCGATCCCGAGTCAAGGAACTAAGATTCCTCAACCCATACAACCAAAAAAAAGAAAGTTCAAAGGGATGTTGTTCCTTTCAATAGCCCCACAAGATGCTAGGCAACAACCTGCAGAAATGTCCTAACTCAACCAGTGTGATTCTGCATACATTCAGGTGGAATAAACATAGAGTCTAGAGCATTGTACATAAACTGTGGCTAGAAACTTAGCTCAGGATGTTAATGCTGCCTAAATTTGGGCAAGTTACTTATACCTCAATTTTCTTAATCTTTAAAATAGAGGTAGTAATAATAATACATGTTCAATATTGTTGCTATGAAGATATGAGCTGTGCATTTAGAACTCTTAGCATGGCACGTGGGGCTTATAGGTTTTCAATTAGATTTTCCTAATAATTGTAGTTTAAGTAGCAGTAACCATTGTAGTTGAAATATTTGGGCTGTTCATAAGTATGAATTTTGGATCCCTGTAACTTTTTCACATTTAACATCTCTTAAAAACACAAACATGAGGCAGTTTAAGAAGCCAAACACTGACTTTGTTACTGACCAAGGTGCTTGGCCTTTTTAATCAATAGAAATTGATCAGAGGCCAGACCAGAAATTCAGTCAAGGCTTTATTAGGGTCCCTATGGAGAAGGCAATGGCAACCCACTCCAGTACTCTTGCCTGGAAAATCCCATGGCGGAGAAGCCTGGTAGGCTGCAGTCCATGGGGTCGCTAAGAGTCGGACACAACTGAGCATCTTCACTTTCACTTTTCACTTTCATGCATTGGAGAAGGAAATGGCAACCCACTCCAGTGTTCTTGCCTGGAGAATCCCAGGGACAGCAGAGCCTGGTGGGCTTCTGTCTATGGGGTCGCACAGAGTTGGACACGATTAAAGTGACAGCAGTAGCAGCACGGTATCGGCAGGGAGCAAGAAAAAACAGCAAATTCCTTTGCTTGCTAGCTCTCAGAAGGAGAGTGGTGAGCTTGTTCCTTATATGGGGTGAAGGCAAGAGTATGTTCAGGGATTGAGCTGGAAGGGTGGTTGAGGTGGTTTGCCTGCCCTTTAAGTGCTGTTGAGTGCAAGAGTTCATGTGTAGTAGTACCCTGTTTTATTCCTAATCCCTGATTTTTTGCCCCATGCTCTTCAAAAGTGGCAGTCGGGTTTTTGGTCTCTTTGCAATTTTTATCCAGAATTTTCCCCAGTTGCACATATGTGCAGTTATTTTTAATGTCCTTATGGTTTCTTTGTATTTTTATCATTCACATAAAAGTTTGCCCAGGTGCAACCATTGCAGTATTGCAGCAAACGGTCCCAGAGTCCTCTTTTCAATACACAGTTGCAGCCATAACCACACTTTTTAGATACAAAGCAGAGTAGCAGAAAGGGAGAATAAAGAAAACTCTTCTTCTCCACCCTTTTCTTACCATTAATAAACAAACATATTTGGGGTTTAAAATTTTTGTGACTCCAGTCACCAACCTCCAGACTTGTAGGTCTAAACAAAGAGCCAACAATAGCACTCATCTCACACACTAGCAAAATAAAATGCTCAAAATTCTCCAAGATAGGCTTCAACAGTACATGAAGCAAGAAATTCCAGATGTTCAAGCTGGATTTAGAAAAAACAGAGAAACCAGAGATCAAATTGCCAACATCTGTTGGATCATAGAAAAACAAGAGAATTCCAAAAAAAACATCTACTTATGCGTCATTGACTACGCTAAAGCCTTTGACTGTGTGGATCACAACAAACTGTGGAAAATTCTGAAAGAGATGGGAATGCCAGACCACCTAATCTGTCTCCTGAGAAACCTGTATGCGGGTTTAGAAGCAACCGTTAGAACCAGACATAGAACAATGGACTGGTTCCAAATAGGGGAAAGGAGTACGTCAAAGCTGTATATTGTCACCCTGTTTATTCAACTTATATGCAGAGTACATCATGCAAAATGCCTAGCTGGATGAAGCACAAGCTGGAATCAAGGTTTCCAGGAGAAATATCAATAACCTCAGATATGCAGATGACACCACCCTTATAGCAGAAAGCAAAGAGGAACTAAAGAGCTTCTTGATGAAAGTGAAAGAGGAGAGTGAAAAAGCTGGCTTAAAACTCACCATTCAAAAAACTAAGAACATGGCATCTGGTTTCATCACTTCATGACAAATAGATGGGGAAACAATGGAAACAGTGACAGACTTTATTTTCTTGGGCTCCAAAATCACTGCAGATGGTGAGAGTAGCCATGAAAGTTTAAAAAGTTTACCTCTTGGAAAAAAAGCTATACCAAACATAGACAGCATATTAAAAAGCAAACAGAGACAATACTTTGCCAATAAAGATCCGTATAGCCAAAGTTACAGTTTTCCCTGTAGTCATGTGTGGATGTGAGAGTTGGACTATAAAGAAAGCTAAGCGCCGAGGAGTTGATGTTTTTGAATGGTGGTGTTGGAGAAGACTTTTGAGAGTCCCTTGGACAGCAAGGAGATCCAACCAGTCCATCCTAAAGGAAATCAGTCCTGAATATTCATTGTAAGGACTGATGCTGAAGCTGAAACTCCAATTATTTGGCCACCTGATGCAAAGAACTGACTCATTGGGAAAGAACCTGATGCTGGGAAAGATTGAAGGCAGGAGGAGAAGGGGACGACAGAGGATGAGGTGGTTGGATGGCATCACCGACTCAGTGGACATGATTTTGAGCAAGCTCTGGGAGTTGGTGATGGACAGGGAACCTTTGCATGTTGCAGTCCATGGGGTCACAAAGAGTCAGACATGACTGAGAAACTGAACTGAACTGAACTGAACTGAAACAAAGAGGAATCCTTACAGAATTTTTTAGGATTTCTAAATTGAGACAAGGAAGGCTACACATATAATCAAAATCACACAACAACAGAAAGAACCCTAAACAAACTCAGTTCTACAAATCAGTTTGTTATTGTTCCTGTTCAGTCACTAGGTCCTGTCTGACTCTTTGCACCTCCAGGGACTGCAGCATGCCAGGCTTCCCTGTCCATCAGCATCTTCCAGAATTTGCCCATATTCATTTCATTTGAGTCAGTGATACTATCGAACCACCTGATCCTCTGCTGCCCTCATCTCTTTTCACCTTCAATCTTTCCCAGCATGAGGGTCTTTACCAATGAGTCAGCTCTTCACATCCCGTGGCCAAGGATTGGAGCTTCAGCTTCAATATCAGTCCCTCCAATGAATATTGAGGGTTGATTTTCCTTAGGATTGACTAATTTGATCTCCTTGCAACCCAAGGGACTCTCAAGAGCCTTCTCCAGCATCACAATTTGAAGGCATCAATTCTTCTGTGCTTAACCTTCTTTATGGTCTTTATGTGCATCTGTACATAACTACTGGAAAAACCATAGCTTTGATTATACGGACCTTAGTCACAAGGTAATATCTCTGCTTTTTAATACACTGTCTATGTTTATCATGGCAAATAGATGGGGAAACAGTGGAAACAGTGTCAGACTTTATTTTGGGGGGCTCCAAAATCACTGCAGATGGTGATTGCAGCCATGAAATTAAAAGATGCTTACTCCTTGGAAGGAAAGTTATGACCAACCTAGATAGCATACTCAAAAGCAGAGACATTACTTTGCCAACAAAGGTCTTCTCTACTCAAGACTATGGTTTTTCCAGTAGTCATGTATGGATGTGAGAGTTGGGCTGTGAAGAAAGCTGAGTGCTGAAGAATTGATGCTTTTGAACTGCGGTGTTGGAGAAGACTCTTAGAGAGTCCATTGGACTGCAAAGAGATCAAACCAGTCCATCCTAAAGGAGATCAGTCCTGGATGTTCACTGGAAGGACTGATGTTGAAGCTGAAACTCCAATACTTTGGCCACCTCATGCAAAACGTTGACTCATTAGAAAAGACCCTGATACTGGGAAGGATTGGGGACAGGAGGAGAAGGGGATGACAGAGGATGAGATGGTTGGATGGCATCACCGACTCAATGGACATGAGCTTGAGTGAACTCCGGGAGTTGGTGATGAACAGGGAGGCCTGGTGTGCTGCGGTTCATGGGGTTGCAAAGAGTCAGACACGACCGAGCGACTGAACTGAACTAGGTTTATCATAGCTTTCTTTCTAAGAAGCGAGTGTCTTTTAATTTCATGGTTATAATCACTATCCCCAGTGATTTTAAAGTCCAAGGAAATAAAATCAGTCACAGCTTCTACTTTTTCCTTTTCTATTTGCCATGAAGTAATGAGACTGGATGCCAAGATTTTTTTTTTCAGTATTGAGTTTAAGCCAGCTTTTTCATTCTCCTCGTTCACCCTCATCAAGACGATCTTTAGTTCCTCTTCACTTTCTGCCATTTCTGAGTGGTATCATCTGCATATTCTAATGTTGTTGATATTTCTCCTGGCATTTACCTAGACTTAATTTTCTAATTATCAAAAACTATTGAAGTTTAAAAATGGAAGAACAGCCATTGTCCATGGGTTGCAAGACTGTATCATGAATATGGTGTCTTAGTTCAGGCATTTATAATAGAATACCATGGACTGGATAGCTTATAAACAACAGAAATTTATTTCTCACAGTTCTGGGAAATTTAAGACTAGGCAATTCAAGATCAAAGCATTCACCCTTGATAGCAACATTTCCTAACATGTCCCAAAATAATGATCTTGAGCAGGTTACGAATAGAGGCCCTTGTTCATTTACCTATTAGAGAGTACTGAGGCATAGAAGTCATTCCAATATATACTCAGGTATGATCCCTGTAATTTATAGATTATGTGATCTTGTGAACATTTTTGCTAAGCTGTTTCAGTTGTGTCCGACTCTGTGCGACCCCATAGACGGCAGCCCACCAGGCTCCCCCGTCCCTGGGATTCTCCAGGCAAGAACACTGGAGTGGGTTGCCATTTCCTTCTCCAATGAATGAAAGTGAAAAGTGAAAGTGAAGTCACTCAGTCGTGCCTGACTCTTAGCGACCCCATAGAATGCAGCCTACCAGGCTCCTCCATCCATGGGATTTTCCAGGCAAGAGTACTAGATTGGGGTGCCATCACCTTCTCTGATGAACATTTCTAAACATACCTAAACCTCTTTCCTCATCTTTAACTGTAACTCTTTCATAAGTAATAATCCAGTAGCCTAATTCACCTAAAGCACTTTGAACAATACCAGACACCTAGTGAACATAAGCTTTCCTTTCATCTCCTGGGTGAGCTACTAGTGATCTCAGACTTTCTCACCAAAAATTATTGCAAAGATCTACCATGTGACGTAGGATTGAGTAAACAGACTATATAATAGTGTTTGCAATTGTACTCTGGAAAATTTATTCATTCAATAAATATAGTTATAACAACTATAATTTGAAGTTAAAAATAGAATACTACTACTACTAAGTCACTTCAGTCGTGTCCGACTCTGTGCGACCCCATAGATGGCAGCCCACCAGGCTCCCCTGTCCCCGGGATTCTCCAAAAATAGAATACTATTTATACTATCAGTAAACTGCTTAAGTGTAAATCTAAAATTCTGTATAATATTTACATAAGGAAAACTACCAAACTCAAAAGAAATCTTACTAAAAAGAACTAAATAAATAGATAATTCATGTTCATGGTTAGGAAGACTCAATTTGTCAAGATGTCAGTTTCTCCAAACTTGACCCATAGATTCAATTAAATGCAATCAAAATCCCGCCTAGTAATTTTGTGGATATCAACAAACTGAATCTAAAGTTTATATACAAAGGCAAAGGCCTAACATATAATATTGAGAAAGAAAAATAAAGTCAGATATTACTCAAAATATAAAGTCAGATATTAGTCAAAGACTGATATTACTCAACTTCAAAAATGACTGTAAAGCTACAGTAATCAGGACAGTGTGGTAAAAGACTAGGCAAACAGATTCCGCCCCCCCCCCAAAAAAAAAAAATAACAGAATGGAGAGTCTAGGAACGTATACACATAAATATAGTCAACTAGATTCTTCACAAAGGAGTAAAGGTAACTCCATGCAGAAATCATAGACTTTTCAACAAATGGTAATGGAACAACTGGGCACTCTCAAAAGAAAAAAATAATAATGAATCTAGACAAAGACCTAAAACTTTCATATGCACACACCTCAAAATATATCAGAGATTTTAACTTAAAATGCAAAAGTACATACCTCCTAGAAGAGAACATAGGAGAAAACCTAGATGTCCTTGAAAGTATGGTAATAAATTTTAGATACAATGCCAAAGGTTTGACTCATGAAAAAGAATGGATAAGCTGGAATTCATTAAAATTAAACGTTTACTTTTCAAAAGACATTTCCAACAGAATAAGAAAACAAGCCACAGATTGAGAAAGTATACTTACAAAAGCCTCGTCTGATACCAAGGGAACATTTCATGCAAAAATGGGCTCAATAAAAGACAAAATTGGTATGGATCTAACAGAAGTGGAAGATATTAAGAAGATGTAGCAAGAATACACAGAAGGACTATATAGAAAAGATCTTCATGATCCAGATAATCATGAGGGTGTGATCACTCACACTCACCTAGTGCCAGACATCCTGGAATATGAAGTCAAGTGGGCCTTAGGAAGCATCACTATGAACAAAGCCAGTGGAGGTGATGGAATTCCAGCTGAGCGACTGCAAATCCTAAAAGATGGTGCTGTGAAAGTGCTGTACTCAATATGTCAGCAAATTTGGAAAACTCAGCAGTGGCCACAGGATTGGAAATGGTCAGTTTTTATTCCAATCCCAAAGAAGGGCAATGCCAAAGAATGCTCAAACTACCACACAATTGCACTCATCTCACACACTTGTAAAGTAACGCTTAAAATTCTCCCAGCCAGGCTTCATCAATATGTGAACCATGAACTTCCAGATGTTCCAGCTGGATTTAGAAACAGTAGAAAAACTAGAGACCAAATTGCCAACATCCGCTGGATCATCGAAAAAGCAAGAGAGTTCCAGAAAATTATCTATTTCTGCTTTATTGACTATGCCAAAGCCTTTGACTGTGTAGATCATAATAAACTGTGGAAAATTCTGAAGGAGATGCAAATACCAGAACACCTGACCTGCCTCTTGAGAAACTTACATGAAGATCAGGAAGCAACAGTTAGAACTGGACATGGAACAACAGACTGGTGCCAAATAGGAAAAGGAGTACGTCAAGGCTGTATATTGTCACCCTGCTTATTTAACTTATGTGCAGAGTACATCATGAGAAACGCTGGGCTGGAAGAAGCACAAGCTGGAGTCAAGATTGCTGGGAGAAATATCAATAACCTCAGATATGCAGATGATACCACCCTTATGGCAGAAAGTGAAGAGGAACTAAAATCTCTTGATGAAAGTGAAAGAGGAGAGTGAAAAAGTTGGCTTAAAGCTCAACAGTCAGAAAACGAAGATCATGGCTTCTGGTCCCATCACTTCATGGGAAATAGATGGGGAAACAGTGGAAACAGTGTCAGACATTATTT
>SJYX01018477.1:64282-86894 GCA_006410675.1 Oreotragus oreotragus
CTGGATGAAGCACAAGCTGGAATCAAGATTGCCAGGAGAAATATCAATAACCTCAGATATGCAGATGACACCACCCTTATGGCAGAAAGCAAAGAAGAACTAAAGGGCCTCTTGATGAAAGTGAAAGAGGAGAGTGAAAAAGGTGGCTTAAAATTCAACATTCAGAAAACTAAGATCATGGCATCTGGTCCCATCACTTCATGGCAAATAGATGGGGAAACAATGGAAACAGTGACAGACTTTATTTTCTTGGGCTCCAAAATCACTGCAGATGGTGATTGCAGCCATGAAATTGAAAGAAGCTTGCTCCTTGGAAGAAAAACCTTGACCTACCTAGACAGCATATTAAAAAGCAGAGACATTACTTTGCCAAGAAAGGTCCATCTAGTAAAAGCTATGGTTTTTCCAGTAGTCATGTGTGGATGTGAGAGTTGGACTATAAAGAAAACTGAGCACTGAAGAATTTATGCTTTTGAACTGTGGTGTTGGAGAAGACTCTTGAGAGTTCCTTGGACTGCAAGGAGATCCAATGAGTCCATCCTAAAGGAGTTTAGTCCTGGGTGTATTTGAAGGACTGATGTTGAAGCTGAAACTCCAATACTTTGGCCACTTGATGTGAAGAGCTGACTCACTTGAAAAGACCCTGATGCTGGGAAAGATTGAGGGCAGGATGAGAAGGGGACAACAGAGGATGAGATGGCTGGATGGCATCACTGACTCGATAGACATGGGTTTGGGTGGACTCCGGGAGTTGGTGATGGACAGGGAGTCCTGGCTTGCTGCGGTTCATGGGGTTGCAAAGAGTCGAACATGACTGAGCGACTGAACTGAACTAATGCAAAGAACCAACTCACTTAAAAAGACCCTGATGCTGGGAAAGATTGAAAGCAGTAAGAGAGGGGAACGACAAAGGATGAGATGGTTGCATGGCATCACCTAAGCAATGGACATGAGTTTGAATAGTCTCTGGGAGTTGGTGATGAACAGGGAAGCCTGGGGTTCTTCAGTCCATGGTTTCGCAAACAGTCAGACATGACTGAGCGACTGAACTAACCAAACTGAGGGCAGGGCTCAGTTCCTTCTCCTCAACTTTCCTGTAAATCTAAAACTTCACTAAAAGGTAATGTATAATTAAAAGAAAAAAAGAAAAAGAAAACCCAGAAAATTTAGATGAAGTTGACCTCTTCTCAGTTCAGGACATAATTCTCCCCTTAAAAATTTAAAGTTCCACTGGATGAGACAAATGTGGATGGATGTTCATCTGTCTTTCAGCCAGTCCCTCAAATAATTAGACTCCCAAATCCTTCCACTTTCCTTTCATCAAGCTGATGCATTCTCAGATTGGAAGGAAATTGGATTTCACATGAATTGTGTCACTGGATTATGACTTGAAGTCCAAGCTTCTGTGAATTATCATGGACAGGGTTAGCCTGTTGAAATGAATGATTCAGTTACTCCTAAGTCTTCCATGAAATAGTAATTGCAGCCACCTCTTCCTTCTGCTAAATGTTTTGCCAAAACTAAGGACAAATCACAAGGATTCTGCTAGTTTCTTGATGAGGTATTAGGAAACCTGGATATTAACCACGATTTCCAAAGGCTTATTTATGTCCGTCTTCTAAGATAGATGCAGTGACTACTCAGTATCTGTCAAACAGTTTATACATGCCAGATATTATGTTAACTTATTTACTATATTGTATAATTGCCTAACAACAGTGTGAAGTACTTATTAAAGTCCCTATTTTACAGATGAAGAAGCTGGAGTTCAGATAAGTTATATAATATTCCCCAGGTCACATTGCCTAGTATTTGTGATTTCTCATTTTAAAGCCCATTCTCCAGGTATGAGAGAAAGTCAGCATTGCTTATGTGGATTTCTGGTAGAAATACACAACCTGAGTTTAATTATGAGGTAACATGTCTAAAATCAGGGCATTGATTTCATTGATTGCAAGGTGACTACCCTGTATCCTCCAGGGATGTTGGGGTCATGGAGGACTAAGCAGAGTCTGAAATAATTCCAGATGAACTATCACTAGAGAGACATGACAGCATAAGATCTTAGATTGATCCTGGTCCAGGAAAATAACATGTGTATGTGTGTGCGTTGTGGGGCGGGTGGGGGTGTAGCAAGCAAATGGCAAGATCGGAAGGTTTGTAGATTAGATAATATTATTGTGCACATATTGATTTCCCAGATTTTGATAACTGCATGCACTGTGTTTATGTCAGAGCATCTCTCAGAGTATCTTTGCCTTTGAGGAACTGTCTTAGAAGTGAGAGAAAATCATGTCTACAACATACTCTCAATACACAGACACAAGGATTTTGCCTGTATTATCCCTGTCCTTGAAAGATCCCATAACAAAAAGCCCCTGGAGAAGAAAATAACAACTCACTCCAGTATTCTTGCCTGGGAAATCCCATGGACAGAGGAGCCTGGTGAACTACAGGCCATGGGGGTCACAAAAGAGTTGAACGCAACTTAGTGACTAAACAACAACACAGGAAAGAGCAATAGCAATTTGGTCTCTAAGTTTCAGTCCTTATATGTGCCAAATAAAGAAACAAAGCAGCAAAATGATTCATTTTGTTTAATTTTGTTGAAAATGTATTCAGTGCCTTCCCAGTATTATTAAACGTCAAAAAAAAAAAAAAAGGTTCAGAACCCCTACCCTTGAGGAATATATACTGTTTTTCAACTTTAATTGACTATAGTCTAATATACAGAGGTTTTGTCTAAGGCTGAAGTGAAGTGAAAGTTGCTCTGCTGCTGCCGCCGCTGCTGCTGCTAAGTTGCTTCAGTCGTGTCCGACTCTGTGCGACCCCATAGACGGCAGCCCACCAGGCTCCACCGTCCCTGGGATTCTCCAGGCAAGAACACTGGAGTGGGTTGCATTTCCTTCTCCAATGCATGAAAGTGAAAACTGAAAGTGAAGTCGCTCAGTCGTGTCCGACACTTCGCGACCCCATGGACTGTCGCCCACCAGGCTCCTCCATTGATGAGATTTTCCAGGCAAGAGTACTGGAGTGAGGTGCCATCACCTTCTCCGAAAGTCGCTCAGTTGTGTCCAACTTTTTGCAACCCCATGGACTATAAAGTCCATGGAATTCTCCAGGCTAGAATACTGGAGTGGGTGGCCTTTCCCGTCTCCAGAGGATCTTCCCAGTCCAGGGATCAAACCCAGTTCTCCCACATTGTAGGCGGATTATTTCATAGCTGAGCCACAGAGAAGCCCCATCCAAGGCTAAATGATTCTATAAACCTCAAATAGAATCACACTGTTGTAAAAGATTAAAATAAGAAGAGCTTGGCCACTTTATTCATAAGCAGGTATTTCCAAACTTACATTTAGACTGAGATTGAATCTGTAATCTGTTACTAACTAACACTATAATGTCATTTGTCGTTAAGGGCAATTAATTTGAACAACTAACTTAAAGAAGCCATTCTCACATTTAAGTTGGGGTCATTCGATGTTTGACTACTATATCTCCAATACTTAGATTAGAATCCAGGATATATAACATTTGATAGAAATGTGTTGAATAAACAGAGGTTGAGACAGTGTGATGTTGTCAAGGTACAAACATACCCACAGGTTTAATGCTTCAGAGCACGGAAAACCAGTTTGCATTCATTATATTCCAGGGACAAATTTTACTTCCAGCCTCCGGAAGTCACTTTTGGGTAAGTGATATGGAACAATGCATTTTCCAATATGACTTCATAGACCAAGCTTAATTAGGCAGAAATAACTTTCTCAAAAAGTGTCAGTTCCCCCAACACCTGGCTTTACAGCTGTCTGCTGACATAACGCTCACATGGCACCTTGGTTTGTTATCTGACACTTGACTGAATTCGTTTTGATCCTGAATGAAGAACTTCATTCCAGGTATGAAGTTTATCTCCACTGTCTTAGATGATAGACTGTAAAGTATTTCTATTTCTGCCATTTCTGAAATACCTTTTATCAACTATGTGGGTATGGCTGAACAGAGGTTTCATCAGTCCTGGGTCATCAAGACTGCTTGCATGTGGCTCAACTGCTCACGAAATAACTTTTGGAGGACTCATTCCAGCAGGTCTAGCTGCTCTATCTCCATGTAATATTTGCCATCACCTGGCATTTCAGATTGTGTTATGTGACTCCCTTGGTGCTGAAAGGAGGTTTGGAAGCATGTGTGTAGATCCTGTTAGTCATGTGTTTCTATGGTTATTTATAAATATTATGACCAATGTTATTCAATATATGATGATTACAAATTATTCACTTTTAATTGCCAGGAGCTGTTTTCTTTCAGAAGTCATTTAGAAGGGTTTTCAGATTCAGTTCTCTCTGATGAATGTAATTTGCCAGACTTAAATATTCATGGAGCCAAGATTTTGGCAATAAGATTGAAATTTGGAACACAGCTTAATTTGAAGAATGAGAAGAGAATAGATAAGTGCAAAAAGAGGAATCTTTAGTTGACTATGTGTTTGAGAAAGTTTTAATTTACAAGCATGGGAAAATAACTCTAATGAAAAACTCATCATTGCTTTGTGGATCCAGGGAAAGTCTATTGTACCATAGGTACTTTGTAGATCTAAAGTTACCCAAGATGGAATTAGACAGTTTCTCATATCCTTGCAGACTGCATCATTGGCAAAGACTAATTTACACATTCAATAAAAATAATACTAGGTAAAATGAAAACATTGCAACAGGAAGGGAATTCAACAGAGTCTGCTGAGAAACCCAACTGATGCTTTTGTAGAATGTACAAAGTTAGCTTTGAACCACGAGCCAGGTTTAAGTTAGCTCAGGGCTGGGAACACATCTTAGAGTTGTAAGGATACTAACTGAATAAGTCTTAAAGTAAAAGCCTTAAGAGCCAGGCTTGTTTGCAACACAAACATAAGACAGAGAAAAATATTTCAGTCCAAACCGAGGCAGAGTATTGAAAAGACTCTCATTCTATTCCGTGAGTATCTATTTTGGTGAATATCCCTCTTGTTGCTAAATATAACAGATGCAGCCATAGTAAGTATTAACAACTTTAATAAGTTGATGTATGGCAAAACCAATACAATATTGTAAAGTAATTAACCTCCAATTAAAATAAATAAATTTAAATTTAAAAAAATAAGCTGCTATTGTAAATAGCCACCACAATGTAACTTTTTTTAAATATGTTTTTGTTTTTATTTTTGTTTTTTTTTTAACTTTACAGTATTGTATTGGTTTTTTTGCATTTGCACACCAAGAGTTTTTGACATATCTCTTTGTTTGGTGAATGTGTTAACATGTTTTCCATAAGCATGGCAGGATTACTTTCTCTTTCTCCTTCTTTTCCTTTTTTCTTTCTTTTTTTCTCTCTTTTCCTTCTTTCTTTTTTCTCTCTTTTTCTTTTCTTTCTCTTTTGTCCCTCCCCTTCTTGTTCCTTTTCTTTCTCTCTTTCTTGTTCCCTCCCTGCATTCTTTCTGCTTTTTCTCTTTTTTCTATTAGATCCTCTGCCTTAGGCAAGAAGAAAGACTCAAAATTCAAGAAAGAAATATTAACTTTGAATTCTCCTCTTTTACCAGCTAACCCTTCCCTGAGTCTATCTGCCTATTGATCTATCTATCTGTCTTTCTTTCTATTTATCTTTCTTTCTTTCTATACTTACCTACCTGCTTACCTACTTGTTTGTTTCTATCTGCACCTGTATGTTCATATATGTAGGTATATATACACGTATATATACTTCTGCTCTGCCACTAAAGAAATGAAATCTAAAGAAATGTGTTCCAATTCCTCTAGCTCAGATTCGAAAGAGCTAGAATGTTAACCCATATTTTAATGTGCAATTTAACCATGTTTTTCTAAGGATTAAATAATTATTGAAGGCAGACAAATAATTATACTTAAATTTTAATGTATTTTTTCAATTTTAAAATTTAAATTCTTTTTTAATTTATTTATTTTAATTGGAGGCTAATTGAATTCTTATTATGACCATTGATTCTGTTTTTTCATATATGAGAATATAACCAAATCAAAAGTGAATCTGTTTAAGATGTCGATAAGCAATTCTATAGGTGGCCGGTATCTATGACAAAAAATATTAGAGGAGAAAACAAGTGCAATAAGGTTGGAAACACCACACTAAACATTAGTGCCTCCTACTGTAGGTTAAGAAGAAATAAATCTGTCTTCTGGAATCAAAAATATTTTTGAAACAAATCTTAATAAAAATATTTCCAAATCCCTCCTCCCTCTGTATTATTTTACAGATGAGAAAATCTGGGGTCAGAGGCTGTTGAAGTTACACAAACTTTTGGGAAAGCTGGATTCAGCACTGTATTTTGGATTCCTTGTGTTACTGAACATAAGTTCTTGTGCCCAATGCACAGTAAGTTCAAACAAACCAAAAATATCAAAGTTTGGAGCAGAGAAAATTTTATTACAAGGCTATACAAAGAGATAGCTGGCTCATGGGGTAAAGGTTCCTAACTCCACAAAGGTTTTCAGCAAAGCCCTTTTAAAGCTAAGGAGAGGGACGGGACATAAGTGCTTTGTTGCTGCAAACTTCTTGGGTGTCAGATTCCTTTGTTTTTTCAACTGTCCACAAAGGTCAGCTCGTGTCCACATGTGTCTCATAAACTTCCAACAAGACAAAAGTTATTCTCTGTTCTGCAACTTTTTATTTCTTTATGAATGGGCTCTTAAAGGTCAGAGCCCTGAGAATAAGTTGTCCTGTATATTTCAGGCTACAGGTAACATTCTTTTACAANTGTCCACATGTGTCTCATAAACTTCCAACAAGACAAAAGTTATTCTCTGTTCTGCAACTTTTTATTTCTTTATGAATGGGCTCTTAAAGGTCAGAGCCCTGAGAATAAGTTGTCCTGTATATTTCAGGCTACAGGTAACATTCTTTTACAAAAGACGCAGAGTCAGAACGACTAAGCACAGGCAACAGCGCACAAAGTTTCAAGTAAAAGGAAGAGATCTAATATGGAGTCAGAGTTCTTTTTCCTTATTATACATGCAGGCGTTTAGCAGGAGGGTGTGTATTTTACCCATAGGTTTCAGGAGCAGAATGTGGATCAAGAATTCCTCTGGGAAAATGCCAGAAAAATAGCTGTCACTACTGATCTGGAATCCATTTCAATAAACAAATGTTATACAGATAAAGATATGACAATAGACTAATGAGATTTTTTTCTTCAAAGTCTTTAAAGGTTATGCATTCAACAGAGAGTGATTTTCAAAGTTGTCACTCCTGAAGCTTTTATTCTCCATCCTGTTATCTTGATATAGTCAAAAATATGTTTGGTTCTACTGGCTGAGGCTTAAGCCCACAAATCTATGCATCAACAAAGACACAGCAAATGCCAATTATGTGCTAGCCCTGTGTAGGGGCAGTGGATCCCACAAGAAGGTAAAATCTGATCTCGGGTGGCCTCGGCCTGCAGCAGCTTGAAGCAGGGTTTTGTTTCCTGGCCAAAGATTGAGTTTGGACCACAGTGGTGAGAATACTGAATCTTAGCCACTAGACCAGTGGTCAGTGACAAGGCCCTGGCCCTTTGGCTTTACAGAAAGAATTCCCACAAAAATGGAAAGTAGTGAATCAGGTGAAGTGTTTATTAGAAGTAAAAAGTACAGTACATGTGGATGGACACATGGACAGACTCAGAAGAGAGAGTTGTGCCCTCTTGTCAGTTTAAATCACTTATATGGAGCCTTTCTTTCAGGTTTTCTTTGGCCAGTCATTTTGACTGCCTGGTTCTGAGTCTGTTTTTGGTATATCTCTGGATCCTCCCGTGTGTGTGCATGCATCTCTCAACCAAGATGGATTCCAGCATAGAGATCTATGGGTAGATTAACATTATTCCCCTTTTGACCTCCAAGGAACTTGACTTAGAGAATGAGAAACATGTGGTCTTTATATTTTATCTGGGCAGGACCTAGCCTCCTTTATTATCTTACTCTGTCCATAAGGGAAGAACTCCAGCTGCTCAGTCTGGGGCCAATTTATCTCCTGCCTTAAGGCCATCTTCTGAAAGTTCAGATTCAAGTGGACAATACTGGCTCTTCACAGTTAAATTAATCAATATCTAGACAATAACTCACCAACATTAAGCTACAAGGAAAATTAAAGGGTGTCATGGTACAGAATGAGAGAAAGGTCTGAGTTTACACAAGGTAGTCGTGACAAAGACATTTTGATGAAGAGGAATTTAAGCTGAAGACTGATAATAGAGGCAAACCATAATGAGATCTGATGGGGAAAAAAATATTCCTCGTAGAGAAAAAGCAAAGAAGTGGCTGTGTTTTGAGACTTGAAAAGATGTTCAACCTAGATATTTTAAAGATGAAAAAGTAGCTGCTGATATGAAGGAGAATGAGCCAGATTATACAGGCACATATAATTCATGACTAACAGCATAGTTTTTATCCTAAGAATAGTGAACATAAGCAGAAAACTGACATAAGTTGTTTTGTTGTTTTCTTTTTAATCCTTCTGTCCGTGATGGCAAATAAGTCATAGGGGCACCCATAAAAATGAAGAAACCAATCTGTAGGCTATTGAGAAGTTTGGGTAAAACATGAAGGTGATATTGATAGAATAGGAGTTCTCAAGACTGAGAAAAATAGATGGAATTGAGATACATTTTTGAGATCAAATTGACAGGACTTGCTAATGAATTAGATGTGGAGAATGAGGGCAAAGGAAGAGTCAAGAATGACTTGCAGTTTTCTGGCTTCAGTAACTGAATCAATGGTGGTACCATTTACAAAGATGGGAGAAAACTGAGGCAAGCCAGGCTAGAGGAGGAAGCTAAGGGCAATGTTTAGGCCATAGTAACCTTTAAATGCATATGAGACATCCAAGTAGAAATGCCAAATGGATAATTGAGTGTTGGAGTCTCAGGTTTATAGGAAACATGTGGCCTAAAGGTAGAAAGTTGAACACTCTCAGTCTATAGTTAGGCTTAAGCCCTGGGAGAGAATGCACATTTATCTTTCCCAAACCAAGCCATACACAGTACTTTCCATTTGCCTTCAGATTTGAATCACTGATCTCTCAACTCTAGCTGCTCCCATATCCACTTTACTTTCTAGATTTCCTTCCTCTATAAAGTTGTATCTTCTAAAAGTTTTTGAGCTCCCAAATGAAGCACTGCAAAGACTAACAAAGTTTTTTTAAGAGAACACACTGGTCATAGCAAACACATATTTCCAACAATAAAACAGATGACTGTAAACATGGAAATCACCAGATGGTCAATACTGAAATCAGATTGATTATATTCTTTGCAGCTCAAGATAGAGAAGTTCTATACAGTGAGCAAAAAACAAGACCTGGAACTGACTGTGTCTCTGATCATCAGCTCATTATTGCAACATGCAGGCTTAAATTGGAGAAAGTAGGAAAAACCACTTGGCCATTCACGTATGACCTAAATTAATTCCCTTAGGATTATACGGTGGAGGTAACGGGTAGAATCAAGAGATTAGATCTGGTAGACAGAATGTCTGAAGAACTATGGACAGAGGTTCATAACATTTTACAAGAGGCAGTGACCAAAACCATCCCAAGAAAAAGAAATGCAAAAAGGCAAAATGGTTGTCTGAGGAGGCCTTACAAATAGTTAAGGAAAGAAGACAAGCAAAAGGCAAAGGAGAAAGAGAAAGATATACACAAGTGAAGGCAGAGTTCTGCAGAATAGCAAGGAGAGATTTTTTTTAAAGCCTTCTATGTGAACAATGCAAAGACACAGAGGAAAATGATAGAACGGAAAAGACTAGCGATCTCTTCAAGAGAATTGGTGATACTAAGGGAACATTTTATGCAAGGATGATTAATAAAGGACAGAAGTGGCAAGGGCATAAAAGAGCTAAAGAGATGGAAGAGGTGGCAAGAATACATAGAACTATACAAAAAAAGTCTTAACGATCCAGATAAGCATGATGGTGTGATCATTCACCTAGAACCAGACATAATGGAATGTGAAGACAAATAGGCTTTAGGAAGCATTGCTATAAACAAAGCTAGTGATGATGATGAAATTCTAGCTGATTTTTTTTAAATCCTAAAAGCTGATGCTGTTAAAGTGTTGCACTCAATATGTAAACAAATTTAGAAAACTCAACAGTGGCCACAAAGGTCCCTTTTCATTCCAAAACCAAACAAGAGTAATGACAAAGAAGATTCAAACTATGGTATATATGAGCTCATTTCACATGCTAGCAAGGTAATTCTCAAAATTCTTAAAGCTAGGCTTCAGCAGAATGAACCAAGAACTCCTAGATATTCAAGCTTGATTTAGAAAAGGCAGAGGTACCAGAGATCAAATTGCCAACATCCACTGGATCATAGAAGAAGAAAGGGAATTCCAAAAAATTTTCTGCTTCATTGACTACGCTAAAGTCTTTGACTGTGTGGGTCACAAAAATCTGTGGAAAATTCTGAAAGAGATGGGAATACCAGACTACCTAACCTGCTCTTGAGAAACCTCTATGCAGGTCAAAAAGCAATAGTCAAAACTGGATACAGAACAATGGACTGGTTCAAAATTGAGAAATGAGTTCATCAAGGCTGTATATGGTCACTCTGCTTATAAGGCTGTATATTGTCACTTTGTTTATTTAATTTATATACAGAGTCCATTATGCCAAATGCTGGACTGGATGAATCACAAGCTGAAATCAAGATTGCTGGGTGAAATATCAACAACCTCAGATATTCAGATGATACCACTCTAAAGGCAGAAAGTGAAAAGGAACTAGAGAGTCTCTTGATCTGGGTGAAAGAGAATGAAATCACTGGCTTAAAGTTCTACATTCAAAAAACGAAGACCCTGGCATCCAGTTCCATCTCTTCATGGCAAATAGATGGGGAAACAATTGGAAACAGTGATAGATTTTATTTTCTTTTATTTATCTTCTTTCTTTTATTTTCTTTGTTTTCAGTGATCCAAAATCACTGTGGATGGTGACTTCAGCCATGAAAGTAAAAGACTGTTGCTTCTTGGAAGGAAAGCTATGACAAAACTAGTCAGTATATTAAAATGCAGACCCATCACTTTGCCAACAAAGGTCAGTATAGCAAAGCTATGGTTTTTCCAGTAGTTATATATGGGTGTCAGAGTTGGACCATAAAGAAGGTTGAATGCCAAAGAATTGAAAGTTTTGAACTGTAGTGCTTGAGAAGACTCTTAAGAGTCCCTTGGACAGCAAGAAGATCAAACTAGTCAATACTAAAGGAAATCAAACCTGAATATTCATTGGAAGGACTGATGCTGAAGCTGAACCTCCGGTCCTTTGGCCACCTGATGCAAAGAGCTAACTCACTGGAAAAGACCATGGTGCTGGGAAAGATTAAGGGACAGAGGAGAAAGGGGCTTCAGAAGATGAGATGTTTGGATGGCATGATCAACACAATGAACAAAAGTCTGAGCAAACTCTGGGAGATAGTGAAGGACGGGAAGTCTGCTGTGCTTTAGTCCATGTGGTTGCCAAGAGTTGAACACAACTTAGTGACTAAACAACAGTAACAAAATTTCCACTTGTCCCTTCAAGCTAACCAGAAAACAGCCACAGGGGCCCTTCTCTTTCAGGTGATTTTAACTACACAATGGGGAAAAAAAAAACCACTGCAAACCACAACAAAAACCCCTGAGACTGGTTTTCAGTGAAAGCTGAAAAAAAAATTTTTTTTTCCTTCAGTTCAGTTCAGCTCAGTCGTTCAGTCGTGTCTGACTCTTTACGACCCCATGAATCGCAGCACGCCAGGCCTCCCTGTTCATCACCATCTCCCGGAGGTCACTCAGACTCACATCCATCGAGTTCATGATGCCATCCAGCCATCTCATCCTCGGTCGTCCCCTTCTCCTCTTGCCCCTAATCCCTCCCAGCATCAGAGTCTTTTCCAATGAGTCAACTCTTCGCATGAGGTGGCCAAAGTACTGGAGTTTCAGCTTTAGCATCATTCCTTCCAAAGAAATCCCAGGGTTGATCTCCTTCAGAATGGACTGGTTGGATCTCCTTGCAGTCCAAGGGACTCTCAAGAGTCTTCTCCAACACCACAGTTCAAAAGCATCGATTCTTCGGCGCTCAGCTTTCTTCACAGTCCAACTTTCACATCCATACATGACCACAGGAAAAACCATAGCCTTGACTAGGCGGACCTTAGTCGGCAAAGTAATGTCTCTGCTTTTGAATATACTATCCAGGTTGGTCATAACTTTTCTTCCAAGGAGTAAGCGTCTTTTAATTTCATGGCTGCAGTCACCATCTGCAGTGATTTTGGAGCCCAAAAAAATAAAGTCTGACACTGTTTCCACTGTTTCCCCATCTATTTCCCATGAAGTGATGGGACCGGATGCCATGATCTTCGTTTTCTGAATGTTGAGCTTTAAGCCAACTTTTTCGCTCTCCTCCTTCACTTTCATCAAGAGGCTTTTTAGCTCCTCCTCACTTTCTGCCATAAGGGTGGTGTCATCAGCATATCTGAGGTTATTGATATTTCTCCCGGCAATCTTGATTCCAGCTTGTGTTTCTTCCAGTCCAGCGTTTCTCATGATGTACTCTGCATATAAGTTAAATAAGCAGGGAGACAATATACAGCCTTGACGTACTCCTTTTCCTATTTGGAACCAGTCTGTTGTTCCATGTCCAGTTCTAACTGTTGCTTCCTGACCTGCATACAGATTTCTCAAGAGGCAGGTTAGGTGGTCTGGTATTCCCATCTCTTTCAGAATTTTCCACAGTTTATTGTGATCCACACAGTCAAAGGCTTTGGCATAGTCAATAAAGCAGAAATAGATGTTTTTCTGGAACTCTCTTGCTTTTTCCATGATCCAGCGGATGTTGGCAATTTGATCTCTGGTTCCTCTGCCTGTTCTAAAACCAGCTTGAACATCAGGGAGTTCACGGTTCACATATTGCTGAAGCCTGGCTTGGAGAATTTTGAGCATTACTTTACTAGCGTGTGAGATGAGTGCAATTGTGCGGTAGTTTGAGCATTCTTTGGCATTGCCTTTCTTTGGAATTGGAATGAAAACTGACCTTTTCCAGTCCTGTGGCCACTGCTGAGTTTTCCAAATTTGCTGGCATATTGAGTGCAGCACTTTCACAGCATCATCTTCCAGGATTTGAAACAGCTCAACTGGAATTCCATCACCTCCACTAGCTTTGTTCTTAGTGATGCTTTCTAAGGCCCACTTGACTTCACATTCCAAGATGTCTGGCTCTAGATTAGTGATCACATCCTCATGATTATCTGGGTCGTGAAGATCTTTTCTGTACAGTTCTTCTGTGTATTCTTGCCACCTCTTCTTAATATCTTCTGCTTCTGTTAGGTCCATACCATTTCTATCCTTTATGGAGCCCATCTTTGCATGAAATGTTCCCTTGGTATCTCTAATTTTCTTGAAGAGATCTCGAGTCTTTCCCATTCTGTTGTTTTCCTCTATTTCTTTGCATTGATCGCTGAAGAAGGCTTTTTTATCTCTTCTTGCTATTCTTTGGAACTCTGCATTCAGATGCTTATATCTTTTCTTTTCTCCTTTGCTTTTCACCTCTCTTCTTTTCACTGCTATTTGTAAGGCTTCTCCAGACAGCCCTCTTGGGACCATTTGCTCCTGATTTCTTTCTTGATCTTAAAAAGAAAGTTCCACTTATCCTTCATCTGTAGTTCTGTAATAGGGAAGAAAAAACATTATTCCATGTTGGATCTGTTCCTTTTACTTTAACCTTTGTGCTCTGTTGCCTGGACTTAGTCATGTTGACTCTGTACTTTTGTAAAAGAATTTTGCCTATAGCCTGAAATACACAAAAGAGCCTATTTTCAAAGTTCTGACCTTTAAAGTATAACATTCTTCCATTCAGATAGAGATAAAAATTTTTAGCATAGAGAATAATATTTGTCTAACTAAAGGTTTTCAAGAATATCATGACCTCATCTATGCAGACAGATGCAAGATTCTCACACCAAGAAGTATGCAACAACTAATCACATCCCCTCCCTTTTAAACACAAAAGAAGCCAATTCTAACTCAGGTAAGATGGTTCTCTAGGACATGAATCTGCCATTTTCTTGGTCTGCTGGCTTTCCGAATAAAGTCATTATTTTTGTCCCAACAACTTGTCTCCCAGTGATCAGAACAAGTTTGGACATAGTGAGCAGAACGAGTTTGAACTCGGTAACAGTTCTATTATTCCTGTGCATGTTCTAAGTTTTTTCATGGTGAAATTCATGTTGACTCAGAATTCCAGATGTTGAGGTCTGAAGAAGTCCTCAAAGACTAGTTCAACCTTCTCATGTTACATATGAGAAAACAAACATATAAAAAGTATAAGTGACTGACAGACACTGTGGCTCTAATATGGACCTTATATTATTTATATTCTCTAATTTATTGAGAATAAATTGCTCATTGCTGAATAGATTGCTCTTTCTCTGCCCTAGACTACACAAATGCAGCTGACTCATTTCACCTGGTAAGTTCCTGGACAATGAAAGGCTTCAATTTCATTTCTAATTACACTTTTTAAAGCTACAGAGAGCTGCCCACAAGTTCACTCTACTATAGGCCCCAGAATTGTTTCTCATTAAAGCTGGCCTCTTCTGTAAGTCAGACATTCATAGAGATTCCACAGGAAGAGGGCCTCTAAGACACAGCTTTATCTCACTATCTTATTAGGGTATATCATGACTCCAGTAGGAAATGCATAAAATAATTTATATAATAAGCTTTATAATCTTATGCTTTGCATTTTGGGGATCTACAATATTTTATCCCATATTCATTTTGTTCTTTTTAATGATTGATTGCAAACATCCTCAGCTAAGAAGTTTTGAAAATGAAGAAAAGTACAAAGCAAGCAAAATTATTTATTCCCTTACAAGACTTAGGTTATTACTTCATGTTTTGTACTTCTTTCCAGATCTTCTTCCATGCATATAGGTTTGTACCTGGCTTTCTTCTTGTGTGTTTAGCTATGTAGATAATATTTTCATGTATGTTTACATTTTTATGTATGTATATATAAACATACATACATAAAACATTTATATTATTTGTGTTCTCTAATTTTTTAATAAGGGATGTAACCCTTAGCAAAATGCATAGCACATTATAAGCTCCCTGTAAATTCTGATTCTCTTATATTTTAATCAAAGATACAGAGGGTTGAAGCAAAGGTAAAGAATGTTCTTTGGACAGGGCTGTGGGATGCACTCACAGAACAAAAGTGGAGACCAGAAGATTTAATGACTCTCACAATTTAGGGCTAGAACCATAGTGGATGAGCAAAATGACTAGTATTTGTATCACTGAAAGCCCTGAACCCAGAGTGGGAATGACAACAAAATGAACTAAGGTCACACCCCTGCTTTGAGAATGAGCTGTAGTACAGAGCATGCTTGCCTCAAGAGGGATGGGAAACTCATCTCAGTTTTAAATTTCATTCTCAAGTCTTTAAAATATAGAAAAATTGACTTTTCTCATAACTACCATCATCTTTCAAATACCCATACTACTCTGAGCCCTTATTTGCCTAAGTTTTGCTTTCTAGAAATGATAGATGTTATTCTAGAGATGTAAAGGGAAGAGAGAACATCAGCATGCAAGTGATTGGAATTCTAAGGTCAAGGATATCCAAATTCCTGGAAACACTCTACTGTTTAAACACTTTACTATGTAAAAGCTTTGGATATGAGTCTTTATTTCCCTTTCCCTGTAATGTATTATATATGCATTCATTTACACAAAATACTACAATCATATTATTTTTAGCATCCAACAGCTGTAAGTCACTTCAAGTGAGGAATATCGATTCCTTGATACCTTGATACCTCAATACACTTTTCATCTTATCTATTGGCATTATTATAATTAAAAAATTATTTTTAAAAACTCCACATCTTCTTTTCCCGTCATTATTTCATGGCCTCCCTCATCTGTTCATTAATTCTTGAAATTATAAGCCTGCCTTTGACATTAAGACCATATCTGCCTTAGTTGTGCAACAGATGCTTTCTGCACATTGACATATTTGCCATCATCACATTGCTTTTTCTTCCATATGTATTTTACTTCTTTTGAACAAAAAGTATGTAATGGTCTTAATAGATAATTAGTGTGCCATAATCCAATGATCAAAGAAGGCAATGGCACCCCACTCCAGTCAGATACGACTGAACGACTTCACTTTCACTTTTCACTTCTATGCATTGGAGAAGGAAATGGCAACCCACTCCAGTGTTCTTGCCTGGAGAATCCCAGGGATGGGGGAGCATAGTGGGCTGCCATCTATCGGGTCACACAGAGTCAGACACGACTGAAGTGACTTAGCAGCAATCCAATGATATCTGTTAAAGAAAAAGTAAAATATAACAAGATTAAAGGTTAAATATTATCTCATAAACAAAATATTATGAAAAATAACATAAAAACTTAGAGATAGGTAGTGTTATTTAAAATCTCCTCTTTAGTGACAAACATTTGAAAGTTCATAACTTCCCTAATGACCATTTATTTGATCAAGACTCTGAGGTCTTAACTGACCTCAAGCACAATACATTAATGAAAATGCACTCTCCCAAGACAAAAGGGAGAAAATGTACCAATATTCTTTGCCTTTGTCAGAGTGCTGCAGAGGAACTGACAGCATCCAGATATTCTGGAAAGACACAACAAACTCTGATCCACTTCGGGGGCATTATACTCCTACCTGGGATATTTTTCCTTCTACTTCTTACTAATTCAACTCTTTATTCATTATTCAAGTTGTTGCTTAAACTTCACTATTTAGAAAAAGTGTCCCAAATTCACATCTAAATTAGTCCCCCTTTATACCCAAATCATAATTCTTAACTTGCCCCCTGCAATGCTTATTCCAATTTAGCATTTCATTGTTTTATAGATATTTTACATCTTCTTTTCTCCCCACTAGACTCGGACTTTAATGAGAGCAGGAATCGGCTCCAATTTGTTCAATGCTGAATTCTACAAACACCTAGCATGGTTCATTAGAATGACAACGGTTGTGTTCAGTTGTTCAGTCATGTCCAACTCTTTGCAACCTCATGGACTGCAGTACACCAGACTTCCCTGTCCACTATTTCCTGGAGTTTTCTCAAACTCACATCCATTGAATCTATGATGTCATCCAACAATTCCATTCTCTGTTGTCCCTTGTCTTCTTGTTCTCAATCCTTCCCACCATCCAGGGTCTTCAATGAGTTGGCTCTTCACATCAGGTGGCCAAAGGGTTGGCACTTTTGTTTCAGCATCAGTCCTTCCAATGAATATTCAGGACTGATTTCCTTTAGCATTGACTGGTTTGATCTCATTGCTGTCCAAGGGACTTTCAAGAGTCTTCTCCAATACCACAGTTCAAAAGCATCAATTGTTAGGAACTCAGCTTTCTTTATGGTCTGACTCTCACATCCATATATGACTACTGGAAAAAACATGGCTTTGCCTCTATAGACTTTTGTTGGCAAACTGATGTCTTGGCTATTAAAAACACTGCTAGGATTGTCATAGCTTTTCTTCCAAAGAGCAAGCATCTTTTATTTTCATGGCTGCAGTCAACATCCACAGTGACTTTGGTGCCCTGGAAAATAAAGTCTGTCACTGTTTCTATTTTTTCCCATTTTATTTCCCATGAAATGACGAGACTGGATCTTCATTTTTTGAATGTTTAGTGAAAAAAACGAAAAACAGCCTTTTCACTCTCCTCTTTCACCTTCATCAAGAGGCCCTTTTGTTCCTCTTCACTTTCTGCCATAAGGGTGGTGTTATCTGCATATCTGAGGTTATTGATATTTCTCCTGACTATCTTGATTCCAGCTTGGGTTTGATCCAGCCTAACATCTCGCATCATGTACTCTGCATATAAGTAAAATAAGCAGGGTGACAGTATACAGCCTTGATGTATTCCTTTTCCAATTTTGAAACAGTCCATTGTTCCATGTTCAGTTCTAACTGTTGTTTCTTGATCTGCATACAGGTTTCTCAGGAGGCAGGTAAGGTAGTCTGGTATTCCCACCTTTTTAAGAATTTTCCACAGTTTGTTGTGATCCACACAAAATCTCTAATGTAGTCAATGAAGAAGAAGTAGATGATTTTCTGGAATTTCCTTGCTTTCCTATGATCCAACAGATGTTGGCAATTTGATCTCTGGTTCCTCTGTCTTTTGTAAATTCAGCTTGTACATTTAGAAGTTCTCAGTTCACATACTATTGGAGCCTAGCTTGAAGAATTTTGATCATTACCTTGCTAGTATGAGCACAACTTAACAGTAGTTTGAACATTCTTTGGCATTGCCTTTCTTTGGGATTGGAATGAAAACTGACCTTTTCCAGTCTTGTGGCCTCTGCTGAGTTTTCCAAATTTGCTGGCATATTGAGTGCAGCACTTTCACAACATCATCTTTTAAGATTTGAAATAGCTCAGCTAGAATGTCATCACCTCCACTAGCTTTGCTTGTAGTCATCCTTAAGGCCCACTTGTCTTCGCACTCCAGATTGTCTGACTCTAGATAAGTGATCACACCATCGAGGTTATCTGAGTCATTAACATCTTTTTTTTGTATAGTTCTTCTGTGTATTCTTGCCACCTCTTCTTAATATCGTCTGCTTCTGTTAGGTCCATACCATTTCTATCCTTTATTGTGCCCATCTGCATGAAATGTTCCCTTGGTATCTCTAATTTTCTTGAAGAGATCTCTAGTCTTCCCCATTCTTTTGTTTTCTTCTGTTTCTTTGCACTGTTCACTTAAGAAGGCTTTCTTATCTCTCTTTGCTACTCTTTGGAACTCTGCTTTCAGATGACTATATCTTTCTTTTTCTCATTTGCCTTCCATTTCTCTTCTTTCCTCAGCTATTTTTAAGACTGCCTCATGTAACCCTTTTGTCTTTTCACATTTCTTTTTCTTGGGAATGGTTTTGATCACTGCCTCATGTACAATGTTATAAACTTCTGCCCATAATCTTCATGCACTCTGTCTATCAGATCAAATCTCTTGAATTTATTTGTCAGAATGACAGTGAATAATCAACATGATGAAAGCATCTATTAATTTTAGTAAAACTTCTAAATCATAGAGATATGAACCTTATAAATAGATCTTTAATTACCAGTGAGGAGAGTTTGAAATAAATGTTACAAGGGTAGACATCAGCAGACTGACTGAGAAGAGTCTTGGGAGACGCACTGTTGTTACTGGAGGAAATGAGGAAACTAAGACTTGGAAAACCTATCAAATTCATACAAACAGCAAGTGCTGGGACATGCCTTGGGTTCTTGACAACCATTTCATAAATGAATGAAATCACACACTCATAGGACAAACTGTTAGGCAGTTTTACAGGAAACAACAGTCTTTTCTTTTCAGTAATGCAGTTTTCCAAAGTTTCTGTATATCAGTCCTAATTTTGCACTTCTGAAGCTCAAAAAAATTGATTTTCTCATCCCCATTACATATCTTCAATTATTATTTTATTCATTAATTTATTCATTCAACCAGTGTTTTAATGTAACCAAGGTCAAACGCTATTCTAAGAACATAATGATGAACAAATATCTTCATAGAGCTTCCTGGGGAACAGATGAACAGCAAACCATCCCATAAGTGAAAATTACTGCAGTGCTACATATTTCACAGGAGAAAGCTGTGGGAGCTTATGACAGGAGAATCTGACCTAATAAGGGAGATCAGAAGGATAAAAGGTTTTATTTTAAATAGTCAAAGAAGAAGGAAAATGCATTCCAACAGAGGCAGTGGTACGCACCCTGTGACAGGAAATGCAATATGTGTGAGGGACTGAAAATGTCCATGCGGCAAAAATAGAAAAAGTTAAGAGTGCATGGAATGATTTAAGGCTATAAGTACAGGTAGAGGCCAATCCATGCGAGGACACACAGCCAATTACAAGATTACTAAGGGCAAAGAAACTCTAGATGAATTTCAACCTAGAAAACAATGTTCTCAGATTTTCATTTTGTAAAACATTTTTTGACAAGATATTTGGAGGATATAGAAACAAAGAGTAGCAGCAGAGAGACCTGGATGCTACTCTCGGCAAAATATGTTGATGGTTTAGATAAAAAGGCATTGGAGATAGAAAGTAAACCAACTATTATGCTGTTGGGATGTAAACTGAACAAGACATTATCGTTTGAGTGTGAAGGGGGGAAAAAAGGAAAATGACATTTGCAGGTTGGCTCTCTGCTAGCTTCTTATTCCAATATACATCTTCCCTCTTCCTTAACAACAAAACCCTAAATATATCTGATGTGCCACGAAGCAAATAAAATTTATATTTTTCTGTCTCATGCTCAGAAATATATGACCAAAAATGCATATTGCTAAACATTAGCCAATAAAATATATGTGGGGAAATCTGGGCTTTTTGAGATTTTTTTCTTAAAAAGGAGAGGTCATAGCCTTATTCTCCCCTTCCTAAACCCTTCTGCTTGGAACTCAGATGTGAAATTGTAGCTTTACCAGTCAATCTGAATCATAAAGACAAGGATTGAATATTGGAGAAGGCAAGTACTCAGGCAGCAGCCCTTATCTACGCTGTATAACACAGACTTCTTTTATCATGAGAAAATGAAAATTTTTATGTTAAAATCACCGGTAGCCAAAGAATCTGACTTCATTCACAGCGCAATACACTAGATAAATAGGGGCACCATTAGACGGGAAAGATTTGAGGAAATTCAGATAATGGGAAGAAACACCAAGAGTTACTTTGAATGCAATAAGTTTGAGATATCTCACAGATGATGAAGGGGGCAGTTAGATGTACAAATATAGAATTTCTAAAGTGTCTAGATGAAGCATAGATATTTTAGGTCCCTTAGCATTTTGAAGATATTTATAATCACATAAGAAAATTAAGTGAATCTACAATTCATTGCAAACCTGTTAAAATATCAGATGGTTTTTCCATAGAAATTGAAAAGCAGACCTTTAAATTCATGTGGAAATACAAAGAACCCAGCATAGCCAAAACAATCTTGAAAAAGAAGAACAAAGTGGAAAGACTCAGACTTCTCATTTTTAAAACTAACTTCAAAATTACAATAATAAAAGCAGCATAGTACTGGCATAAAATGGCATATTAATCAATAGAATAGTGTTGAGAGTCCAAAAATGAACCTACATTTGTGATCAATTGATTACTTATTTGTTTATGGCTTCACTGGATCTTCATTGCTGTGCAGGCTTTCCTCTAGTTGCAGAGAGTGGGGACTACTCTATAGTTGCATTGTGCAGGCCTCTCACTGCAGTGGCTTCTACTGTTGTGGAGCATGGGTTCCAGGGCACAGGGGCTTCAACAGCTGCAGCATGTGGGCTCAGTAGTCGAGGCTCCCAGGCTCTGGAGCAGAGGCCCAATAGTTGTGGTGCACGGGCTTAGTTGTGAGAGCTTCCTGAATCAGGGATCAAATCCATGTCTCCTGCATTGGCAGGTGGTTTCTTCACCATTGAGCCACCAGGGAAGCCCAGTCAATTGACTTTTGATAGTGTTGAAAATATTTAATGGGAAAGAAATAGTTTTGCAATATATAGTTCCAAGACATGATGTGTACATCTGAAATAAAGAAACTGGTTGAATACCTCATACCATGCACAGTGCCCAGTGTCCCCCAGTAGACTCAGTCTCCTAGCCCGTGGCCCAGAGTATCCCAACAGGAATTGAATACAGAGACTAGCCCTGGGAGCCTGGATACTGAATCACCTGACTGGGTGCATGAGCAGTTTGCTCCTATGCATTTGCCTGCTGGCATGAGGCTCTCCTCACCTGCTTTATTGAGCTTGCCCTCACCCACTGAGCTATCCTTCTGGAGTCTCCAACTGCACAGTTCCCCCAACTGAGCCATTAATAAAGAGGTTTGCATGCATAATGAAGTATAAACATTGCTTCATGGATGAAAATTATACAGTTAATAATAGACATATACTCATATTACAGAAAAACTATTAGAACTCAATAATAAAAATACAAAAGATGTGAGTGGGCATATGAATGGTCAAAGAAGACATATAAGTAACCATAAAACACAATAAAAATCATTAATCATTCAGTTCAGTTTTGTCGCTCAGTCATGTCCGACTCTTTGCAACCCCATGAATCGCAGCACGCCAGGCCTCCCTGTCCATCACCATCTCCCAGACTTCACTCAGACTCATATCCATCGAGTCCGTGATGCCATCTAGCCATCTCATCCTCGGTCGTCCCTTTCTCCTCCTGCCCCCAATCCCTCCCAGCATCAGAGTCTGTTCCAATGAGTCAACTCCTCATGAGGTAGCCAAAGTACTGGAGTTTCAGTTTTAGCATCATTCCTTCCAAAGAAATCCCAGGGTTGATCTCCTTCAGAATGGACTGATTGAATCTCCCTGCAGTCCAAGGGACTCTCAAGAGTCTTCTCCAACACCACACTTCAAAAGCATCAATTCTTCAGCACTCAGCCTTCTTCACAGTCCAACTCTCACATCCATACATGACCAATGGAAAAACCATAGCCTTGACTAGATGGACCTTAGTCAGCAAAGTAGTGTCTCTGCTTTTGAATATGCTATCTAGGTTGGTCATAACTTTCCTTCCAAGGAGT
>SJYX01018477.1:87160-98376 GCA_006410675.1 Oreotragus oreotragus
TTTTTCACTCTCCTCTTTCACTTTCATCAAGAGGCTTTTTAGTTCCTCTTCACTTTCTGCCATAAGGGTGGTGTCATCTGCATATCTGAGGTTATTGATATTCCTCCCAGAAATCTTGATTCCAGCTTGTGTTTCTTCCAGTCCAGGGTTTCTCATGATGTGCTCTGCACAGAAGTTAAATAAGCAGGGTGACATTATACAGCCTTGACATACTCCTTTTCCTATTTGGAACCAGTCTGTTGTTCCATGTCCAGTTTGGAAAATGCAAATCAAAACCACAATATGATATCACTTAACACCAGAATGATCGCTATAATCAAAACAACATAAAATAACAAGTGTTGGCAGGAATGTGGAAAAATCAGAACCATCATACATTGGTGGTAAGAATGCAAAATGGTGCATTCAGTATTATTTAAATACTGTCTGGCAGCTTCTCAAAAAAATTAAATGTAGAGTTACCATATGACCTAGCAAACCCACTCCAAGGTATATACCCAAAAGAAATGAAAACATATGTCTAAAAAAATTGTTCATAAATATTTATAGCAAACTTTATTCACAATAGCTAAAAGAAGAAATAACCCAAATGTCCTTTAACTTATGAATGAATTAATAAAACCTATTATATCTATATAATAGAATATTATTTTATAATAAAAAGTAATGAAATTCTGATACATTCTATATCACAGATGAATATTGAAAACATGCAAAGTGAAATAAACCAGACACAAAACAATGCAAAGGAGTTATGCCATATGATTCCACTTATATAATGAGTCCAGAATGGGCATATCTGGCCACCTGATGCTGACTCATTTGAAAAGACCATGATGCTGGGAAAGATTGAAGGCAGGAGGAGAAGGGGACGACAGAGGATGAGACGATTGGATGACATCACCAACTCAATGGACCTAAATTTGGGTAAACTCCAGGAGTTGGTGATGGACAGGGAGGCCTGGTGTGCTGTGGTTCATGGGGTTGCAAAGAGTTAGACATGACTGAGCGAATGAACTGAACTGAACTGAATAGGAATATAAAGTAGATTAGTATTTGCCTAGGGTTGGGGATGGTGAATGAGGGAAGGAATGAAGAATGACTGTTAATGGGTACAGGAGTTTCTTTGTGGGATCATGAAAATGTTCTGAAATGAGAGGGCGGTGATAGTTACACAGCTCTGACTATGTTAAAAAAAAAAAAAAAACACCTGAATTGTACAACTGAAGTGAGTGGACATTATGGTATGTGAATTAAACATGAATAAAATGGTTTAAAAAATCAAGAGAAAAAGCTAACTTTTCTTTGTCCATCAGAGCACAAAACCCCACAATCATATCAATGAACCCATAGCTTAAATGTGCAATTATTTGCTGCCTCTACATGGAGAAGGCAATGGCACCCCACTCCAGTACTCTTGTCTGGAAAATTCCATGAACGGGGGAGCCTCGTAGGCTGTAGTCCATGGGGTCACGAACAGTCAGACACAACGGAGCGACTTCACTTTCACTTTTCACTTCTATGCATTGGAGAAGGAAATGGCAACCCACTCCAGTGTTCTTGCCTGGAGAATCCCCGGGACGGGGGAGACTGGTGGGCTGCCATCTATGGGGTCACACAGAGTCGAACATGACTGAAGTGACTTAGCAGCAGCAGCAGCTACATGGAAGGCCCCTATCAAGCCACATTCTCACCTCTGTATCTGATAGCATCCTTTGCTTAGTACTCAGAGGTTCTTTTCTTGCTTTTCCCTCCCACCAAACTGTGCACATCTATACAGAAGTGATGAGTTTTAATCTCAGCACTTCCAGAAAATTTGATCCAGATTTGTGTTTGGAATATACTTAGCTCTTTGCAAAATATTAATTTTTAAAATTCACAATTATTTAATTATATACTAAAAGTTAATTTCTTGTTTAACACAGAAACTGAAATGCAAATCTTCCAAGCTTCTCTCTCATATCTTTGCAATGTTCACAAATGAGTTATTAATTTAGACTTGCATTACATTAGGGCTTCTAGATTGACTTTTTATGTCATTTCTGTACTATGCATATCTGTCTAGGTACCATCTTAGTATGTGGCCATCTAGCCCAGCACCTCTCAAACTTGAACTGCATCAGAATCACACAGGAAGCTTGTTAAAGCACATTGCAGAGCCTCACTCCCAGGGATCCTGATTCAATGGTCTCCAGGTACAGACTGAAACTGTGTTTCTGATCAATTCCACGGCTTTGCTGATGTTGCTATTCATAGACCACACCTGGAAGATTGAGGCACTAGAGGACTAGCAAGTGTAGGTTATACTCAAAAGTTGGGCAAGGTTTAGGTCTGTTAGGGAGAGGTCAGGGCATTTATTCAATAATAAATTGATTATAGATATTCAATAATAAATAAATTATAGATATTCTTTATAGAAATCTATCACTTTTTAATAATTGCATTGTATCACCCACATGATAAATTTGGACTCCTTATCTAACTTTTATAATTATAATAAAGAATGTTAGTAAATGTGATATATTGTTTGTAATTTATAACAAAACAATGTCCTAGTAATAAAACACTACTTCTCAAAGTATAAACAGTCAACTGAAACACACAATAAGACTAAGCTAAAACATCAATAAAATGGGGAAACAATACAGGTAGGGAATAGGAGGGAGTAAATATTTTCTGAACAATAATCTAATTTACCATAGTTTTTAATGTACATTTAATTTGTACTCATAAATGACAGTTGTTTGAAGTCAAGCATGAAAAAATATCAATTATAATAGAAAGATCACATAAATTATAGTAATCATGGAAACTTTTCTCAACATGAACACCATCAAATCAGCATATTAAATTTTTCTGATTAAAATTCTGCATATCAAATTGGAATAGCTTTCAATCTCAGAAATTCAAGAATTAAAAAGAAAAAATATTGATGCAACTGGGATTATACACAATTTATCTTTTCATGTAAGATGACTGAAGAAGCTTCAGAGATGCTTTCTGCTTGAAAATAGGATACCAAACCAACTCTCTTATAACTTAGAAATAAACACTTTTTTTTTTTTAGAAAACTGGGCCAGCGATTGCTAATCCAAAATGGTAATATTCTGAACATTGAAGCATAATAAAAGCAATCTTCATTTTTGATGATATAAAATGTAAAATTAAATTTCAAAACATATCTAACCAATAGTGAAAGTGAAGTCACTCAGTCACTCTTTGTGATCCCATGGACTGTAGCCTACCAGGTTCCTCCGTCCATGGGATTTTCCAAGCAAGAATACTGCAGTGGGTTGCTATTTCCTTCTCCAGGAGATCTTCCTGACCCAGGGATTGAACCCGGGTCTCTCACATTGTAGGCAGACACTTTACTGTCTGAGCCACCAGGGAATTTAGAATATCTTCCAACAAAATGTGATATATCATGCCATTTATACTTTATTTACCAATCATACTTTTATCTTTTATAGTTTTATAATCATATTTTATGCTGTAATTTTATAATTTTATAAATTAATAGTCTGTTCCCAATTTACCTGTTAACACATTTAGACACTATCTGTATACAGAGTATTAAAGATTCAATTTAAATAATTTTATAAAACACGATTAAAAATGTAAAAACGTAAATAACTTTTTAAAACTGTTATCATTATCATGAAAACATTCCACAATGATTTTTTTTAATCCATAAAAGTGACTTGTAGTCACCGTATATGTAGGTTATTGCATTCAGTTCTATGAAAAGCATCAATCGTGTCTGACTCTTTGTGACCCCATGGACTGTAGCTTGCCAGGCTCCTCTGTTCATGGAATTTTCCAGGCAAGAGTACTGGAGTCAATAGCCATTCTCTTCTCCAGGTGATCTTCCTGTCTTTACTGTCTGAGCCACCAGGGAAGACCCAGTCTGTCCTAGGGCAGCTATAAATCTAGCAATTTAAAACCACAGAAATGTATTCCCTCAGAGTTCTGGAGGACAGAAGCCCAAAATCAAGCTGTCAGCAGGCTTCATTTTCTTTAGAGGCTCTGAATAGAACCCATTCTCACGTTTTCTCTCTGATAATCCTTGGTTTTCCCTGGCTTGATAGTCACATCACTGCAATCTCTGCCTCTGTCTTCACATAACTTTTCCTATATGTCACCTCCTTCTTTGATATCCAGGATGATCTTATCTCAAGAGTCTTACCTTAAATACATCAACAAACACCCTTATTCCGAATAGTTATATTCTGAGATTTTTGCAGACATATCTGGTTGGGGGTGGGGTGCAAAATTCAACTGAGCACACTTGTGAAAGAAGTTTGAGGATTAAAAATAATTGATAAAACAGCATCAGTCCATTGCTTACCATTCCAACATGTTGCTTCATTGACCCACACATTTATTTTGTTCAGTGACTAAGTACCTATTGTGCATCAGGCACTGAATTAGGCCCTTGGATAATGAGTGACCAAAGTGATGATCACCTGTAAGAAGGTCGTTGTGTGCTGATTCCCACACATGGCTGGATCATAGCCAGGTTTTCACCATCCTAAGACAAAATAAAATACATTTTTTAAAGATTTAAATTTATTTAAATGTGCTTTATCCCTAGAGTATGCTCTGTTTACTCTTGTGCACATACTTCTGTTCTATATGTAGGAAATAATGAACAGTTGGAAGGTGATAACTGTACTTTGTAAGATTCTTTCTCATACTTCATAGTATTCTTTCTTGAGGAAATAAAATATATGGAAATTCTACTACTCCCCTAAACTTATTTAAATTAATTGATTTTTAATATAAATTTATGTATTTTAATTAGAGGTTAATTACTTTACAATATTGTATTGGTTTTGCCATACATCAACATGAATCCTCCACAGGCATACATGTGTTCCCCATCCTGAAACCTCCTCCCTCTTCCCTCCCCATACCATCCCTCTAAGCAAATAGGCTGGGAATAACTGCTTCAAAGTGCCCTGGTCATGCTGAAAACTTCAATGAACTTGGCCAGCTTCTCTACCGTGCAAGAGGAGAATGAGATTCCCAAGATTTTTCATAAATTGGCACTTATCTGGTGTCACAACCTTGCAGTTCCACTGTATCCTGTGCCTACATACCAATTGATGAGAAAAAGAAGGAACTGTCAGGCATCTAGCTGTGTGAGGTGAAGAAATCTAATGACTGGGATGATCTAATGACTACTGGATGGAACTGTTTAGGGTGCAGCCTTCCCCAGCATGGTAATCTTGTTGAGGAGGGGCTACAAGCAGAATTTGAAAGCCCTGTTGCCTCAAGGACTGAAAGAGATTAGGCACTACTTTCCCTTCCAGAGATGTCCATGGGGTCGAAAAGAATCAGCTATTACTGAGCAAATAAGCACAGCACAGAGATATTTTGGTGCTCAGTTGGCTCAGTTGTGCACAAATTATAGAATGAACATTCTCCCCATCTCTACATGGATGTGAAAGTTGGACTGTGAAGAAAGCTGAGCGCCAAAGAATTGATGCTTTCGAACTGTGGTGTTGGAGAAGACTTTTGAGAGTCCCTTGAACTGCAAGGAGATCCAACCAGTCCATTATGAAGGAGATCAACCCCGGGATTTCTTTGGAAGGAATGATGCTAAAGCTGAAACTCCAGTACTTTGGCGACCTCATGCGAAGAGTTGACTCTTTGGAAAAGACTCTGATGCTGGGAGGGGTTGGGGGCAGGAAGAGAAGGGGACAACCGAGGATGAGATGGCTGGATGGCAACATGGACTCGATGGACGTGAGTCTGAGTGAACTCCGGGAGATGGTGATGGACAGGAAGGCCTGGCGTGTTGCAATTCATGGGGTCACAAAGAGTCAGACACGACTGAGCGACTGAGCTGAACTGAACTACATGGAACCAAAGATAACTTGTACAAACTGACTACTCCCCAAGACATATTCATACCAATACTTCAATGGTTAGTTATTCTCCTAGGCTCAGAAGTGGATTGAAGTGGGACTGGGGGTGAGATGGAGGTAGAGCCTACTTGATGGGGTCAAGAATGCTAACATGTGCTTTTAATAGTAGTAATAATAATTTCACTGTTTCTATTTATGCTGCTGCTAAGTCGCTTGAGTCGTGTCCGACTCTGTGTGACCCCATAGACAGCAGCCCCCCAAGCTTCACTGTTCCTGGAATTCTCCAGGCAAGAACACTGGATGGGTTGCCATTTCCTTCTCCAACGCATGAAAGTGAAAAGTGAAAGTGAAGTTGCTCAGTCGTGTCTGACTCTTCACGACCCCATGGACTGAAGCCCACCAGGCTCCTCCATCCATGGGATTTTCCAAGCAAGAGTACTGGAGTGGGGTGCCATTGCCTTCTCCCCTTCTTAGACTACGAGGACCGAAAAGATGCGGGGGAAAGCGCTAAACCTCTCAAGGGAGGAACGGTATCAATAGTTTTACCTTCGATGGCGTTTCAGGCGGAATACAACTCCCAGAGGTCTGTGCGGCAAAGCTCGAGCTTATTGGCCAATGGGAAGGACCGTCTCATAACGGGACACAAGCAATAGCCAATAGGCAGGGGGAATTGCCTAGCTTGTACCACCCCGGCTCACCTACCGGGCTCTGGGAACCGATGCTTCCGGAATCTACTTGGGACTTCGGCGCAAAGGTCTGTGTGCTCCAGGGGCCGCGGGGAAACTGATTTTCTGTGGGGCAGTGAGATCAAAGGTATTTTGTCTCTACTGCTTTCCGGCCTGGCCGCTGTAGGGGATGCCAGGTGGGCGGGGACGGAAGTGGAGTGATCTGCACTTTGGCAGATCGCGGATTAGAGGAAGGGTTACAGGTGCGCGGAGAAGATGACTAGAATGGTGGGGGGCCACGTGAGAGGGCTGGCGGATGCGGACGAGCAGGGGGTGGGTTTAAACCAGAGAATATATTACTTGTGCCTCACGAGTGACGCCTCTGGGAATATATCCTAAGGAAGCCATTCAAAATGAACATGCTTTATGCATAAATACCTTTATCCCAGCGGTATTTGTAAAAAGATAAAGTTGGCTATAACCAGGTATCTCACCAGTGAGGAAAAATTATGGCACTTTCTCAACAGTGAGGAAAAGTGGTAGGAAGTGGCTTCTAAGAGTAATTTATAAAGCTTTTAAATAACATGGGTAAAATCCTAATATAACGTGAAGCGAAAAAATCGTGGTATGAAATGGTGCAGTATGAGTGAAAACGTTTAACATCAACTGCATAGAAAAATGTCTGGAGGATTGCAGTCATAATTTCCTTTCGTTGAATTTGAGTGTGTGTGTGTGTGTGTGAATTTACCTTTTGACCTTTTAAAAAATTTTTTGGAGTACTGCTGCTGCTGCTGCTAAGTCACTTCAGTCGTGTCCGACTCTGTGTGACCCCATAGACGGCAGCCCACCAGGCTCCGCCGTCCCTGGGATTCTCCAGGTAAGAACNTGGCGACCCCGTGGACTGCAGCCTACCAGGCTCCTCCATCAATGGGATTCTCCAGGCAAGAGTACTGGAGTGGGGTGCCATTGCCTTCTCCAGGGGGTGGGAGGAAGAGCTGTAAATAAGGCAATTGCGTAAGAATCCAAGGAGTTTCACCTGAAACCTCGCCTCTAGGAAGCACTGCCAAGGGATATCAGTTTCTAATCTGCAGTCAATTCAAAAGGTTATTTATATCTTGAATGACTGAAAGGGAGAGCGGAAAGCGAGAGTATGTAGGCCTGGTCTGCAGGTTTGGGAAAAGTTCTCATTAATGCCACTTCCTTTCCTGGCAACGCTGAGTATGTGTGATAAAGACCTGAGGCCCGGGTGCCCTTGGTCTGAACCAGGGTGCGTTTATTTGGGACAAAGAATTGTAGAATACAAAAGAATTGGTTAACACTGCAATTGACAAGCTGCACCTGTGGAAAGCTTATCCCGCAATTTCTGTAATTGCGACTTATTTCCACAGCCCAATGCACGTAACAAATTTTGGATCCCCTTTCATCCTCATAACATATACCAAGCCGCAAACCTAGCACACGAAAGACATCAAGTAAGCTCTGGGTGGACTAAACTGGCATTGCACACAGGGAGGATGTGGGAGCAGGGGGAAAAGTTGCTTTAATATGAAAATGAGAGAACACAACCCCGAGATAATATTTTAGGGCACTCTCCCTTTAACTTGTTTGTGGCTGTAAAAGCACCAACAATGTTAAAACGACTTCACAACGCGAATCATACTAACTACTGAGCGAATAAAACTCCCCTTTCACAATACTGTTCTGGGCAATCTCCTAGCAGTAGCGAGAATGAAGCAGTGCAGTGACAAGTCTTTCGCGCGCGCGCCTGCGGTTTTCAAACAAGTCCGCACCGGTCTCAGTAACCCGAATTTCCCCCAGTAACCCTCAAAAAAGCTAAGGGCTCGTTTCCGCCTTGTAGCCAATAATAAAAGGGTTCCAGACACAGGGAATGGCAGCCCACTCCAGTAATCTTGCCTGGAGAATCCCAGGCACAGAGGACCCTGGCAGGCTATAGTCCGTGGGGTCGCATAGTCGGACACGACTGAACGCTCATTGGTTCGTCCAGACGTAAGAGTCGCCCATCTTTACCCTTTCTTAACTGTCGTTTTCTTGAATCTGTATTTACAAAACCCATTACATAATTTCTAATAACTTGGAAGAGATAACAGTTAGAGCTAGGCGTCTTAAAGGACAGTTATAACACAGGTATACAATCTTCCTCCAAGAGGAAGGTTTCATAAATGAGCATTTCTGGAAAGACATAAACAAGCTTTTCCTATAGTAATAAATATTCTGATGCTGGGAGGGATTGGGGGCAGGAGGAGAAGGGGACGACCGAGGATGAGACGACTGGATGGAATCACTGCCATGAGGGATGTGAGTATGAGTGAAGTCCGGGAGATGGTGATGAACAAGGAGGCCTGGCATGCTGCAATTCATGGGGTCGCAAAGAGTCGGACACGACCGAGCGACTGAACTGAACTGATGTAGAGGATCATGTCATCCACAAACAGTAAGAGTTTTACTTCTTCTTTTCCAATTTGGATTCCTTTTATTTATTTTTCTGCTCTGATTGCTGTAGCAAGCTTCCAAAACTATGTTTAATGGTAGTGGTGAGAGTGGGCACCCTTGTCTCGTTCCTGACTTTAAGGGAAATATTTTCAGTTTTTCACCATTGAAGATAATGCTTGCTGTGGGTTTGTCATATATCGCTTTTATTATGTTGAGGTATGTTCCTTCTATTCCTACTTTCTGGAGAGTTTTTATCACAAATTGATGTTTAATTTTGTCAAAGATTTTCTCTGATTCTATTGAGATAATAATATGGCTTTTATTTTTCAATTTGTTAATGTGGTGTATTACATTGATTGATTTGCGCATATTGAAAAATCCTTGCATCCCTGTGGTAAAGCCCACTTGGTCATGGTGTATGATCTTTTTAATGTGTTGTTGGATTCTGATTGCTAGAATTTTAAGGACTTTTGCATTTATGTTCATAAGTGATATTGGCCTTTAGTTTTCTTTTTTTGTGGCATCTTTGTCAGGTTTTGATATTAGGGTGATGGTGGCCTCATAGAATGAGTTTGGAAGTTGACTTCCCTCTGCGATTTTCTGGAAGAGTTTGAGTAGGATAGGTGTTAGCTCTTCTCTAAATTTTTGGTAGAATTCAGCTGTGAAGCCATCTGGACCTGGGCTTTTGTTTGCTGGAAGATTTCTGATTACAGTTTCAATTTCCGTGTTTGTGATGGGTCTGTTAAGATTTTCTATTTCTTCCTGGTTCAATTTTGGAAAGTTGTACTTTTCTAAGAATTTGTCCATTTCTTCCACGTTGTCCATTTTATTGGCATACAATTGCTGATAGTAGTCTCTTATGATCCTTGTATTTTGGTGTTGTCTGTTGTGATTTCTCCATTTTAATTTCTAATTTTATTGATTTGGTTTTTCTCCCTTTGTTTCTTGATGAGTCTGGCTAATGGTTTGTCAATTTTATTTATCCTTTCAAAGAACCAGCTTTTGGCTTTGTTGATTTTTTCTATGGTCTATTTTGTTTCTTTGCATTTATTTCTGCACTAATTTTTAAGATTTCTTTCCTTCTACTAACCCTGGGATTCTTCATTTCTTCCTTTTATAGTTGCTTTAGGTGTAGAGTTAGGTTATTTATTTGACTTTTTTCTTATTTCTTGAGGTATGCCTGTATTGCTAACAACTTTCCCCTTAGCACTGCATTTACAATGTCCCACAGGTTTGGGGTTGTTGTGTTTTCATTTTCATTAGTTTCTATACATATTTTTATTTCTTTTTTGATTTTTTCTGTGATTTGTTAGTTATTCATCAGCGTGTTGTTCAGCTTCCATATGTTGGAATTTTTAATAGTTTTTCTCCTGTAATGGAGATCTAATCTTACTGCATTGTAGTCAGAAAAGATGCTTGGAATGATTTCATTTTTTTGAATTTTCCAAGAATAGATTTATGGCTCAGGATGTGATCTATTCTGGAGAATGTTCCATGTGTGCTTGAGAAAAAGGTGAAATTCATTGTTTTGGAATGAAATGTCCTATAGATATCAATTAGGTCTAATTGGTCTATTGTATCATTCAAAGTTTGTGTTTCCTTGTTAATTTTCTGTTTAGTTGATCTGTCCATAGGTGTGAGTGGGGTATTAAAGTTTCCCACTATTATTGTGTTATTGTTAATTTCCCCTTTCATACTTGTTAGCATTTGTCTTACATATTGCAGGGCTCCGGTGTTGGGTGCATATATATTTATAAATGTTATATTTTCTTCTTGGATTGGCCCTTTGATCATTATGTAGTGTCCTTCTTTGTCTCTTTTCACAGCCTTTGTTTTAAAGTCTATTTTATCTGATATGAGTATTGCTACTCCTGCTTTCTTTTGGTCTCTATTTGCGTGGAATGTCTTTTTCCAGCCCTTCACTTTCAGTCTGTATGTTTCCCCTGTTTTGAGGTGGGTCTCTAGTAGACAACATATGTAGGGGTCTTGTTTTTGTATGCTTTCTGCCAGTCTGTGCTTTGGTTGGATCATTCAATCCATTTACATTTAAGGTAATTACTGATAAGTATGATCCCATTGCCATTTAATTTATTGTTTTGGGTTCGAGTTTATGCACCCTTTTTGTGTTTCCTGTCTAGAAAATATCCTTTAGCATTTGTTGGAGAGCTGATTTGGTGGTGCTGAATTCTCTCAGCTTTTGCTTGTCTGTAAAGCTTTTGATTTCTCC
>SJYX01018477.1:117868-142398 GCA_006410675.1 Oreotragus oreotragus
ACGAACAGAGATCATTCTGTCATTTTTGAGATTGCATCCAAGTACTGCATTTCGGACTCTTCTGTTGACCATGATGGCTACTCCATTTCTTCTGAGGGATTCCTTCCTGCAGTAGTAGATAAAGTGGTCATCTGATTAAATTCACCCATTCCAGTCCATTTTAGTTCGCTGATTCTTAGAATATCGATGTTCACTCTTGCCATCTCCTGTTTGACCACTTCCAATTTGCCCTGATTCATAGACCTGACATTCCAGGTTCCTATGCAATATTGCTCTTTACAGCATCGGACCTTATTTCTATCACCAGTCACATCCACAGCTGGGTGTTGTTTTTGCTTTGGCTCCATCCCTTCATTCTTTCTGGATTTATTTCTCCACTGATCTCCAGTAGCATATTGGGTACCTACTGACCTGGGGAGATCCTCTTTCAGTATCCTATCATTTTGCCTTTTCATACTGTTCATGGGGTTCTCAAGGCAAGAATACTGAAGTGGTTTGCCATTCCCTTCTCCAGTGGACCACATTCTGTCAGACCTCTCCACCATGACCCGCCCGTCTTGGGTTGCTCCACGGGCGTGGCTTAGTTTCATTGAGTTAGACAAGGCTGTGGTCCTAGTGTCATTAGACTGACTAGATTTCTGTGAGTATGGTTTCAGTGTGTCGGCCCTCTGATGCCCTCTTGCAACACCTACCGTCTTACTTGGGTTTCTCTTACCTTGGGCGTGGGGTATCTCTTCAGGGCTGCTGTTGCTCCTTACCTTGGATGAGGGGTATCTCCTGCTGCCCTTCCTGACCTTCAGTGTGGGGTGGCTCCTCTAGGCCCTCCTGCGCCTGGGAAGCCACCAATCCTTGGACATGAGGTTGCTCCTCCCGGCCGCCGCCCCTGGCCTTGGGTGTTGGGTTGCTCCTCCCAGTTGCTGCCCTGGCCTCGGGCGTGGGGTTGCTCCTTCTGGCCACCACCTCTGGCCTCGGGCACCGCCCCTGGCCTCAGACACGGAGTGGCTTCTTTCAGCCATCGCCCCTGACCTTGGACGCCGGGTGGCTCCTCTCGAGTGCTGCCCCTGGCCTCGGGCATGGGGTAGCTCCTCCTGGCCATCGCCCCTGACCTCAGACGTGGGGTAGCTCCTCTCGGCCGTTCCTGCCCAATCGCAGCTTGGCACTCTAGGCCTCTGTCCCTGACCTCGGACATGGGGTAGCTTTCGACCGCCACCACTGCCTGTGCTTAGTGCGCCGGCCGCCGCCACCTGCTTCATCATCAGTCCTTCCAATGAATATTCAGGGTTGATTTATTTTAGGATTCATTGCTTTGATCTCCTTGCAGTGCAAGGGAACTCAAGAGTCTTCTCCAACATCAGAATTCAAAAGCATCAATTCTTTTTTTTAATATAAATTTATTTATTTTAATTGGAGGTTAATTACTTCACAGTATTGTATTTGTTTTGCCATACATCAACAGGAATCCACCACAGGTTAAAAAAAAAAAAAAACCATCAATTCTTCAGTGCTCAGCCTTCTTTATGGTCCATCTCTCACAACCATACATGACTACTAGAAAAGCAATAGATTTGACTGTACAGACCTTTGTCTGCAAAGTAATGTCTTTGCTTTTTAATATGCTGTCTAAGTTTGTCCTGGATTTTCTTCCAAGGAGCAAGTGTCTTTTAATTTCATGGCAGCAGTTACAGTCCGCAGTGATTTTGGAGCCCAAGAAAATAAGTCTGTCATTATTCAAAATTGTTTGCCTATCTATTTGCTGTGAAGTGATGGGACCAGATGCCATGATCTTAGGTTTTTTAATGTTGAGTTTTAGGCCAGTTTTTTCATTCTCCTCTTTCACTTTCATCAAGAGGATCTTTATTTCCTTTTTGCTTTCTGCCATTAGGGTGGTATCGTCTGCATATCTGAGGTTACTGATATTTCTTCAGGCAAACTTGATTACAGCTTGTGCTTCATCCAGCCTGGCATTTTGCATGATGTGCTCTGAATGAAGTTAAATAAGCAGGGTGACACTATACAGCCTTGATGTACTCCTTTCCTAATTTGGAATCAATCCATTGTTCCAGGTCTGGTTCTAACAGTTGCTTCCTGACCTCCATACAGATTTCTCAAGAGGCAGGTAAGGTGGTCTGGTATTCCCATCTCTTTCAGAATTTTCCAGTTTCTTGTGATCCACACAGTCAAAGGCTTTAGTGTAGTCAATGAGGCAGAAGCAAACCTCTTTCTGGAATTCTCTTGCTTTCTCTATGATCCAACAGATGTTGGCAATTTGATCTTTGGTTCCTCTGCCTTTCCTAAACCCAGTTTGTACATCTGGAAGTTCTCATTTCGTGTACCATTGAAGCCTGCTGCTGCTGCTGCTAAGTCACTTCAGCCATGTCCAACTCGGTGCAACCTCATAGATGGCAGCCCACCAGGCTCCACCGTACCTGGGATTCTCCAGGCAAGAACACTGGAGTGGGTTGCCATTTCCTTCTCCAATGCATGAAAGTGAAAAGTGAAAATGAAGTTATTCAGTCGTGTCCAACTCTTTGCAACTGCATGGACTGCAGCCTACCAGGCTTCTCTGTCCATGGGATTTTCCAGGCAAGAATACTGGAGTGGGTTGTCATTGCCTTCTCCATGTTGAAGCCTAGCTTGAAGGATTTTGAGCATTACCTTGATAGCATGTGAAATGAGCACAACTGAACAGTATTTTGAACAGTCTTCGGCACTACCCTTCTTTGGGATTGGAATGATAATTGATCTTTTCCAGTCTTGTGGCCACTGCTGTGTTTTCTAAACTTGCTGGCATATATAACACTTTCACAGCATCTTCCTTTAGGATTTGAAATAGCTCAGCTGGAATGCCATCACCTCCACTAGCTTTGTTTGTAGTCATACTTCCTAAGATGTCTGGATCTAGGAGAGTAATACACCATCATGGTTATCCAGGTCATTAAGAGTTTTTGTGAGTATTTCTTCTGTGTTTTCTTACCACCTCTTCTTAATATATTCTCCTTCTGTTAGGTCCATAGCATTTCTGTCCTTTATTTGGCCTATCTTTGTATTTAATGTTCCCTTGGTATCACCAATTTTCTTGAAGAGGTTTCTAGTCTTGTCCATTCTATTGCTTTCCTCTATTTTTTTGCATTGTTCACTTAATATTTCATATTAATTAAATATTAATGTGTTCAATATTAATTAAATATATTTAAATATATTACAAATATATAAATAATTTAATTTATTAATTAATATTAATTCTTTAATATTCTCAAGTTCAGTCAACTTGCCACTCCTAGAATGTTTCAGAGGAAGGAGAGACTACAGAGAGCAAAAGAGAGCATTCAATGTCTACAGAGCAGACAAAGTTGAACTTAACCCTCTTGGTAAGCACAGAAATCCAACTCACATTGTGCATAGAAAATGCATAGGCCACGAGAAGTATAAATAGCCAATGAAAGTTTTTAGAAAAAAATTTTAGAATTAAATTTAAAACAATGATCAATGATCTTTTTGCCTCTAAAACTGGGAATCTGTTTATATAAGTTATAGAGAATTGTCACTTTTATGCAATTTTCTCTAAGATCTTTCAGGCCATCAATTGGGCTAAGACCATGATGAAGTTTAGAAATTATCTTGGTATTTATTCATTCATTACTCAAATGACTTATCGAGAATCTGCTATGTCCTAGGCACATTGTAAGATATGTACCTCTCACAGTGTTTATGTACAGGACAGACATTACAAAAAATAGATATACTAACAAGTGTGTGCTTGTTCATCACTTAGTCATGTCCGACTCTTTGCAACCCCATGGATTATAGCCCACCAGGCTCTTCTGTCCATGGAATTTTCCAGGCAAGAATACTGGAGTGGGTTGCCATGCCCTTCTCCAGGGGATCTTCCAGACCCAGGGATCAAACCCGAGTTTCCTAAACTGCAGACAGATTCTTTACCATCTGAGCCACCAGGGAAGCCCCATACTAACAACAGTATGATATAAATCACAATTTTGACAAACACTGAAATATAGTTATATGAATTTAAAAGTGCCATACTAAAGGTAAGTTGAGCAGTGCCAGATTTCTGGCAAAATTTCCTACTGTGCAGCTAGCTATAAAACATTGAGTAAGGAAATGTTTACTAGGTAAGGAAAGGAAGTAACTGGTAAATGTAGTAACATGTACAAATAATACAAGGAAAGGGGAATGTAAAATGTAAAAGCCAGAGTATCAATCAGTGTAAACTTTCCTATGTGACTGTAACAAATAACTCTAAGATCTCAGTGGTTTGAACCAACAAAGATTTATTTCTCACTCACATTTCATAACCACTGTGAATTGACTTTGCTCCAATCAGATCTGCTCCTTGTTCTCCTCACTGGGGAACTAAGTCTGGCCAATGTGGTTAGAGTTTAGAGAGTAAGGGAAATACAAGCCAGAGCAAGAAAACCTGTCTTTATCTTATTAGCAGTGGAGACTCACTGAAGGCTTTATACTTTGAGGAACTTTTTCCTAAGGAGAAAAATCAAGTAGTTATGTAAAGCTTAATCTACAAACTTGCTTACCACAGTAATGTTTATTAATTTTTTTTTAAATACTCAACCTTAGGTTCTTATTTAAAAAAAAAAAAAAGGATTCTCTGTATCTTTGCGATGAAATGCCATATAACCCCCCCCCAAAAAAAAAATGTACTTAGGAAAACTATTTTATTAAATGAAAAAGATGCATAAGATATAGTATAAAATTAGATCCACCTATTTTTTAAGTGATTCCCAGGTGGCGTAGTGGTAAAGAATCTGCCTGCCAATGAAGGAGACACAAGACACATAAGTTCGATCCCTGGATTGGAAAGATCGCATGCAGTAGGGAAAAGCAGCCCACTTCAGTATTCTTGCCTGGAAAATTTCATGGATGGAGGAGATTTGTGGGCCTCAGTCCACGGGGTAGCAAAGAGTCAGACATAACTGGAGCACACACAAAACACGTTTTTAAAGTACTGTGTATTGAATATATGTGTATAAAAACTTTGATGATATATGTATATGTGTATATATATATACAAGCAATTCTCATTTGATATAGGATAATGGTTTGCTTGCTTTTTACATTTGTTGTTTTCTTTCTTACTATATGTGCTTTATTTATATGTTAATTTTCTGCAAAGGAGATTTATTCTTTGTCAGAGAATTTTTTAAATTTGTCAGGACCTAATTGCCACTGTTCAAAAATATCTTTTCCTTTTCTTTTCCCATGGATAAATGTGATTAGACTTCTTGCTAATCTCTTGTAAAGTATGTGAAAGTCAACACGTTGTTTTTGTTGTTCCTTCAGTTTATCTAAATGTTCTGAAAACATTCCGTTTACATTGCCACCAGTTCAGAAACTGTTTCTAGTTAGAAAAGTTTTAACATTTGTTCTCATCTTTGCAATTACCTCTTACCATGAGCACCACAACTCAAATTTTGGGTTCATAACCAGATGCCCTGAGACAATGAAATGGCAAACTGTTAACCTGTCCAAAGTAACCAAATATCCTTTGGTAGTCATTCTGGAGTTCAGTCCAGCACCACAACTTACTGTGCAAGAATGACCTCATGAGAATCTGTTCTGCATCCACTTTTTTGACATTCTTTTGGCTATGGTGATAGAATTATCCTAACTGCCAGTAATGGATAAAGAACAATACAGCATATGCACCACCGATGCCATAATAACAGCACATATATTGCTGAAGAACAGGCTGCCTTGTTTTGCATTCTTATTCCATCACTGGACATATTACAGCAGTAAACTCTGACTTTTTACAGAAAACTTTGGTGTGAAAAATAAAACCATATTTCATCTCTGCTTCAGTTTCCAAAAGGAAAAAAAAAAAAAAATCTATTGACCAGACTTTGCAGACATTGGCCAAATGTTGGCCTGAGCACTGAGTGTATACCTGGATGGGTTAATCCATCTGACAAAATTGGGTTACCACAAACTGGGCCTTACATGAAAGTTCTGAAGCAGTTTAAAGTCAGCCTGGGGCACAAACACTCCACTGGGAAGTGTGCTGGTGAAATAGCAGGTTTGTGCTTTTGCAAGGATTATTTGGCAGTTTTGTTGTACATAAGTCTGTTTTCATTTTTCAAAGAAAAAAAAAGGATAAAGAATGAAATAAGAGTTGCATTACAATCCCTGAAACCAAGCATTTTATTTTATCCAAAGTACTATTTATGAATTCCCATCCATGGAGCCACTGATGTCTGCCATTTTGGCCTTTATAATTCTTCACATTTTAGATACAAAGAGGCACTTCTGTTTGAACTGGTATTTCATGATATAAAAAAAATCTGGTTTGGTTTTTGTTTTTTAATGCAAGCTGTAGTAGGTGCTTCTTGTCACACAGAGATCTCTTATTTTGGCCTGGTGAATGGAGGTTGGATTTGAAATAAAACTGAAGTCAACATACACAGAGTATTTGCTAGACAGAATAGCAGATTGCATTTGCTAAATGTAATCTTTTTTTTTTTTTTTAATAGTGTCTGAATCTACTTTGGGAGATACAAAATATCTCTTTACTTAGACATGCAACAATAAAGTAACAGATTTATATGTGGAAATATTTCCAACAAGTACTAATCAATTATGGAAGAAGAAAATGAAAGCTTGAATCAATGTGGAAAATAGTAGCTGGAGAAAGCATGTCTTCAGTTTCCATTCTATTTTCTTTCATTGTAAGAAAAGAGAAAAAGAATGGGAGGAAATATCAAGAAAAGATAATGATTAGCTCTATCAAAATTTTATAGTTACTTAGAGGCTACTCTGTGAAAGCATAGATGTCCTTCCTCTAGTTTTTTTGTTTGTTTTTTTTTAAGTATAAATCCCTTTGTTAAAATCTCAGAAAAGTAAATTAAAACAGATGGAGCCCAGCCTATTGATGAGAGTAGGTAAATTTGTCAGCATCTAGTAAGAAAACCAAGACAAAACCATATTTGGATCTGAGGTCAGATGCCATCAGGAAGTGGACAGAATGCTATAATCTGGTAATACTAGTGGAAGTAAAATAAGGGTGTGTCCAGGTCAGATTTCAGGAGGCCCAAAATGGCACACCAAAGGGGAAATGCAAGCAATAGCGAGTGCTGGGTCTTAGGAGTTAACAAGATGAGTGATGGGAATCAGCACATATACACTGTCTTCAGTGGTTATTCAATTGAGATTCTGCTAAGGATTAGATTTTCATCCTCATGAGCATAGCTCTATAGACCTATAAAACACAACACCCCAAATTCATGTCACCAAGCACCATGGTTACATTCAAGTTTTGTTTATTTATTTATTTTTTATTCCTAGTACCTGTTTCTATTCAATAACAGTAGTAGAAAATCCTCAAATTTTCTGAGCTTGTCAATTATATGCCTGTCTAATCATGGTCCTTCCACTGACCTAAACTAGTCAAACTCTCTTGTTTTAAAAAATCGCTTTAGAGCATTACTTACATATTTATAGTCATAATTTCAAACAAATTATTTGGGAGATCTTATAATTGTAGCTGTATATTTCCAGTAATATCCTTGGTGTGTATGTAAATATAAATCTAAAAATCTTTCATGTGATAACATCAATGAATAATTTCAAGAAAGCCCAACTCTCAACTGTGAATTTTTAAAAGATATAAAAATTCCCTATTTTTCTTAAAATCTTACCAGCTAGCCAAACAGATTCATAAAATCATAAACTCCAAGTTGGAAGTTACTTAGGAAATTATCTGGTAGTTTTGTGTCCACAAATTTTGGGCACTCCTGTCCAACTCTTTGTGACCCCACAGACCTGCCAGGCTCCTCTGGCCATTAAATTCTCTAGGAGAGAATACTGGAGTGGGTAGCCATTTCCTTCTCCAGGGGATCCTCTCGATGCGGGGATCGAATCCGGGTCTCATGCAGATTCTTCATCATCTGAGCCACTAGGGAAGCCCCTCCATCAAAAACAGGATCTGTGTTCTCCTCTTGTGCATCCATGTAGGCTTCTGACTCACAAATACCACCTAGAGCACTGAAAATGTGATGCTGCTTAACTTCTGAGGCTACACCACAAGGGGTAATGTGGCTTCTCTTGTGCACTGGGACACATGTTTTGATATTCCTGAATCTCTATGTATGAAGTCCAATTACCCTGAATCAGCCATCAAGTGAGGAAATTAAGGCCCCGTGTACATACTCCAGTTGGCAGCCCCAACCAAGCTTCCAGCCAGTTGCCAACAAAACCTGCCAGCCAGGTTAGCAAGTCATCCTGGACATCAAGTCCTAGGATTCAGTCAATACAGACCTTCCTATGATTGCAGTGGGTTCAGATGTGTATAATCCCAGCAATCTCACTACTGAGCATATACTGTGAGGAAACCGAAATTCTACATGACAAACCCCAAGTGAAAACTGCCTGTGCAAGTGCCTCTGAGTTCCTGACCCATCAAAGGATTACTGAAACAAAATTTGTTTTCACTAAGTTTGGGGGTAATGTTGTTGTTCAGTTGCTAAATTGTGTCCGATTATTTGCCACCCCATGAACTGCAGCATACCAGGTTTCCTTGTCCTTTATTACATCTCCTTGAGTTTGCTCAAACTCATGTCCATTGAGCCAGCGATTCCATCCAACCATTTCATCCTTTGTCATCCCCTTCTCTTCTTGCCTTCAATCTTTCCCAGCATCAGGGTTTTTGTTTGTTTGTTGTTATGGTTTTGCAATGAGTTGGCTCTTTGCACCAGCTGGCCAAATTACTGGAACTTCAGCTTCAGCACCAGTTTTTCCAGCCAGTCCTTTCAATCAGGGTTGATTTCCTTTAGGATTGACTAGTTTGATCTCCTTGCTATTCAAGGGACTCTCAAGAATCTTCTCCAGCACCACAGTTCAAAAGCATCAATTCTTTGTTGCTAAAGATGCCCTAGAGAAGGAAATGGCAACCCACTCTTATATTTTTGCCTGGAGAATCCCAAAGACAGAGGAGTTTGGTGGGCTGCAGTCCGTGGGGTTGCAAGAGTCAGACACGACAGTGATTAAATCACCAACCACCACAGCCTTCTTTATGGTCCAACTCTCACATCCATGCATAACTACTAGGAAAACTATAGCTTTGACTGTATGGATCTTTGTGGGAAAAATGATGCCTCTGCTTTTTAATACACCATCTAGGTTTGTCATAGCTTTTCTTCCAAGGAGTAAGTGTCTTTTAATTTCATGGCTGCAGTCACCTTCCACAGTGATTTTTTATGCAATGGTAAATAACTGGTATGCCATCTGACCCCAAAATCCACTCTGAGATAAAGATTTTGGATTAAATGACTCTATTTTAAATAGTTCTTCCTCACATGTTAGATTTGTTTTGGATAACTATTTTATTCCTCATCTTAGACAAAAATATTCATCCATTTAATTTCACACTAATATTTTAGATTAACTTTCTAGTTCACCAAATTTTCTCTGGCCTCTTCAACATGAAAGCTTCCCATGTAGACCAAAGAACTCTGAAAATATCTTCTTGGACTTTTCTCCTACAGAAAAAAAATATCCTTATTCTCTCAGTCTTGTCTCAAAAGATTTAATTTTCAGAATTCTCTGTCCTCTGAATGTACTCTGATTGGAAAATCTAGCTTAAAGTATAATGGAAGGATTTTGACACTTTATTCCATAAGTCATCTTACTAGAACAGTATTTGGTAAAATTGTTTCTTCTTTTCCCTTTATTGTCCTAGACACAATATTTCACTGATGCAACTTAACAATTATGCAGTCTATTTTTCTAATAGTTGCTGCTGCTAAGTCACTTCAGTCGTGTCGGACTCTGTGTGACCCCATAGATGGCAGCCCACCAGGCTCCCCCATCCCTTGGATTCTCCAGGCAAGAATACTGGAGTGGGTTGCCAGTTCCTTCTCCAATTCATGAAAGTGAAAAGTGAAAGTGAAGTCGCTCAGTCGTGTCCAACTCCTAGAGACCCCATGGACTGCAGCCCACCAGGCTCCTGCATCATGGGAGTTTCCAGGCAAGAGTACTGGAGTGGGATGCCATAGCTACATAATGCTATTGGCTTATTTTATGGTTTCCATCAAACTGAAGTCCCAGAACTTTGCCATCTGCACTGTAGCCAAGTCAGCTTATTCTCATGCAGCTAATATTACGAATCTAAACAGAACTTGAAATTTGTTTCTGCTTGATTTTGTTTCATTGCTTTTGGACTAGTGTGTCTCTGTCAATTGGCATCATTTTTATTATTAGGTTTGTCATTTATTTTCAGTTATGCACCCCACGTATGTATCTTCACTTCTAAAACTTTATCAGAAATATCAATGGAAACATTCAGCCAACAGGTAAGAGTGTAGACTAGCTGCTGCTGCACTTCAGTTGTGTCTGACTCTGTGCGACCCCATCGATGGCAGCCCACCGGGCTCCCCCATCCCTGGGATTCTCCAGGCAAGAACACTGGAGTGGGTCGCCATTGCCTTCTCCAATGCATGGAAGTGAAAGTGAAGTCGCTCAGTAGACTAGCTAGTCACATTCTATTAGAAAATTATAGAATTATTTATAACACATAGTAGACATGTGTTTAAAATAAATATCACTAAATATCAACAACCCTATCATTCAATACATTTCCTAACCACCATGTATTTGCAAAAGATATTGTCAGATGTGGCTTCCCAGGAGCATTAGTGATAAAGAATCTGCAGAAGATGCAGAAGACACAGGTCCAAAGCCTGGATCAAGAAGATCCCCTGGACCCACTTCAGTGTTCTTGCCTGGAAAATTCCATGGACAGAGGAGTCTGGCAAGTTATAGTCCATGGGGTTGCAAACAGTCAGACACAACTGAGTGAATGAACACACATATACACAGTCAGATGTATTGCTGTGACAGAAAAAATTGAATTGCCTTTTATCCATGGAAGTTTCTGTTCTCCAGAGATTCTAACAAAATGGGAAATCATGTGAATTTAGCATGATTTATCTTGAGTGAATGGAAGTTAGCTAGAGATTATCTAGAGCATCTTCCAAAGGCTCATAAACTACATGCATGACTATTACTTCAAGAATATTGTAAAAAGTTAGTAAAGGAAAGGCAATAATTTATGTAATTCTCTACCACCATTTTTAAAGTGAAAATACAATGTTTCTAGTTCAGATTGATGTCAAAAATCTTGTTCTCTGGTATTTCTTAAAAATTAGAATATAGCTATCTTATATATCAGATAATATTTACTATATGAAAGAACTAATTAATAAATGACTGAAAATATAAATGAAATATTTCTTGATTTGGATTTATTTTCTTTTGAAACATCATTATATGAGGTTAACATTCAATTATTGTTCATTTTATTTACAGCTCTCTGTGTACTTCATGTTCATGGGTGCATATCTATCTACCTTTCTCAGTATTTACAATGTTTAAAATACACTTTATGTACATATACTGCATAGAGATATGGTGAATTAAGGAATAAGGATGAATCAGTTTTCCTTTAAAAACTAGAAATAAAACTACCATATGACCCAGCAATTTCACTACCGTGCATATACCCTGAGGAAATCATAATTCAAAAAGACACAATGTTTATAGAAACACTATATTTCAGGACATGGAAGAAACCTAGACATCCACTGACAAATGAATGGATAAAGAAGTTGTGATATATATACAATGGAATATTATTACTCAGCCATTAAAAGGAACAAATCTGAATCAGTTGTAGTAAGATGGATGGACCTAGAGCCTGTTATACAGAGTGAAGTAAGTCAAAAAGAGAAAAACAAATACCATATTTTAAAACATATATATGGAATCTAAAAAATAAATGGTACTAATGGAACTATTTTCAGAACAGTAATAAAGACACAGACATAGATGAAAGACTCATGGACATGGTGGGGGAAGAAGAGGGTGGGATGAATTGAGAGAGTAGCATTAACATGCGTACACTACCTTTTGTAAAATACGTAGCTAGCGGCAAGCTTCTGTATAACACAAGGAGCTCATCTCAGTGCTCTGTCACAACCTAGAGGGATAGAATTGGGGGGTGCCTGGGAGGCTCAATATATGTATATCGACAGCTGATTCCCATCGTTGTACAGCAGAAACTAACACAACATTATAAAGCAATTAAAATATAAAATCATAAAATAAATAAATATAAAATAAATACTAAAAAAAAGAACCAGTTGCCTTAGGTCTCAAATTCACACCTAGGAAGTCACTCACTATTACAATATTCAGTCTACTCTTCCCAGTTAGAAAAACCTTTTCCTCAGTGAAGAAGATAGATGCACAGTAGAAGGCCAGTTTTTTCACTGTCACTTATAAATGTGTTTCTAAGAAACATGAAGTTTATTCTTATGCCAGTATTCTTCCAAAACTAAATGTTTTACAAAATAATACAAAAGAATTAGAAATGAAGAAATAAAACTGTTATATACAGATGACATAATTACATCTGTAGAAAATTTAAAAACCTAGACTTAAGTTCAAATACTCTAAAATAAATTTTTATTAAAAACTGATATAATTTAGATTTCACCAGATGCCGCATTCCAATACACGCAGTCATTTTAAGAGTAACTCCATAAAACACTGCGAGGGAAGCTGAGGAAGTAAGATAGGCAAAGGAAATTTTAGCTTTTCAATCCACAGCCTTGAAGAATGCATCCTTGAATCTTCACAGTTGGAGCAATCATTCAGCTAGACCTCAAAGGCTTGGTGAAGTAACAGTGTTTCAGTAATTTCTTATTTCAGGCATTTCCTCATTTTTACAAACAAAATCCTGTTCTGTCCTTCAGCACCCTGAGGAAGAATGACTTTCCCGAGAAGTAGCAGCAGGCTGACATAGATTTAATTGAAACATCTGTGTATATTTTTTACATCTATTATTTTTCCCATTTTTCCTCGTGATTTAGAAGTAGTAGACATGATTCTGAAATTACTATATTAAAATTTGGATGTTAATATACACACAAATTGGAGAAGAAAATGGCAGCCCACTCCAGTATTCTTGCCTAGAAAATCCTATGGACAGGGGAGCCTGGTGGGCTGTTGTCCATGGGGTCGCACAGAGTTAGACACAACTGAAGCGACTTAGCATGCTTGCATGCACTGGAAAAGGAAATGGCAACCTACTCCAATATTCTTGCCTGGAGAATTCCAGGGACAGATGAGCCTGATGGGGTGCCATCTATGGGGTCGCACAGAGTCGGGCACGACTGCAGCGACTTAGCAGCAGCATACACACAAATGTATATCAAAGACTCTTTAAAAACTTGATATTTATATATAAGTATCTATTTCAGTAACTATAACACATACAATGCCATGAAACTATGATATTCTTTATTGTAAAATGAAAAACAATTTCAAAGCAATACATAAATTATGAACTCATTTTTGTAAAAATGTGCATATGGACATAACAGAGCTCATTTCTGTAAAAATGTGTGTGTATATGTATAAACAATTCAGAGTGGTCTAAGTGGTAGGATTTTGCATATGTGTCTGTTTCGATTTCAAAAATAAAATTTCCTTTTAATTTTACAATAATAACAAATTTTTAAAACTTTGATAATTGATATAAAGAAACATCCAAAATAACAAAACAGATAAACATATAATCCATAAATACCTATATAGCAAAAAAAAATTCTTACTTAATCAGAGAGCATGTCATCAAATTACTTCAAAAGTGTACCATCATTTTTTTTCTGTTAGAAAAAATTAGCTAATCATAAAATAGAACTATTTCATATGTATTTTGAATAAAATTCAAGTTGCAAAACACAATGTCTATCTATGTATAACATATTTAAAAATCTTGCATAAGGCAGGAAACCAAAAAAGTTGACTGGTTCGATCCCCTTGCTATCCAAGACTCTCCAGAGTCTTCTTCAGCACCACAGTTTACAAGCATCAGTTCTTTGGTGCTCAGGCTTCTTGATGGTCTGACTCTCACATCCATTCATGACTACTGGAAAAACCATAGCCTTGACTATATGGATTTTGTCAGTAAAGTGATGTCTCTCTTTTAAATACATTGTTTTAAATATTGTGGCGGATTCCTGTTGATGTTTGGCAAAACCAATACAGTATTGTAAAGTAAAATAAATAAATAAATACACTGCTTGTCACAAGTTTTCTTCCAAGAAGCAAGTGTCTTTTAATGTTGTGGCTGCAGTCACCATCCACAGTGATTTTGGAGCCCAAGAAAATAAAATCTGCTATTGCCTCCACTTTTTCCCCATATATTTGCCATAGAGTGATGGGACTGGATGCCATGATGATAGTTTATTGAATGCTGAGGGTTTTTTTTTCTGTTGTTGTTGTTTTAAATAGAGCCTTATTACTTTACAATATTGTAGTGGTTTTTGCTATGCATTGACATGAATCAACCATGGGTATACATATGTTCCCCATCCTGAACCCCCCTCCCACCTCCCTCCTCATCCCATCCTTCAGGGTCATCCCAGTGCACCAGCCCTGAACACACTGTCTCATGCATCAAACCTGGACTGGCAATCTATTTCACATATGATAATATACATGTTTCAATGCTATTCTCTCAAATCATCCCACCTTTGCCTTCTCCCAGAGTCCAAAAGTCTGTTCTTTACATCTGTGTCTATTTTGCTGTCACATATAGGGGCATAGTTACCATCTTTCTAAATTCCATATATATACATTAATATACTGCATTGGTGTTTTTCTTTCTGACTTACTTCACTCTGTATAATAGGCTCCAGTTTCATCCACCTCATTAGAACTGATTCAAATGCATTCTTTTTAATAGCTGAGTAATTTTCCATTGTCAATGTTGAATTTTAAAGTAACCTTTTCACTCTCCTCATTTACCCTCATCAGGAGGTTCTTCAGACTCTGTTCACTTTCTGCCATGAGAGTGGTATCATCTGCATATTTGAGGTTGTTGATATTTCTCCTGGAAATCTTGATTCCAGCTTGTGATTTATCCAGCCCATAATTTCTCATGATGTACTCTGCATATAAGTTAAATAAGCAGGGTGATACTATACAGCTGTGATATACTCCTTTCCCAAGTTGGAACTAGTCTGTTGTTCCATGTTCACTTCTAACTATTGCTTCTTGACCTGTATACAGATTTCTCAGGAGACAGGTAAGCTAATCTGGTATTCATCTCTTTCAGAATTTTCCATAGTTTGTTTTGATCTACATAGTCAAAGGATTTAGCATATGCAATGAAGCAAAAGTAGATGTTTTCTGGAATTCTCTTGCATTTTCTATGACTCAACAGGTGTTTTCAAATTGATTTTTGGTTCCTCTACCATCTCTAAATCTGTCTTGTACATTTGGAAGTTCTTGGTTCACATCATGCTGAAACCTAGCTTGAAGGGTTTTAAGCATTACCTTGCTAGTATGTGAAATGAACACAATTATACAGTAGTTTGAGCTTTCTTTGTCATTGCTCTTCTTGGGGATTGGAAAGAAAACTGGCCTTTTCCAGTCCTGAAGCCACTGTTGAGTTTTCCAAATTTGCTGACATATTGAGTGCAATACTTTAACAGCATCATCTTTTTGGATTCTAAATAGCTCAGCTGGAATTTCATCACCTCTACTAGCTTTGTTCATAGTAATGCTTCCTAAAGTGAAGTCACTTAGTCATGTCCGATTCTTTATAATTCCATGGACTGTAGCCCACCAGGCTCCTCCCTCCATTGGATTCTCCAGGCAAGAATATTGGAGTGGGTTGCCATTTCCTTCTCCAGGGGATCTTCCCAACCCAGGGATTGAACCCAGGTCTCCCGTATTGCAGGCAGACGCTTTAACCTCTGAGCCACCAATACTAAGGCCCTCTTAATTTCACATTCCAGGATGTCTGGTTCTAGGTGAATGACCATACCATCACGGTTATCTGGGTCATCAAGACCTTTTTTGTACCATTCTTCTGTGTGTTCTTCTCAACTCTTCTTAATCGCTTCTACTTCTGTTAGGTCCTTGATGTTTTGAACTTTATTGTGCCCATCTTGCATGAAATGTTCCCTTGCTATCTCCAATTTTCTTGAGGAGATCTCTATTCTTTCTCATTCTATTGCTTTCCTCTATTTCTTTGCACTGTTCACTTAAGAAGACTTCTTTTTTTTATCTCTCCTTGCTGTTCTCTGGAACTCTGCATTCATATGGATATATCTTTCCCTTTCTCCTTTGCCTTTTGTGTCTCAGTTTTTCTCAGCTATTTTAAGGCCTCCTCAAACAACCACTTTGCTTTCTTGCATTTCATTTTCTTTGGGGTGGTTTTGGTTATTGCCTCCTGTTCAATGTTATGAACCTCTGTCTATAGTTCTTCAGGCACTCTGTCTACCAGACCTAATGCCTTGTATCTATTCATCACATCCACTGTATAATCATAAGGGATTTGATTTAGGTCATAACTGAACAGCCTAGTGGTTTTCCCTATTTAGTTCAATTTAAGCCTGAATTTTACAATACAGAGCTGATTATCTGAGCCACAGTTAACTCCATGTCTTATTATTGTTGATTGTGTAGAGCATCTCCATCTTTGGCTACAAAGAATATAATCAATCTAATCTCAGTATTGACCATCTGGTGATATCTGTGTATAGAGTCATCTCTTGGGTTGTTGGAAAAGTGTGTTTTCTATAAGCAATGTGTACTGTAGATAAGGCTCTGTTGATATTTACTCTGCTTCATTTGGTACTCAAAGGCCAAACTTGCTTGTTACTCCAGGCATCTCTTGACTTCCTACTTTTGCATTTCAATCCCTTATGATAAAATAGACATCTTTTTTTGGTCTTAGTTCTAGAAGATCTTGTAGGTCTTCATAGAAACCAATTGACTTCAACTTATTTGGCATTAATGGTTGCAACGGGCACAGACTTGGATTACTGTGATATTGAATAGTTCACCTTGAAAATGAACCGAGATCATTCTGTCAATTTTGAGATTGCACCTTTTGAACTCTTTTTTTGACTATGAGGGCTGCTCCATTTCTTCTTAGGGATTCTTGCCCGCAGTAATATATATGATTGTCATCTGAATTCAATTTGCCCATTCCTGTCCATTTTAGTTCACTAATTTCTAAAATATCAATGTTCATTCTTGCCATCTCCTGCTTGACCACATCCAATTTACCTTAATTCATGGACCTAACATTTCAGGTTCCTTTGCAATATGTTCTTTATATCATTGGACTGTATTTTCACCACCAGACACATCCACAACAAAGTGTCATTTCTGCTTTGACCCAGCCTCTTCATTCTTTCTGGAGCTGTTTCTCTGCTCTTCCCCAGTAGCATTCTGGGAACCTACTGACCTGAGGGGTTCATCTTCTGATATCATAGCTTTTTGCTTTTTCATACTGTTCATGGGTTCTCAAGGCAAGAATACTTATGTAATTTGCCATTCCCTTTTCCATTGGACCATGTTTTGTCAACTCTCCAGCATGACCTATCTGTCTTGGGTAACTCTACACATCATGGCTCATAGCTTAGGTAAACTTAATAAACTAGTTTGATCCAAACACAATCATTGATAGTAGTCATAATATTCATCATCATCATTACACTATCATAAATAAAGAAAATCAAAATCTCTAGATATTAAAAACTATAAATAGAGTGCAAGGACCTTACATTGCTTGGAAATCTTGAGCATGCAACGTAGTGTGCAGTCACCCAATAAGATTCGGCAAAAGAAATAAGACAGCAGATGGTAGGGCCAGTACTCTTCTGGAGAGCAGATCAGCAGACACCATGCAGAAAATTATTTTTGACAAATATATAAAAATTCCCTTCAAGTTCCAATATAAACTCCTGCATTGTCACAGAGCCTGAAATCAATCACATCTTGAATATAAACAGTCCCTTATGATCTGCTTCTTTGTGGTCTGTCACCATTTACTCCAAGAGACACATATTTAGGGGTTAACAGGTGAAGGAATCATATTAACCGAATATACCACAGATAAACTGTTTCCTACACGTTCTCAATTCACAACATACAAACTAAGGCACAATACTTTTGTTGTCTCTGTATTCTTCCCAGAAACTACATAGAATTCTGTAAATGTGCTAGCCACAATTTAAAATTAAATAAAACTTAAAATTCAGTCCCTCTGTTGCACAAGTCTGATATCAAGTATCAATAGCCCACTGTAGCATATCGAACAGTGCAGGTATAGAATATTTAGATAATTGTTGAATGTTCTATTCAACAATGCTAATCTGTATATCAAATGCTGTCTTGCTACTTGTTATGACCTAGTAAAAACTAAGACTTTAATGATATCACTATTTTGCCACATACTTTGTACTTTTGCCACTTAAAAAGTAGTTTAATTAAGTAGAATCAAATGTAACTTGTTGCTAAAATATTTAACTCTATTTATCATCTGTAAATATGCCCTCAAACTGATTGCTTTACTGGGAAGCCAAGGTTTGGATTATCGCTGCTGTATTAATTATTTGTTGCTGTATAATAAATTATCCAAAATTTAGCAGCCTAAGAACAATCATCAATAGTTATCTTTTATGGTTTCTGTACACCAGGACTTGGGGTGCAACCAAATTGGTCAGTTCTGACTCAGGGTCTCCCATGACCATTCCAGTCAAATGTCAGCAGGGCTGCGGTGATCTGAAGACTCATTGTGCTGGGTGATCCATTTCTAAGACAACTCACTCAGATAGCTGGTAAACTGGTTCATCTCCACTGGGAACTCTTTAGTGCCCTTACAATATGGCAGCTGACTTTTGGTAGAGCTCAGGGATTCAAGATACTGAAGCAAAGGCTGTAATATCTTTTATGACCCAGTCTTGAATGTCTCACACCATCACTTCTACTAGATTCTGTTGGTAACAGAAGTTAGCCTTGAGTGATTCAATGTGAGAGGGGACCACATAAGAGCATGAATATTAAGAGACAAGGATCAGTAGGGACCATCTTAGAGGATGACTACCACACTCAGCGAGTGTTTTTTCTTGCTAGATTGTAACCGGTTTAGAAGAAGCAGCAGAGAACAGACTTTACCAAGAGGAATTTAGTCACACTGTTCCAGAGCCTGATCATAGACTGACCCAATGGTCTCCAAAGGAAACTTCATGTCTCATTTGCTTCTTGAGCTTTCTTCCAGTATTCAAGATGGTGAAACTTTTCCTACCTACTAACAATAGCCCACTGTAGCATATCGAACAGTGCAGGTATAGAATATTTAGATAATTGTTGAATGTTCTATTCAACAATGCTAATCTGTATATCAAATGCTGTCTTGCTACTTGTTATGACCTAGTAAAAACTAAGACTTTAATGATATCACTATTTTGCCACATACTTTGTACTTTTGCCACTTAAAAAGTAGTTTAATTAAGTAGAATCAAATGTAACTTGTTGCTAAAATATTTAACTCTATTTATCATCTGTAAATATGCCCTCAAACTGATTGCTTTACTGGGAAGCCAAGGTTTGGATTATCCCTGCTGTATTAATTATTTGTTGCTGTATAATAAATTATCCAAAATTTAGCAGCCTAAGAACAATCATCAATAGTTATCTTTTATGGTTTCTGTACACCAGGACTTGGGGTGCAACCAAATTGGTCAGTTCTGACTCAGGGTCTCCCCTGACCATTCCAGTCAAATGTCAGCAGGGCTGCGGTGATCTGAAGACTCATTGTGCTGGGTGATCCATTTCTAAGACAACTCACTCAGATAGCTGGTAAACTGGTTCATCTCCACTGGGAACTCTTTAGTGCCCTTACAATATGGCAGCTGACTTTTGGTAGAGCTCAGGGATTCAAGATACTGAAGCAAAGGCTGTAATATCTTTTACGACCCAGTCTTGAATGTCTCACACCATCACTTCTACTAGATTCTGTTGGTAACAGAAGTTAGCCTTGAGTGATTCAATGTGAGAGGGGACCACATAAGAGCATGAATATTAAGAGACAAGGATCAGTAGGGACCATCTTAGAGGATGACTACCACACTCAGCGAGCGTTTTTTCTTGCTAGATTGTAACCGGTTTAGAAGAAGCAGCAGAGAACAGACTTTACCAAGAGGAATTTAGTCACACTGTTCCAGAGCCTGAGCATAGACTGACCCAGTGGTCTCCAAAGGAAACTTCATGTCTCATTTGCTTCTTGAGCTTTCTTCCAGTATTCAAGATGGTGAAACTTTTCCTACCTACTAGCTTTCCTCACACAAAACATATTTAACACGTAAGTGAAAGAAACTTTATAAACTTAGACCTTTAGTGGTTCTGAACCTTAGTCACAAAACATAATGATATGGAAATTTTTTGAAGGAAGGAAGGAAAGAAAGAAAGGAGGAGAAGGAGGGAGGAAAGAGAGAAGAAAAAAATAAAGAAAGAAATTTATACCTAGGTCCCACCAGAGATTCTAGTGTTATTGGTCTGTGTGCAGCCCAGAAAGCAGACATTTTAGCAAAAGTTGAAAACCACTAAATAGAGAAAGATCCTTCAGGATGTTTTCTCCCATGACCTCTTTCCTTCCTTAATCTCTCCATCCTGCTCTCACAACCATTGTTTTAAAACTCTGACTCCTTGTTTCTCAACCCTATCCCTGAAAAGAACCCATCACTACTCACAAAACTTGGGAAAATGTCTTAGTCCCTTTCAGGGTTTGCTTAGTGCCACTGAACCCAAGATGTCGGCCATCACAAATCTCTAAAGGGTAGTAGGGAGCTCTAGTCTCAGGACCAGGGGATAAAAAAGAATATGTGAATTCACTTCAGGCTCTTGACTGTGGAGGGCTGCCATTAATTTCCTCACTAATTACCAAAGATGCAAGCACACATTTTCAAAGGGAAAATTAATACCTATCAGAAACAACACAGTCTAATCTAACATGAGAAAACAAATTCCTCTTATGAACATGAGTTTAATCACATCATCAAACTCTGTAATGTTTACCTCCACAGGTATTTACAGAAAAAGGGGGGAAAAAGGCAATTCTGTATGTCAGCAATTCTGAGAATTTAGCATGTATATGAATCACCTGGGGATCTTGTTAAATGCAGTTCTGAATTTATGGTGGGGACTGAGATTTTGTACTTCTAACAAGCTCCTTGCAGATGTGACTGTTGCCAGTTTACAGCAACACACTGAGTATCCAGTATATAGATACTATTAAAAAATAAGAATAATAACTACAAAGCATTTTTGTTCTCTTCACTTTGATCTCATGTTTCCTTGAAGAACTGGAATAGTTTTACCACACTCCTATTTTTATCTGTCTCTTATACACATCTATTCTATTGCTTTCCTCTATTTCTTTGCACTGTTCACTTAAGAAGACTTCTTTTTTTTATCTCTCCTTGCTGTTCTCTGGAACTCTGCATTCATATGGATATATCTTTCCCTTTCTCCTTTGCCTTTTGTGTCTCAGTTTTTCTNGTTTCCTTGAAGAACTGGAATAGTTTTACCACACTCCTATTTTTATTGGCCTAGTCTATAATATTCTATTATTAATAATAGAATGACTAAAGTCTATATTATATATATAATAATTGTATTATTTTAATACTTTCAGTTTCACCTGCTTTTATTATGGAAAAAAGTCTTCTAAACAATTTTGTGTAAGAAGAGTATAGATCATTTTATGAAGGAAGAACTGATAAGAAACAAATTTGTATCATACAAAACTTATTCTGTTTTCATATTCTGTATTCATCACTATATTTACTGTTGCCATTACTCATCACTTTCTCTTTACTCTTCGAAAAGGAGGAAAAGTCCCACAAAATATAATTAAATCTACTTTACAACCCAGACTAAATATTGCACAAATATGTGTTCTCTTAGAATTGTTATCATAAGACACACAGGACATAATACTTACAACACCAAAATGACTCATGCCCAGTGGTGTTGTGGTTACGTTAGCTGAAAATACCTTGAGCTGAGAGCTTTTTTTTTTTTTAACTCTATTAGCCAATCTATTATTCAATACATTCAGAGGGAAAATATACTTATTGAAAACATAGTATCTCTTAACTTTGGGGAAAAAAAATCTCTCTGTAGTCTAATTAGCTATGGTCACTTACAGAAATTATATTCATTGTTCTTTTATCTCTTTGAAGCACCCTACGCTAAATAATCACTTGGCCATTCCAGTGTGTTATCTTCAATTATAAAAACTGATTAAAAGATATTCACTTTCTATAAAATAATGCCAGTTCAAGGTAAAAATTACTAACACATTGAATAGTCATTTCCTGGTTAATACCAAGAGAGCAAGTAAGATTATGGCTTTCTTTTGTCTTTAATAATCATAGAGAAAATATCCATCATAAAAAGAAAGAATAAAATACTGAAAACAATTCAAAGACACAGAATATGTCCTTGTAATCCTGGCTGCACACTGTAATCAAAATTAAGCTAAATTTTAAACATCATACTTTAATCACAAAACTCTCTTAACTGTGTAAAATGCACTAACTAAACATTACTTGAGATCAAATGAATTTTGCATTGACTTCTGAATTAAAGCTGTATTATTTTAGGCTTATCCCAACCTGTTTCCAGTGAATATTTCTTTGATTGATCCATTTTGTACCACTAAGCAAAAATTTACCCCCAGATTGCTATAGAAGTATTTTGTACACATTGTATCATTCTGGAATGAGAAAATGAAAGACTATTTCTTTGAATCCATGGTATCAGCCAGTCTAATTATACAATATTTCTGACTTCTGCCCAGAATGAATAAATGTAGGAGATGACATTGCAGCTTAGAAGTGCAGTATTCATAAGAGCCGACTCCTTCAAAGGAGTCATCCTCACCACAATCTTTACCTTGGAAACTACATCTGAAGTGGCTAGATCAGTCCCTTCAAGCAGCATTTGTTCAAATCTTAGTCTAACTCCATAGTAACCACAGGAATGTTTATTTTGTTACTAACTTTCATAATGAACATAAAGAACTTTGGGCATAACCATTTGGCAGCAATAATAAAATTGCCTAACTCTGGTGACTGTTATTCCATCGGTTCCTGGGAGACCATGGTAAAATATAAAGACCAAGTAACTATGTCCTTGATTAGACTCCATAACTAAACTATACTTTAATCACATCATTTTCATTTGCTTAGAATAGAGATGATGTGGTTTCCTATCTTACTTCATCATTTGACTGGTTGTTTGAATAACCATCAGTCTATTAGTTTATCTATAAAATAAGAAATGATGTATTAAGATATCTCTGAAGTACTTTTCATCAATAACAATATAAATTATTAGACTAATTCTACTCTGTAAGTAAAAGAAGTTGACCTAAACACCAAAGCTTCTTGGAAAATTTCAGCCACTAATTCTAAATCACTATTTGAGTGCCTGGCTACCCACACCAGACAAAGGAATATATTATAGCCTACAAAATTGGCAGACTAATAGTAAGCCATCAAATATTCACCCAAGAGTCACCAGAAATAAAGCGTTAAGTGAAGCTGTTTACTATTAGTGCCTCATTGAAAGCCAACCATGAGGCAAGTGGGTCTTCCCTGTAACTGGGAATATAAAGTGAAGCCCTCAGGGAATGGTCAAAGCAGAGATATGCAGAGTTTTAAAGAGGAAGAATAGCCCTCCATCTGGACAGTAACCAGATAGATAGCATTAGCATACTTGAAAAAGACTTATTGTGTCAACAGCATGGATTAGCCCTTAGAAATTCAAAGATACAACCTTGAGAACCTAGAGAATTGTCTTTACGACAATTCAGATCTACAGCATCCTTTAAGAGAGGTCCTCAAGAGCTAAACAAGTAAAATGTTGTAAAGTAATTAACCTCCAATTAAAATAAATAAATTTATATAAAAAAGAGATAACAAGGACCTACTGAATAGCACAGGTAATTATTCAATGTCTTATAATAACCTATAATGGAAAAGAATCAGAAAAAGAATAGATATGTACATATACATGAATACAGATGTACATATGTATAATATATATATACTGAATCAATTTTTTGTACATCTGAAACTAACACAACATTGTAAATCAACTGTACTTCAGTAAAAAAAGAGCATACATATAAAACTAGTAGTGTTTGTTCTACTTTCTTTTTATTTATTTATGTTAATTAGAGGATAACTTACTTAACAATACTGTGATGGTTTCTGCCATATATCAATATGAATCGGCCATGGCATATATCTGTTCCCTCCATCCTGTATCCTGCTCCTTCTTCCCTCCCCACCCCATCCCTCGAGGTTGTCACAGAGCACCAGCTTTAGGTGCTTTGTATCATACATCAAACTCCCACTGGCTATCTATTTTACATATGGTAACATATGTTTCAATGTTATTTTCTCAAATCATGTCACCCTCACCTTCTCCCACTGAGTCCACAAGCCTGCCCTTCATGTCTGTGTCCCCTTTGCTTCCCTGCATGAAAGTTTGTCAGTACCATCTTTATAGATTCCATGTATATGTGTTAATATATGATAGTTGTCTTTTTCTTTCTGACTTACTTCACTCTGTATAATAGGCTCTAGGTTCATCTACCTCATTAGAACTGACTCAGATGTGCT
>SJYX01018477.1:144490-178823 GCA_006410675.1 Oreotragus oreotragus
AGTTTTATTCTCAGTTTTTTAAGGAATCTCCATACTGTTTTCCATAGTGAGATTCCCACAGTTTGCATTCCCGCAGTGTAAGAGGGTTCTCTTTTCTCCACACCTTCTCCAGCATTTATTGTTTGTAGACTTTTGATGATGGCTTTATTTTTAAAAAGAAGGAACACAGTATTGTAAATTAAAATAAAGTAAAATAAAATAAATTTCAAGTTAAAAAATATTAAAAAATAAAGACAATGATTAAAATTTAAAAAAAAATAATAGAAGGGCTAAAACTCTCAGGCTAAGATGCAACCAGCATTTAGTTCTTTAAACTACTTCCTTTTTCACCATAGCCATGCCCACTAAACTACCTTTTGACTTCCCACATAACTGTCATTGTCAGACATGAAAAATTTGGCTTCACCCCAGAATAAAGATAATATGCTTTTCTGACTGGGATTGAAATCTGCTGTATTGATAAATCTCACTTTCTGAGCTTTTCAGAACATTGGCAGGAGGAGGGGACACCTATAAGTCATTCCTTAGGTCAATGGCAGACTCTCCCAAGGAACATCACATACCATAACCAGGCTTCTTTCCCTCAGACTTTAATATATTGATTCTTTCTCTCTGCCCTCCTTATTCTTATCCTCTTCCTTCCTCCCCAATAAAGATAGTGGATGGACATGGGTCTGAGTTTTAAGAATGGTTAGGATTAGACAGAGGTTAGAAGAGGGGATTTCAAAGAGAGAAGTGATTAATCCAGGCTAGAGGATTAAGTCGACCAGTCCAGCCAGTATAAAGAGGAGCAGTAATGCCAGGTAAGATGAGACTAGAAACTGGAACTGAATCTGAAAGCTTTCCAAAGGGCATTAAGGCATCTGGTCCTATGGAGCTGACTGTGAGAGTATTCAGGGTTTCTTCAATGATAGTAACATAAACCAAAGTTGAATGGGAAGGTTGTACATGCTATATACAATCATACACAAAGTAGTTACCCTGTAAATTATGTTTAAAGAAAAGTGTATAGTTTGGTATAGTTTTAACTGTAAAGATCACACATTTCTCTTTATTACATGGAGGTAAGACACTTGGAGGGAAATGAGTAATGTTTACTCACAAAGAGACAACTGGGGTAGGTGCGGTGGTATGGACATGTCCACAAGTAATGGAAAGAGGAAGGAAAAGAAAGAATGGAGATGTCTCTAATTCACCTCCTACCTTTCCTCAGGGTAGAGTTCACCTCCCAAACGACCAGCAAGTCAACCCTGGCAGCCATTCAGCCACCAGAGAATATTCAGGAAGCTACTGGGAACAGAGGGCTTTAAAACACAAGTGTCTGGGTTTTGTATTATTCCCAAGAAATGTCTGTTGTCTTCTCCTGACACCTCCCTCTATGAGGAATGGAAACTAGGGTGACACACAGCAAGAAGGGACAACTGGAAACACCAGCTGAATCACACCTTCTGGTAAGGACTTTTCTGTTATCACTTAACCTGAGTGATGCTTAAAAATAATTCCAGCTTCCTAAAGTAGCTTTTTTTTTTTTTTTACAGGAAGGTACAATAGCCTCCGAATTTCTGATCAGGGAGAAATGTGTCTGTGAGAGAGAAAGAGAGGAGGAAGCTTGTGTGAACTTGTGTGTGTGTGTGTGTGTTCAAAGCAGAGAATGAACACACAGTCGCCTCACTTTCCGGCATGATGGCTTCTCCTGAGTTGAATGTTCGGCGATGCAGTTTGGCACTGGAGCCTTCTTCTGAGTTGAGGCTCCCTCCCTTTCTTTTTGCTTCAGCTCAGTGTTTTCCTTGAATCTGAATCATAAGCTCCTTAAGCTGGCAGGAAGTGGATAGTCGGGCTGGCAGCTTCTTCTCCCCCAAACAGAGGGAGTATCTTGGCTGACACCTAAGCAACCTTTTCCATCCCAGGCTCAGTAACAGGACCAATGAACATTAGCAGAATAGAAGGTTGGGCTACACTCACAGAGAAGTAGAAGAGAGAAAGTATCCTGGAGAAATCCATTAGCTCAAGCCATAGATTAAAACAGGAATAGTTTATGGAATTACCTCAGTCACTTACCAAACCTTTAGAATATTTTGTTTATCCCCTCAAGCTGTTCTATGGAGACTCTCTAACCAAGCCCTCGCCCAACCCCACTGATCTTTCTTCATCAAGCCCCTCTGATTGTCTCTTCTGCCAGCAATATCCATCCTTTCTTCTATTTTTCCCAAACTACAGCTAAGCTCCTGGAGTCAGGATTGGTCCTCGCTGATGGACAAAGCAGTAAGTTGGAATCTGAAGGAATCAAGGAAAGGCCTCTTTCCTGCCTAATTTACTGGAATTCCCTCTTTACTCTGTGAGGAAGAATACAATGGGATCAGAGAAGGAACAAGCATGAAGACAGTACCAGTCATCATCAACACCGCTGGCTGCAATCTGCCGTCAAATTAGCTCCAGAAGGGATCAAGGTCGTAAGCAGAGGGAATCAGATTGGGGGAAAGCAGAAAAATCAGAAAGAAAAGTCTGGAGTAAGAAGGTTGCTATCACGTGGGTGACACTGTGTTGTGCTGACGTTCAGAAGAAGGGAGGATGGGGATCTGAACACCTGGATGGAGAGAACTTGCCAAAAGATCTCCAGGGTGTTGAAAAGTAATGGCAGAATTTTGGAAAAAACGCTTTCCACCTTTACAGCTTTTCCTTCAATCAACCTGGTGACTTCAGTTTAGGACTGACCCATGGCAGTTTCTCTACATGCAAACCCAACAGGAAGAGTCTGTCATCTCCACAGAGTCCCAACATTCTGTTTGTCACTCTCCCAATTCCCTCCATGTGCCTAGGAACCCTCCACTATCACTTATCTTTCTCTGGCTTCCATCCACCTCATCTTTAGCCTCCTCAAACCTCACTTCTGACATGTGGCAAGACTGCCAGACCCAGGCCCTTGGCCCTTTCGTACCCAGTGTTCCTGTTCTTCCTGTCTGCACCATTGCTTGATGCCTTCTGATTGCTCAGACCAGAGCTCCGAGTTCAGCTGTCAATCATGTGCTTGACCTCCAGAAGGCAGTCTTCAGCCATCCAATTTAAGGAGAGCAAAAACAAAACAGAACAAAAAAGAAAAAATACCCCTAAAATATTTGAAATAGATTCTGCTTGCAAAGTTAGAACTGGTGAATGCTGAGTGTGTAAAATGTCTCCCACTATCCTAGAGAGAACATTGCAAAGCAGCTGTATTTCCTATATTAGAAATATATGTAATTTTGTTATGAATTGAGCTCTTTCTTTTCACAGACACTAGCTCTTTGTTTATTTCAGATATGAGTTGCTACACAGCTGCTCGTCAGCTCAATATTTGCAGCATATTAGTTATGAGAGATAACATTGAATTATTAATATAAATAGTGTGTTAATACTGCCCCACCTGTATGTATAAAGGGTCTTGGAAAATAGCCTCTATACCTAGCAGAAAATGACTTTTAGGATCAAATTTTCCTAGAAGAGGGCACACTCATGACCACCAGACTCAAGTAAGTTCATTTTTCCCTTTCCAGTGGTTCTGATGAGATGTACCTTTCAGTATTTCTCTGTGTGTCCATTCTGAACATCTGAATGTCAACCTTTCTGCAGACAGATCTACCCTAGAGAAACACACCAAACAAAAGAATCCATGGTTCATTATTTGAGCATTACAGATCTTAGCTGACAGCTTTGGTTTAGGAATCTAAAGTGGTAGAAGCTATCCATCATGCAGCAAACAGTAAGAAAATCTGGTAGGAAATAGAAAATGCTGCAAAAAAAAAAAAAAAACCTCATTAGATCAAAGAGTTGAGGAGAGACCCACCTAATGAAGTACAACTTACAGATGAGATAGGTGAGATCCCCCTTGAGACTCTAAATTATAATTCTGCCTCTCAAAGGGATCACCTAAAACAGAATGAAATATTTTCTAAAGTACCATAATTATGGGAACTGTAATATAGTTCCAATTAAACCATGAGGACTCAGTGTCTGCTGAAGTCCTATTATACACTGTTCTATGTTATCTCTCTGAATTCAGACCGAGAGAACACTGAAATGGGCACAGTTCATGCAAAAATAAGTACTCTCAAATAATCTGAATTCTTTATTTGCACATTTTAAAATTCACTAAAGAGGACAGTCTCCAGAAATATTTTAGAAAAATAATTCATTTTCTGCTCTCAGTTGATTTAAGTAGAGACCACCAAAGCACTTTCTTCAAAACAGCAAAAGCATATTCCCCTCTAAACCTCCAGATATTCATTCCCTTTTTCCTACTTCACCACTTCATCACGTTAATATGCTAGTTGATTGCCTTTTGCTAATCCTTTCCTTCCTCCTCTCTGCATTCAAGTCCTGGTCCTCTTGTCATGCACTGGTCCTCATCACAAATACCAGGACTGGTCAGACCCACCTCATCCAGCAAAACTGAAGGAACCAGAGGCCTGTTCAGCACACAGTGGCTGTAAGAGACTGAAAGTGACTTAGCGGCCAGTGAGTCTCTGATACTATCTAACCATCTCACTCTGCTGCCTTCTTCTCCTTTTGCATTCAGTCTTTACATAATGGCATATTGTGTGCCCTCAGCGAGAAATCAAATGAAGCACATGTAGTACATGCCACAGGATCTTCAGAATAGAAGTCCTAAATTACTGTGAAAAGTTGTACATTGAAGCAGCCTATACAACATTTGATGAAAATTAATGCACTAGAGAATCCCAGGGACGGGGGAGCCTGGTAGGCTGCCATCTATGAGGTCGCACAGAGTCGGACACGACTGAAGCGACTTAGCAGCAGCAGCAGCAGCAGCAGCAGCAGAGCTATATGCATCAGTGTGTGATTCTCACGCATATATATTCCTTTCCCCTCTAGTACTCTGTCTTTTTAACACTTTGGTCTCCCCAGACTTTCTGCTCTGTCTCCCCTAGTCATATCATCCACCGAGCTCTTCCTGGGTTCTGCCTCCATGCTTCTCTCAAGACAGCAAACTGGGCCAGTCACAGGTTTCATCACATTCATTTTCTATCTCTCAGATACCACTGTCCTACACTGCCAGATGACTAATGTCTTAAAAATTCATCTTTTCATTTATTTCATCTGTTGTTGTTATTTCATTTGTTGTTGTTATTTCAGCTAAATTGGCAAACATAATTATTCCATCTTTGTAAAAAGGAGAGGTTCTACCAGCTGCAGATTAAATAGAAACTCAGACTATATTTGATGAATTAAATTACTAAAGATCCATAGCTTCAGACTCATAATGCCCCTTCTGCCACTAAAACCAGATCTCAAAAAAAGATCCAACATACTTCATTATGCTTTGTACTTTTACAACACTATACAACCTTTCCCAGGGTATTTTAGGTTCCCTAGGATGGCTATAACAGATGATCATAAACATGATGCCTTAAAAGAACAGAAATTTATTCCCTCACAGTTCTGGAAGCTAGAATTTCAAAACAAAGACGTCAATTTGTAATTATTTTGAGAGCAAAAATAGAGTCACGTTTAACCCACAGTACCTAGCTTTGTACTTTTCTTCTAAAATAAATTCTATTGTGTTTATGTAAAGTTTAATTATAATAGCCAAGAAGCTTTTCTACAAAGATAATTTTTTGGTATTAGTTTTTAATGTAGGGATTCCCAAAAATAGTTCCAGATATGCAGTGTATCCATAAGTGACACTAGGTTCAGGAACAAACAGTATTTTTTCCATTGTGCATAAGTTAATAAAATGCCAAACTGGAAAGGTTTCATTATTTTATATGACACAGAGAAACAAACAAAAGAAATGGTTTGTATTAAAACTATCCTCTAATGCTAATATAGTCATCAATTATAAACTACACCTCTGACTTCATAACTAACTAAAATGTGAAGCATAGTTGTCTTAGAATCAAATACACACAGTGTGGGTGTGTGATTTATATGTGAGTAAATGTAAATGTACTTATGTTCACATGATGTTTCAGAGATTCTTCATGGTTTTGGTCTTGCAAGTTACTATTTAACTAGTCCAGAAAATTTCCCCAACTGCCTACACTTTGAGATTTGCCCATTTCCTAATTTTTCTCCCCCCACATATCCAGCTACATTACAGCTCACTTGCTTAATGTAGTTTGACCAATCAGATTTGGAATTTAAACAGTAGTATCAGAGGCTGAGAATCTCTGTAGCAAAGTTGTATTAGCAGGCAATCCTCTGATATATGGCACTGGGATGTCTTGTAACTTTCCTCTAGTATACTCCTTCCAAAGATTAGGTGTTTAATCCTGCTTCAGTTCTGCAAAATACCCCAGCATCCTTCCAGTAAACTCTTTTTTGTGGCTTAAGTCAGCTATAGTTTATTCCTGTGGCCTGAAACCAAAAGAACCTTAGCTAATGCAATGCCCTAAGAACATTTTGGGAAAGATATACAAGAAATTAACACTAACTACCTCTGAGAAATGAATGGGAGTGTGGATCCTAAACTTTCATCATCACATTGTGACACTGTACAATTGAACGCTGTGTCATTCTGCTCTGCTTTAGTTGGATTGGGGATATTAATTTTAGTACCATGAGCATGTGTTACTTGCAGACTTTTTTCCAGCTAGATTTCTTTTTCCTTTTCTTTTCTCTTCTTTTCTCCTTTTGTAATTGTAATATGAAAATGAATGATACAAGAGCTTTCTCATTTGTCATGGTTTTATCCCTACCTTATTGAAGCCCCTCACTTTAGGGATGTACAAATTCAGCCCAGGATGGTCATTACCCAGTCAATCACAGCAATTAGAACCAGTTTAGGGAATTCCCTGGTGGTCCAGTGGTTAGGACTCCGAACTTTCACTGCAGGGGTCCCAGGTTTGATCCCTGGTGGAGGAACTAAGATCCCACATGCCTTAGCCATAAATAAAGAAAGAAATAAAAGAACTAAGAGCTTATTGTTTCAGACTCGCCCAGAGTTATTCTTGTTATACAGTGAATAATGATTTTCTTTTTGAATGTGGTCAATATTAATTGATCAAGCATTTTCCTATTAACCTGCTTTAATTTCTTTCCTTCTACTTAGTACTCCAAACTGACTCAGTTTGATATTCTTTCTGATTAATAATCTCTTTTGAAATGAACATCAAGATTAGCTGGGTTGGTTACTGATCATGTCACACTTGAATGTGAATTGTCTTAAACAGATTAAATTTATCCAGACATTTGGATAAAATCACCTTTACTGAATTCACTGGCAGTTCTGGTGGGACTGTGATGAATTTAGAATATTGGAAGCTACACAAAGTGCCTCTTCTCACTCCCTCCTCCGTATTTACCCACTACTATTGCTTTTTTAAAAATTAATATTGACAGAAAAATCTCACCCCCTAGAGAAGAAATCAGCATGAGTCAAGGCAAATGGATCAAATTAGCCATCTGAGGAAATAAGCAATCCTGGGAAGTGATCTATAAATGCCTGTCAATGGGAGCAAAGGGATTCTAGTCCTCAGAGGTGAGGAGAGGGTAACAGGTAGGAAGGCCAGAGATCCCCAAGCAGCAGGAGGAAATAAACTGCAAGTGGCAGACTTTTTTTTTCCCTTCTCTGTTGACAAAACCAGTTCTGCCTAAGTTTATTTTTTTTTTTTTTCCTTTCTAAAAACTTGGGCTGATAATGGCTCAACAAATCAGTATTCATGTCAAATGTTTTATGGCCAAGGATGACACACCTTGTGCCATCCTCTCTCAAAAATGCATATTGTGAGAGAGGAGTCTGGTGAAACCCCTCAGCCTTGAGGTTTTTCTTTTATCTAATAAGAAATGGGCTAACACAAAAAAAATGCCTTGCTAAAAACTAGCAAGGGGGAACTCGTCCCCTTTTGATGTTTATGTCAGAAGCTTTCCCTATCTCTATTATACTTTAATAAAACCTTGCTACACAAAATGCTCCAAGGAGTCAAGCCTTGTCTCTGATCCCAGATCAAAATCCTCTTCTCCGGAGGTCATGAATCCTTGCATAACACACGGCTCACAGCAGCAACCTTTCAGAGGGATCAGGAAACCTAGACTGGCTGGCGTGTGATAATTATAAAGCAGAAAATAGCATCACATTTTACCTTGCTTAGGGTGATGTCATGGTGCTTTTGTAGTTGATTTAAAAACAAGAATCAGAGAGTAGGAATGTGTCAGTGTTTGTCCAGAATTGTCTTGAAAATCAAATACTTCCCAACCTCACTGATTGTTCAGGAGCATCACAGTGCGTTTTACAGGGAACAGGTGTTTCTTAGAGTGCTTACCTTTGGGACATGGGGCACAGAAAGAGAGAAGAAGGAGGAAGGAAAATGGGGAGCAAGAGGTAAGGAGACAAAAAGAATCAGAGGTAAAGAGTAGTGGCAGAAAAAAGTATGTCAAGCAATTGTCTTCCAAAAACAATGAATCCAATTTGTCTGCTCAAATTGTTAAAATGTTTAGGGGCTGGGGGCCGGTGGTAGAGTTCTGATCCTCTGCCCCCAGGTCCTTGTCACAGCCTTTTTTTAAATTTATTTTTAATTGCAAGATAATTGGTTTATAATACTTTGGCTTCTATCATACATCAACATGAGTCAGGCATAAGTATACATATGTCCCCACCCTCTTGAACTTCCTTCCCATCTCCAACCCCATCCCACTCCTCTAGCTTGTCATGGAGTACTAGTTTTGAGCTCCCTGCCTCATACAGCAAGTTCCCACTGGCTATCTATTTTAGATATGGTAACGTATATGTTTTCATGCTACTCTCTCATCCCATCCTCTCCTTCTCCCACTGTGTCCACAAGTCTGTTCATTACGTCTAACTCTCCATTGCTGCCCTGCAAAAAGGTTCATCTGTACCATCTTTATAGATTCCATATATATGTATTAATATATGATATTTGTTTTTCTCTTTCTGCTTTCTTCACTGTGTATAATCGGCTCTAGTTTCATCCACCTCAATAGAATTGATTCAAATGTGTTCTTTATGGTTGAGTAATATTCCCCTGTATATATGCATCATGTCTTCCTTATCCTTTCATCTGTCAGTGGAAATCTAAGTTGCTTCCATATCCTAGCGACTGTAAATAGTGCTGTAATGAGCATTGGGGTACATGTTTTTTTTTCAATAATGGTTTATTAAGAGTATATGCCCAGTAGTGGAATTGTTGGGTCATATGTTAGTTCTAGTCCTAGTCTTTCAAGGAGTCCCCATACTGTTCTCCACAGTGGATGTATCAGTTTATATTCCCACCAACAGGACAAGAGGGTTCCCTTTTCTCTACACCTTCTCCAGCATTTATTGTTTGTAGATTTTTTGATGATGGCCATTCTGACGAATGTGAAGTGATACCTCATTGTAGTTTTAATTGGCATTTTTCTAATAATGAGAAATGTTGAGCATCTTTTCATGTGTTTGTTAACCATCTGTATGTCTTTGGAGAAATGTCTGTTTCTGTCTTCTGCCCATTTTTTGTTTTTTTTGTTTGTTTGTTTTCATCGTGATGTTGAGCTGTGTGAGCTGCTTATACATTCTGGAGAATAATCGTTTGCCAGTTGTCTTGCTTTCAATTATTTTCTCCCATTCTGAGAGTGGTCTTTTCACTTTGTTTATTATTTCCTTTGCTGTGCAAAAGTTTTCAAGTTTAATTAAGTCCCATTTGTTTGTTTTTCTTTCCAGTGCTCTTGGAGGTGGGTCAAAGAGGATCTTGCTGTCATTTATGTCTAAGTGTGTACTGCTGATGTTTTTCTCTAAGAGCTTTTCTGGCCTTATATTTAAGTCTTTAATCCATTTTGAGTTTATTTTTGTGTATGATGTTAGGAAGTGTTCTAATTTCATTCTTGTATATGTGGCTGTCCAGTTTTCCCAGGACGACTTATTGAAGAAGCTGTCCTCTCTCCATTGTATATTCTTGCCTCCTTTGCTAAAGATAAGTTACCCATAGGTGTGTGTTTATCTCTGGGATTTCTATCTTGTCCCATTGGTCTCTATTTTTGTTTTGTGCCAGTAACATACTGTCTTGATGACTGTAGCTTTGTAGTATAGCCTGTTGTCAGGAAAGTTGATTTGTCCTCCAGCTCCATTTTTCTTTCCTCAGACTGCATTGGCTATTGCAGGTCTTTTGTGTTTCCATACAAATTGTGGATTTTTTTGTTCTAGTTCTGTGAAAAATACCATTGGTAGTTTGAGGGGGATTGCATAGAATCTGTAGATTACTTTGGGTAGTATAGTTAATTTTCACAATATTGATTCTTCCAATCTAAAAAGATGGTATATATCTCCATCTGTTTATTTGATTTCTTTCATCTGTGTCATAGTTTTCTGCATATGGGTCTTTTGTCTCTTTCAGTACATTTATTCCTAGATATTTTATTATTTTTATTGCAGTGTTAAATGGGATTATTTCCTTAACTTCTCTTTCTGGTTTTTCATTGTTAGTGTATAGGAATTTAAGCAATTAATTTTATATCCTGTGACTATACTATATTCATTGATTAGCTCTAGTAACTTTCTGGTGGCATCTTTAGAGTTTTCTATGTAGAGTATTAAGTCATCTGCAAACAGTGAGAGTTTTACTTCTGCTTTTCCAATCTGGATTCCTTTTATTTCTTTTTTATTTTTTTCTCTGCCATGGCTAGGACTACCAAAACTATGTTGAATAATAGTGGCAGGAGTGAGCACCCTTGTCTTGTTCTAATCTTAGAGGAAATGCTTTCTGTTTTTCACCATTGAGAATAATGTTTGCTCTGGGTTTGTCATATATGGCTTTTATTATGTTGAGGCAGGTTCCTTCTATGCCTACTTTCTGGAGAGGTTTTATCATAAATGGATGCTGAATTTTGCTGAAAGATGATCATATAGTTTTTATCTTTCTCTTTGTTGATATAGTGGATCACATTGATTGATTTGCATATATTGAAGAATCCTTGCATCCCTAGGATAAATCCCATTATATCATGGTTCAATTCAGTTCAGTTGCTCAGTCATGTCCAACTCTTTGCGACCCCATGGACTGCAGCATGCCAGGCTTCCCTGTCTATCACCAACTCCCAGAGACTACTCAAACTCATGTCCTTTGAGTCAGTGATGCCATCCAACCATCTCATTCTTTGTCGTCCATTTCTTCNAGTTCAGTTGCTCAGTCATGTCCAACTCTTTGCGACCCCATGGACTGCAGCATGCCAGGCTTCCCTGTCTATCACCAACTCCCAGAGACTACTCAAACTCATGTCCTTTGAGTCAGTGATGCCATCCAACCATCTCATTCTTTGTCGTCCATTTCTTCTCCCGCCTTCAATCTTTCCCAGCATCAGGGTCTTTTCAAAAGAGTCAGTTCTTCGCATCGGGTGGCCAGAGTATTGGAATTTCAGCTTCAGCATCAGTCCTTCCAATGAATACTCAGGACTAATTTCCTTCAGGATGGACTAGTTGGATCTCCATGCTGTCCAAAGGATTCTCAAGAGTCTTCTCCAACACCACAGTTCAAAACATCATGGTACATATGTGTTTTTAATGTATTGTTGGATCCTATTTGCTAAAATTTTGTTGATAATTTTTGCATCTATGTTCATTAGTGATATTGGTCTGTAATTTTCTTTTCTGTGGTATCTTTGTCTAGCTAGTATTAGTGGTATCTTTGTCTCATATTAGGGTGATGGTGGCCTCATAGAATGAATTTGAGAATTTTCTTTTCTTAGCAATTTTCTGGGAGAGTTTGAGCAGGATAGGTGTTAGCTCCTCTCTAAACTTTGGTCAAAGTCACCTGGGAGGCCATCTAGCTCTTGGCTTTTGTTTGTTGGAAGATCTGTTATCACAGTTTCAATTTCAGTGCTTGTGATTGGTCTTTTCACGCTTCCTATTTCTTCCTGGTTCAGAAATATATTTTTTAGAGATTACCCTCTGTAGGAGTACTGTAAATTTGTAGAAAATGATAAGCAATATGAATAATCCCTGCCCATAGAAGCACACATGGCTTATATAAGTCCCCCCAAAACAGTTTATTTTGCTTATATAAGCAAAACTCTCATGTGGACATGTTTTGACATCTTACTTGTTCCCTCATTTATTGAGTAAAATAAAATCTTTCATGTGCAGTCCTTTTATATTTGTGTGATTCGTGACTTTACCTTTTTGAAAGTATGCTTTGACACTATCACTGAATATATTTAATATGTATGCATATAAACTACCAAATAACGTCTCTTGTTTGTTTTGTTGCTAGTTGCTTTGTCGCTAAGTTGTATGACTCTTTTGCAACCCCTTGCACTGTAGCCTACCAGGTGCTTCCATCCACGGGATTTCCCATATAAGAATACTGGAGTGGGTTGCCGTTTCTTTCTCCAGGGGATCTTCCTGACCCAGAGTTTGAGCCAGCATCTACTCCATTGGCATGTGGACTCTTTACCGCTGAGCTACCAGGGAAGACCAGTATAGGTTGAGTGTTAATAGAATATACGCAATGTTTTCTATTGAATTGCTTAATATAATAGTTGTGAGGCAATATGAAAGTGAAATGACTATATCTGGTAAAATAATAATACCAAATGAAAACATCTACAGAATAACATGATAGAGCCTTTTAAAGCAGATGGTTCCCTGGTATACATACATATTAATATACACATGCACATATACATATGTTAAAATGTCACCAATTCATTGTAGCCAATATGCTTTCCATATGGTAATTCTCACTTTTTAGGTTTCTGCATCATAAGTATGTATCACACTCTATTAAACATGTGGTCATAAGGGCACAATGTTAACTGTGTTCCTTAATCATTATTACTCACCCTTGCCTGTTATTTGCTTTTCCATCTTTCTCTCTAACTAAAGCATATGTATCATTCCTCCCAGACATGGGGCCACTTATTCAAGTGGAAATAAGAGCATGTCTCTATAAATGCAGCCGAAAGGATCACATTAAGCAAAGTTCCAGCAGTAATAGCCCACTGTGCTTAGTCACTCAGTCATGTCAGACTTTTGTGACCCCATAGCCTGTAGCCTGCCAAGCTCTTCTGTCCATGGGCTTCTCCAGGCAAAAATACTGGAGTGGTTTGCCATTTCCTTCTCCAGGGAATGTCTCCAACCCAGGAATCAAAGGTGGATCTTGTGCATTGCAGGCAGATCCTTTACTGACTGAGCTACGAGGCCTTGTCACATGGCTCGTTAGCCACAGTTAACTGATGATCCGCCAAAATGCCTGACCAGATAACTCAGCCAACTAGCTCAAGGGGACAGTTCACCAAACCAAGAAAGTACTTCACTGGATCATCAAGGAGGCCTGCGATAACTCGGCCAACTAGCTCGAGGGGACAGTTCACCAAGCCACCAAGCCAAGAAAATATTTCACTGGATCATCAAGGAGGCTTGACCAGATAACTCGGCCAACTAGCTCAAGGGGGCAGTTTACCAAGCCAAGAAAATATTTCACTGGATCACCAAAGAAGCTTGACCAGATAACTCGGTCAACTAGCTCAAGGGGACGGTTCACCAAACCAAGAAAATATTTTACTGGATCATCAAGGAGGCTTGACCAGATAACTCGGCCAACTAGCTCAAGGGGACAGTTCACCAAGCCAAGAAAATATTTTACTGGATCATCAAGGAGGCTTGCCTCACCCTTTCCCAGAACACATATCCAAAAGATGTGTGCATTTGGTAGTGCTCACCACATCATTCCCTAAAATGAGAAGAGGTCTCGCTTTCCCAAAAGCAAGTACCCCAACATCAGCCTCCATCTACAAGCACAAGATGTGGTACCAGGAGCTGTGCAGTGTGAATTTCTCATGGAAATATACACCCTTGAAAGGAACACAAGGAATACACCCTCTTCCTAGGACTGAAGTTGAGATTCCTTCTAAGAAAACATTATTACAATGTCACCAGTCTACTTCTCATGTCTAAAAATAAAGCATCACATCACTTCTTAAGATACATATTACATATGATTAGAACTTTATTCTATTTTTCCCATCTCTTAGCTGGCATTCCTCAGGAGCAGGAAAAAAAAAAAGACATTTTCCACACAAAAGTCCACATTGAAGTATGTTTAAGTGTCAGATTAAAACTAACAAAAGACAGGAAGCAGGGAGTGAAGACCTTTCTCAGTCCTGAACTCACCCTATTGTGCCTAGGTCCCAGGGGTCAGGAAAGAGCAAGGAGGTTCAGAATTAGCTGCTTCTGTTTCCTTTCACTGCTGAGATAGTACACTTCAAAAAATATTAAGCGGACAAGAAATCTCCAAGTGCCCATAACTGCCTGTATCTATCTCTAGCATTGAAGGGCCTGTTTCAACCTTATACCTTTTCAAAATTAGAAAAACATCTGTCCCCATTGGTAAATCCCCTTTCCTGCATATCTATTTTCTGACTTTCCCAAGTCCTTTTCCTTTCACTAAATAAATAAATAAGAAAAAGAAAAGATGCCAGGAGTAGGGATAAACAGGATTTCTTATCACATAATGACCACAGCTTATTTTTCAGCTTTCTTACATTGGAAATCAATTTTCTAACCCAGAATGATCTCCAATGCCAGGTATGATTCTTATTTTTCCTGGTAATACAACCTATAGTAGTGATTTTTAAATGTCTTCAGTTTAACTGTGGGCAATAGGGTTGTAGCATCTCCTCCACAAAAATAGACTGCTCTTGGGAACTGTCACATCTTGGCCTGAAGTTCTCAAACTCAGTGCTGGAATATACGTTACTCATTTGTTTAGAACTGGAAATGCATTTTATGTTTTGTACAATGATAAAGAATAATTAGCCTTCTATGCTTCCTAATACTGCTGAAGAGATTGGGGAGATATTCATACACACACAAGCACACATGTAACAACATCTCAGGGTCCTGAGACTCTTCTCCTTGAGTGCTCATCATGCTTTTTAAAACAGATGTTCCAGCAGATCTGTCTCTCCAGGGATGAGAAACAGGGTTCACACTGGTGCAAGTTTCTCAGGAGAATTTGCAGAGCAAGGCTGCACCTGCCACCCAAGAAAGCCCAGGACCGATTTTCCTTTCCCACCACTTCAATCAGCTGGTCTATTTTTCAGTCCCCAGAAGTGAGCAAATTGCTAATCTTCCTTGACCCAAGGATCCCAAAGCCTTTCTTTACATCTTAGACTAGGAATGATGTAATGTAGGTATAAAATGGCTCACATCAGAGCAATCATAAAATTTACATAAGAAATATACTGGAGCCTTGCCTCCCTCTGTGGGGTCAGAGTTTAAAATTGTCTCTGCTTGCTGGTTAACACCTCCCACCTCTCTCTCCACACCTTTCATTTTTACTAAAATCTTACAAGTAAGAAACACAAGCATTGAGGAAGCTGTCATGCATTTAGTCCCTCAAAGAAATAGATTGGGAATTTCAGATCAGGATAAAGGCCACAAAAAGAAAATAGTTAAAGGTATCAAGTATTATCATGTAGTTTACCATCCAAGCTGGTTCAGTTTTGAGAGTGAAAGGGGGCAGGACAAATGCTAAACTGAACTGAGCAGTGAGACATGAGGCAGAAAGTGGGACAATCCCTGGCAAAGGTGGATGGAGGTATCCTTAAAGGAAAAGTGATAAAGATGTTTGTAATTATTTTCAGACCTTCACACTCGAAGAAGCAGTGAGGAATCAGAGGGGCTTATGCTGGACAATACCTGGCTGAGCTGAGCTTTATAAACACCTGCAGAATTCTTAGGCAGGATGAATTTAAGGAGTCCCAAAGAAACAGATAGACATTTATGTTATTGGTCTAAACTCTGAGAGGTAATGGAAGCTTAAATTGGCTGATATCAATGGGGTAAATGTGAAACATGATTGATATAAAATGAAGAGAATTCTGCAACTCATTTGATGTGGGAAATCTCACATAGGGTAGATCAAAGGTGATTTTTCTGAATAACAGAGTGATGCCATTAGCAGTATTTGGGAAAAACACTAAGGCCAAAAGGTTAAGCAACACACTCAAGTTCATCAGCTAATAACAATATGGCCTCAGGTTCACCCTCCAGTAAAGAGATTACTGTAAAATGATAAGAACCAAAAGGAGATTGCAGTGAAAACCATGAGATCAAAGAAATTGCCTGTTTTTGCAAGTTGTGGTAAGACGTTGGACTACAAATCCGAAGATGTGCCACTGAGTCCTGCTCAGTTAATCTTTAGTTTATTTCCTTGGCAAATTCCTTTTTTCTGGGCTGGACTCATGGAAGCATCTGGAGGCACTGGCAGGCCAGCTGTTCTGAGAAGGCCTCAGCTAGGACAGCTGTCCTCTGCTTCATTTTATCCCCCACCCTCTACCTGACTAGTCCAGACTGTTGCAGATGAGAACAGCAGAGTTTTGAGAGACAGTGGAAACCCAGGTCTCTACCACATTCTGTTGACCAAAATGAGTCACCAGGTCAGACCTAATACAAGGAGGAGAACTGGAGCCATTACTGCACCAAATCTATCAACCAAAAAAACATAGAGTATGAGGTTTAAGGGCTGGGATTGTGAAATCGTTTATAACTCCTATATAAGAAGCCACCCCTGAATTTATTTTTAACTAAACATTTGCTCTGTTTAATTCACAGAGCTGTTGAAAGAATCTGTTGTTTCTGATTCAACAGTAAATTAAAGGGAGGCTTCGGCGGGGAGCAGGTGGGGGGGGCACAAAGAAACAAATACTGTACCACAAACTGGAGTGCTACTTGCATAATTAGATCTTTGGGTGCACCCTTACAGGGCAAGATTTACATCCATCTCTGGGGACTTCGGAAGGAGAGAAGGAAGGAAATCAATTGGCAGAGGGCTTCGTATCCCAGTTGGTGTTTGTTTGAAAGTTAACACAGAGCAGTCCTTATCCTGGCCACCCAATGAAGTCCACGTGTGTCTGGTGAGCTTGTGCCATGTCAGGAATCTGGTTGGGAGAGTACTTCTCTTTACCTGGAAGGAAAGCCTCCCACCTGACCAATATAGGACCTGCTAGAACTTTCTTAAGCAAAGTATCCCCACCTAGAACTTGTGAAGTGATGTTTTATAAAGAAATATTCTTGACCTTGATCAAGTCAGAACTAGATAGCACTGTGTCTGCAGTCTCAAAGAAAAAACAAAACGCTGAACACTCTAGCCCTGATATGTGATCTGTCAGAGACTGGCTAGCTGCTCATCAAAGAGTTTCCTCTTTCTGGGCACACAGCCAAACTACATCCCCTGACACCCTGTATCTAGGTGGGGATGTGGGACTGGCTCTTGCCAATGGAATGTGAAGGGAAGACATCCCTTTTGGTTGAAAGTGGGAATCAGCAAATTGTAGCTTACTGGCCAAATGTGGCTGACCACCTGTCTTTGGAACTCTGCCACCTCCGTTCATTTACACATTGTGTATAGCTGCTTTCACATTGTAACAGCAAAGCTGAGTAGTGTAACAGGGAATATGTATTTCCCAGAACTTAAAATATGTACTATCTGTCCCTTTACAGAAAAAAGATGCCAACATTGGTTTAAAGCATCTTAAAGTTGAGTACCTGTTCCATTCTCTCTTCTGCTTGTCTGCAATCTAGAAGATGTCTGTACAGTTTGAAGTCATGACTATACTTTCCAGAAACCATAAAAAAAAGTGAGTCCTTGAACGACTACATGGAACTGAGGCCTGTGTCCAGACAACCTGCCCGCCCATATTCCTTTAAGACCCACATTGGACTTTGAGATGGATAAAAAATAAAATGTTGTTATGTGAAGGCACTGTAACCTGGGACTTATTTGTCACAAAAGTAAACACAACTTACCTTAGATAATAAAAATGGGAAAAGCAGTACAATCAAGATATTACAAATGTGAATAACTGCAGCACATAAAAGTCAATACACTGGTCCATAGCCTATATCAAAGCTTGGAAGGGAGAGAAGCTGTTACCATCTCCCCTGAGACTGAGACGAGATGAATTGGCAGAAAACCTTTGGACACCAGTTGTAGCACCAGTCTTAAGGTCTTCCTCATGTACATGACGAGGAAAATCAGAGGTTCCAGCGCCTAGGAATAGCTCTCTGTTGGCTTGTAGCTAATGCCTGCCTGATTTTTTAAATTATTATTAAAGGGTGACTTATTTTGCGATGCAAACATTCCAGACAAGAGTATGTCCAACAATATGTTACTCCCTAATAAGAAGGACATTATTATACCCTTTTAAGAAGAAACTAGGTAAACAAGTCAGAAGTATATTTTTATGATCTCAGAGACAATTAGAACCCTGGACACCTAGAAAAGAGAGCTATAAAAAGAAACATAGGTGCTCCATGGAAAATGTAAACTGCATAACTGTGCCCCCTTTGCTGAGTCAGGTGCAGTTCTGGACTCTGATATAATCTAAACAGGTATTCAGTTCAGTTCAGTTCAGTCACTCAGTCATGTGTGACTCTTTGTGACCCCATGAAACACAGCATGCCAGGCCTCCCTGACCATCACCAACTCCCGGAGTCCACCCAAACCCATGTCCACTGTGTCGGTAATGCCATCCAACCATCTCGTCCTCCATCATCCCCTTCTCCTCCTGCCCTCAATCTTTCCGGGCATCAGGATCTTTTCAAATGAGTCAGCTTTTCACATCAGGTGGACAAAGTATCAGAGTTTCAGCTTCAACATCAGTCCTTCCAATGAACACCCAGGACTGATCTCCTTTAGGATGGACTGGTTGGATCTCCTTGCAGTCCAAGGGACTCTCAAGAGTCTTCTCCAACACCACAGTTCAAAAGCATCAATTCTTTGGCACTCAGCTTTCTTTATAGTCCAACTATCACATCTATACATGACCACTGAAAAAACCATAGCTTTGACTAGACAGACCTTTGTTGACAAAGTAATGCCTATGCTTTTGAATATGCTATCTAGGTTGGTCATAACTTTCCTACCAAGGAGTAAGTGTCTTTTAATTTCATGACTGCAACCACCATCTGCAGTGATTTTGGAGCCCAGAAAAATAAAGTTAGCCACTATTTCCACTGTTTCCCCATCTATTTGCCATGAAGTGATGGGACCAGATGCCATGATCTTAGTTTTCTGAGTCTTGAGCTTTAAGCCAACTTTTTCACTCTCCTCTTTCAGTTTCATCAAGAGGCTCTTTAGTTCCTCTTCACTTTCTGCCATAAGGGTTGTGTCATCTGCTTATCTGAGGTTACTTTATATTTCTCCCAGCAATCTTGATTCCAGCTTGTGCTTCCTCCAGCCCAGCGTTTCTCATGATGTACTCTGTATATAAGTTAAATAAGCATGGTGACAATATACAGCCTTGACGTACTCCTTTTCCTTATAAATTACCTTGAATTCAGAGGCCAAGCTGTATTCTGTCCACAGCACCCTTGTCCTTCATGTGCCTTGTCACTTCTTTTTCACCAGAAGTCACTTCCTCTGGTAATTCTTCCCTGTACATGAATGATGCTAAAGCTGAAACTCCAGTGCTTTGGCCACCTCATGCAAAGAGTTGACTCATTGGAAAATACTTTGATGCTGGGAGCGATTGCGGGCAGGAGAAGAAGGGGACGACCGAGGATGAGATGGCTGGATGGCATCACTGACTGGATGGACACGAGTCTGAGTGAACTCCGGGAGTTGGTGATGGACAGGGAGGCCTGGCGTGCTGCGATTCACGGGCTTGCAAAGAGTCGGACACAACTGAGTAACTGAACTGAACTGAACATGCCACACATGCCCTTTTTTGTCTTCTTCAATCCCTGCAATTAATAAGTGCCTCAGGAAAGCATTAATTATACTACAAGTATCATTTTACACACCCATTTCTCCTAAAAGATGTTGAACTGGGGCCACCCCCGGCATAATTTCTGGAATACAGAATGTACTTAATTTATATTTCATTCTCTAGAATAGTGGGTTTCCAAATCTATTAAAGAATTAAAAATCACTTGGGGAATACATAAAAATATGTATTCTGAGACCATTGAATCAGAGTATCCAGGAGTAAGACTATGAGACAGTATTTTTCACAAGGTGATTGTAGGGCACTGATTTCCATGCTCCAGTCCTTCTAACCAGGAAATCTTCCAATCCTAGGAATCCAGTTGAGCTATAGCACTTTCCTTCGGTGGTTCTGCCAGGTCCTCAGACCATGGAAGTGGGTTGGGGAACAGCATTCACCTCTTTAGTCAGTTATTGAGGGCCCCCTATGTGTCTAGGGTTTGAGGAAAACATAAGGAATAGAATGGATAAGAATTCTGCCCTCATGGTGTTTATATTCTAGGAAAATAGAGGGTGATTAAAAGCAGGATGAATACATACAGATTATAATATATTTGTAATATGTTGGAAAAAATAAACCAGGGAAAGAATAGGAAGTGGTTATGAAACAGGTCTGGAACCTGGGACTCTTAATGCTACATTGCTTATATCTGGACACACCTCTCCTTGAGCAACAAAATACAAAGAAACTATATGGGATTAAAAATAACTATGTGCATGCACAGTTGAGGCAAAAGGACAAAAGGTACAAAAAAATATCAAAATATATAATGGAATATTACTCAGCCATAAAAAGGAACACATTTGAGTCAGTTCTAATGAGGTGGATGAGCCTAGAACCTATTATACAGAGTAAGGTGAGTCAGAAAGAGAAATACCATATTCTAACACATATATAGGAAATCTAGAAAAATGGTACTGAAGAACTTATTTACAGGGCAACAATGGAGAAATAGACATAGAGAACAGACTTATGGACATGGGGAGAGGGGAGGAGAGGGTGAGATGTATGGAAAAGAGTAACATGGTAACTTACATTACCATATGTAAAATAGATAGCCAACGGGAATTTGCTGTATATCTCAGGAAACTCAAACAGGGGCTCTGTATCAACCTAAAGGGGTGGGGAGAGAGAGATGGGTGGGAGTTTCAAAAGGGAAGGGATATATGTACACCTATGACTGATTAATGCTGAGGTTTCCCAGAAAACAGCCAAACTCTGTAAAACAATTATCTATCTATAAAAAAATTAATTAATAAAGAAAACTCAGTTGCCATTTCTGAAGAATCTGAAGGAGAAGCAGAGTACCGCACATGCCCTCTGCACACGGCACCACCTAAAGGGTGGGCCAACCACCTAAGCCACCCCTCTGACCTGACACCTGAACACACTTTTACCCTGACCCCATGTAAGCTTGCCCCCACGCGGGGAGGGAGCAAGCAAGAGAAACGATTGTTCATTTTCACTCATCCTTCATGCAGCAAGTCCCCCAGTAAAGCCTTGTCTGGATTTCTTTTCTGGCCTCTGATCAAATTCTATTTATTAAGAAGGCCAAGAACCTTGGTTGGTAACAATTAGAGAGTGCTGTTTAAAGAGCATTACCAGGGACGCTCACAGTGAAAAGGTTACACGGAGTAAAGATCTGAAGGATAAGAGATCAAGAATGATTTCTTGGAGAGGGGGTTTCAAGGACAAGAGAAAGTGAACAGATACCAAGGCATGAACATTCCTGGCAAGTGTGAGAAACAGGGAGGAGGTAATGAGTGAAAGAGTAAGTAAAACAAAACAGGGTCCCAGGGGTTAGAGGTTAGTGTCACATCACTCTGCAGGTCATTGTAAGGTGTTTGCCCCTCCTCCATGGGTGATGGGAGCCATTGGGGGGTTCTGGGCAAAGGTCGAATTTGCTTTTTAACAGCCCGACTATGGCTGCTATGCTGAGATTAAACTGAAGTGGGCACAAGGGTTGAAACAGGGAAACCTGTTAGAAAACTGATGGCCTAATTCACACAAGAGATGATGGTGAGTCAAACCAGGGTTTATGTAGCAAAGAAAGTGATGAGATGAAATCAGATGCTGAACATACTTTAAAGGTAGAATCAACAGGTTTTATTTGCAGATCAGGTGTAGAGTAACAAAGAGAGAATCAAGAGAAACCCCAATGTTTGAGAGCTGAGAACTGAAAAGATGACAGGCGGTTCACTAAGAGAGAGAAGGTAGAAAATTAAGCAGATGGGGGATGGGTATCAGATGCTCAGTTTTGGATCTGTTAAGATGAAACACCCAAGTGGAGATTTACATGAGGTTAAAGGTCATCGTTAACCAATGCATTTCTTCCTCACCTGTCTCTCTGGTTTGGACCTCCAATGCCCTAATCCAAATCTCTATTTTCTAAGAAAAGCGATAACTTCAGATGTTGGTAAAATTGCTCTGTGAAACCATAAAGCACTATAAAGTGTAAGTTACAAACTACAAGTACTGTAAACTGTAAGTTTTATGCACGGAAGCCCTAGGAAGATGCCATCTACTCCGAAAGGGGCCTTTGATTTGACCTTTGGNGGTAAAATTGCTCTGTGAAACCATAAAGCACTATAAAGTGTAAGTTACAAACTACAAGTACTGTAAACTAAAACTTACTATAAACTGTAAGTTTTATGCATGGAAGCCCTAGGAAGATGCCATCTACTCCGAAAGGGGCCTTTTGTTTGACCTTTGGAAAAGTAGACTTTAGGAAACACGTAAGAGCCCATAGCCCCTCAGGGTTTTGGGGCCAGAGAAGTACAAGTTGGGTTATTTGCAAGCAAATATAGTGCCTTTTCTGGAAACCTTCACAGTTTGCTACACTTTTGGAAAATTAAACACCCACCATTAAATCATAACCAAAGGAGACATGAAGTAGCAACTGACCATGCACTCCCACCTACTGTGGGCTGAGAAGTAAAAGCAGTATGTCCAGCTAGAGGAAATATGATTTCAATTGAGAATATCTGAAACCCATGGACTTCCTTTCTAAAGAAACCATAGTCCATTCTTTCAACCCATCTCCCACTTGCATTCCGTCTCGCAACCACCAGCTCTGCCCCTGCTCCCACCCGTCAAATCTTGGTAGAAACAGCTGTCACCACAGAAGTCATAGCTAGGCCAAGGCAGCCAGCTGGCTCTGTGATTCACAAACAAATTAACCTTGGGATTTTATTTTGAGCAAAGGGGCTTCCTATCCTATGTTCTTAGTGGCCATCCATATTTTTGCTCTTGGATAAACAAACACCAACTCAAATGTCGCACAGACTGAGCCACATTGTGGGTTTTCAGGGCCACTACTCACTACCGCTTTTTTAAAAATATTCTTAATCAAAAGTTTTTATCTCCTGACTTTTCCAGTGACCACTTCAAATGATCTGATCCATACCTGGGGTTTCATTTCTCAAAGGGGAGGAGTGTGAACATCATTGTTCCATTAACAATTTAACAAATCATTTCTCAAAGTGAAGGCACAGGGTTAACAGATGACATAATATGATATTTACAAGTTTTAGGAAATCAGCAATTATATGTGTTGCAGCACAGCACCATCTACTGACCATAAAGGGAAAGAACATGGGAGTGAAAAATAGAAAACAGGAAAAGACAGGCCACAGAAAGGAGATGAGAAAGAACAGAAGGCTAGAGAAAAAGAGGAAAAGAGAAAGAAAGGATGGAGGAGGAAAAGGAAGGGGAGAGAAAGGAAGTTACATTTAAGAAAAGGACTTTGGATTTTCACTTATGCAAATCTTCATGGCATACATACAGAAACTGACCTCAGAAGGTTTTGTTTCTATTCATCAAGGATGCAGAATTTCAGGTTGTCTATTTATAAGGAAAATCACTTTAACATTTTCAAATTTTTTGAAATAGTTATCCTGGTGTGGTATTGTCAAACAAATATATATATGTAAGTCAAGGAATAGAATAAAGAATCCAAAAGTAAACTGCTATTGAGTCTTATTTTTCTACAGACGTGCAAAGACAATGATAGTCTGTGCAACAAATTGTGCTGAAATGATAATACAAAATATGTGCAACCTCAACCCATACCTTATATAAAATTTAACTAAATATGGACTACAAATATAAATAAAACATTTTCAAATGTTAAACTGGCTTTCAATACCCAGAATTCATCCCAGGTATGAAAGGCTAGTCAAACATTTGAAAATCAATTAATGTTAATCTATCAACAGGCTTTAAAAGATAAGCTACACCATCATATCAAAAAGGCAGAAAAAACATTTACAAAAACCCAACACTTTTTCATGATGAAACGAAAAAGAACTCTCAGTAAACTAGGAATAGAGGAGAACTTCCTCAACTTAATAAAGAGTATCTACAAAAGCCTACATCTAACATCATACTTGATGATGATAAAGTAGAAGCTTCTGCTATGGCTAGGAACAAGTAAAGGATGTTCTCTCTCACCAATTCTTTTTGATATCATCTTGGAAATTTTAAATAGCATAATAATACCAGTTTCCCTGGTGGCTTACTCGGTAAAGAATCTACCTGCAATGCAGGAGACCTGGGTTCAATCCCTAAACTGGAAAGACCCCCTGGAAGAGAGCATGGCAACCCATTCCAGTATTCTTGCCTGGAGAATCCCCATGGGCAGAGGAGCCTGGTGGGCTGTAGTCCATGTGGTCACAAAAGAGTCAGACACAACTGAGTGACTAAACACACACAAGAAAAAAAAGAAATTGTTTGGAGAAAAAAGACATAGAATATTGTTTGCTGATAACACAATCATCTATATAGAAAATCTTAAAGGATTAACNGTGGTCACAAAAGAGTCAGACACAACTGAGTGACTAAACACACACAAGAAAAAAAAGAAATTGTTTGGAGAAAAAAGACATAGAATATTGTTTGCTGATAACACAATCATCTATATAGAAAATCTTAAAGGATTAACAAAAAACTTCTGTAGCTAATAAACAAATATGGCAAGATGGAAGGGTATAAGGTTAATATACAAAAGTCAGCTGCTTTTCTACATGCCAGCAATGAAAGAGTAGAATTTGAAATTAAAAACATAATGTCATTTATATTAGCATCCAAAAATTAAATATTTAGGTATAAATCTAACAATGTATGTATGAGTCAACATGAAGAAAATTATAAAACTCTGATGAACAAAAGGAGGGGGGTTCATGTGTGGGAGTTCGTGTAAAAAAATAAATAAATACAAAAAAAAAAAAAGGAAAAAAAAAAAAAAAAGAACTGAATAAATCGGGAGACACTCCATGTTCACCAATAGAAAGACTCAGTACTGTCATGATGTCAGATCTTCCAAACTTGATCTACAGATTTAATTCAATTCCAATCAAAATCCCAGCAAGATAATTTTGTAGATATTGACAAACTGATTTTAAAGTCTATGTGGAGGGGCAAAAGATCCAGAATAGCCAACACAATATTGAAGGAGAAGAACAAATTTCGAGGATTGATAAGACCAGACTTCAAAACTACTATAAAGCTGCAATAATCAAGAAAAGGTTGTGCTGGAGAGAGAACAGAGAAATAGACCAATGGAACAAAGTAGACAGCACAGAAATAAACTCACGATACAGTCGACCGATCTTTGACAAAGAAGCAAAGGTAATACAACAGAGCAAATATAGTCCCTTCAACAAATGATGCTAGAACAATTGAACTTCTGTATTAAAATTTTTAAAAATATAAAGACATAAATCTTATACCCTACACAAAAATGTACTCACAATGAACCGCAGACATAAATATAAAAAGCAGAACAATGAAATTCTGAAAAGACGATAGAGAAGATCTAAACGAGTTTAGAATGGTGATGACTTTTTAGATAAAATATCAAAGGCATAATCCATGGAAGAAGTAATTACTATAAGTTAGGCCCCATTAAAATTAAAAACAGTCTGCTTTCCAAAAGACAGTGTTTAGAAAATAAGACAATATATGGATTGGGAAAATGTATTTGTAAAAGACATATCTGATAAAGGATTCTTACTCAGAATCTACACAGTCTTAGAATCCAACCAAAGAAAAAGAAAACCAAATAAATAAGATTATGAACAACCATATTAAAAAGTGGGCCTTAAAAAAATAAGAATAAAACCACCATGTGACCCAGCAATCCCACTCCTAGGCGTATATCCTGAGGAAACCAAAACTGAAAGAGACACCCACTGTTCATTGCAGCACTATTTACAATAGCTAGAACATGGAAGCCACCTAGATTTCCTTCAACAGATGAATGGATAAAGAAGTTGTGGTATATATACACACTTAAAAAAATAAGAATAAAACCACCATATGACCCAGCAGTCCCACTCCTAGGCGTATATCCTGAGGAAACCAAAACTGAAAGAGACACCCACTGTTCATTGCAGCACTATTTACAATAGCTAGAACATGGAAGCCACCTAGATTTCCTTCAACAGATGAATGGATAAAGAAGTTGTGGTATATATACACAATATCACTCAGCCATAAAAAGGAACGCATTTGAGTCAGTTCTAATGAGGTGGATGAACCTAGAACCTATTATACGGAGAGAAGTGAGTCAGAAAGAGAAAGAGAAATATCATATTCTAACACATATATATGGAATCTAGAAAAATGGTACTGAAGAATTTACTTACAGAGCAACAGTGGACAAACAGACATAGAGAACAGACTTATAGACATGGGGAGAGGGGAGGAGAGAGTAAGATGTATGCAAAGAGTAACATGGAAACTTACATTACCATATGTAAAATAGATAACCAAAGGATATTTGCTGTATGGCTCAGGAAACGCAAACAGGGGCTCTGTATCAACCTAGAGGGGTGGGATGGGGAGGGAGACGGGAGGGAGTTTCCAAAGGGAGGGGATATATGTACACCTATGACTGATTCATGTTGAGGTTTGACAGAAAACAGCAAAATTCTGTAAAGCAATTATCCTTCAATAAAAAATTAACTTAAAAAACAGTGGGTCTTAAAAGAAAGAAAACATCTACCAAAGAAGAATACATCACAGCCTTAAAAAAATAAGAATAAAACCACCATATGACCCAGCAGTCCCACTCCTAGGCGTATATCCTGAGGAAACCAAAACTGAAAGAGACACCCACTGTTCATTGCAGCACTATTTACAATAGCTAGAACATGGAAGCCACCTAGATTTCCTTCAACAGATGAATGGATAAAGAAGTTGTGGTATATATACACAATATCACTCAGCCATAAAAAGGAACGCATTTGAGTCAGTTCTAATGAGGTGGATGAACCTAGAACCTATTATACGGAGAGAAGTGAGTCAGAAAGAGAAAGAGAAATATCATATTCTAACACATATATATGGAATCTAGAAAAATGGTACTGAAGAATTTACTTACAGAGCAACAGTGGACAAACAGACATAGAGAACAGACTTATAGACATGGGGAGAGGGGAGGAGAGAGTAAGATGTATGCAAAGAGTAACATGGAAACTTACATTACCATATGTAAAATAGATAGCCAACAGGAATTTGCTGTATGGCTCAGGAAACGCAAACAGGGGCTCTGTATCAACCTAGAGGGGTGGGATGGGGAGGGAGACGGGAGGGAGTTTCCAAAGGGAGGGGATATATGTACACCTATGACTGATTCATGTTGAGGTTTGACAGAAAACAGCAAAATTCTGTAAAGCAATTATCCTTCAATAAAAAATTAACTTAAAAAACAGTGGGTCTTAAAAGAAAGAAAACATCTACCAAAGAAGAATACATCACCAGAGAAGTCCATCACCAACTCCCAGAGCTTACTCAGACTCATATCTATCAAGTCGGTGATGCCATCCAACCATGTCATCCTCTGCCGTCCCCTTCTCAAAGGTATATGAAAAGACAGCCCACCCTATATGTCACCCCAGAAAAGCAAATTAAAACAACAGATTACCACTGCATACCTACTAGAACACCAGAATCTGAACCTTGCTGACACCATATGATGACAAAGATGTAAAGCAATGGGAACTATCATTCATTGATGGTGGGAAAGGAAAACGGTACAGCTACTTTGGAAGATATCTGGCAGATTTTTACCAAAGAAAATAACCATTTTCACCACATGATACAGTCATCATTTCCTTGGTATTTACTCAAATAAGCTGAGAAAACATGTCCACTCAAAAACGTATATGGCAATTTATAGCAGCTTTATTCTTAAGTTCCAAAACTTGTAAGCAACCAAAATGTTGTTCAGTAGGTGATGAATACATAAACTGAGGTACATCCAGGCGACTAGATACTACTCAGCCCTGAAAAGAAATGAGCTAGTAAGCCATGGACAGATACGCAAGAACTTTTAATGTACACTACTAAGTGAAAGAAGCCAATCTGAAAAGGCTATACATACTGTGTGATTTCAACTATATGGCATTCTGGAAAAGGAAAAAAAAACTGTGGAGACAGTAAAAGATCAGTGGTTGCCAAGGGATTAGGCAGGAAAGATTAATAGGTGGGCTGAAAGGATTTTTAGGGCAGTAAAAATGCTCTGTATGGTACCATACCATAATACATGTCATTATACATGGATACATGTTGTTATACATTTATCAAAGCCCACAAACTGCCAACACCAATGATGAACCATAACATAAACTATGAACTTTGAATGATTATGATGTGTTAATGTAGGTTCATCAGTTATAACAAATGTACCATCTGGTGGGGATGTCGATAGTTGGGAAGGCTGTGCATGTGTTGGGAAAGGAGTATATGGGATATCCATGTACCTTCCTATTAATTTTGCAATGAACCTTAAAACTCCTCGAAAAAAGTTTTTTTTTAAATACTAGAAGAAAGGACTTTCCTGATGATCCAATGGTTAAGAATCCACCTGCCAATGGAGGGGACACAGATTTGATTCCTGGTCCAAGAAGATTCCACATGCCATGGAGGCACTAAACTCATCTGCCAATTATTCAGCCCATGTTTTAGAATCCATGCTCTGCAACTAGCGAAGCCACTGTGAGAATACTGCACACTACAGAGTAACCACCAACCACTGCAATTAGCAAAAGTCCGCATGTATCAACAAAGACCCAGTGCAGCCCCCAAAAAATGCATAAACACTTTTAAAAATATTAGAAGAAAAATCTTACACAATTATTCATGACAAGGAATGGGGGAGGGGAAACCATGATGAAACCACTGATTTATTTAATATCATGTATGACTCTCAAATTCATTATGTTAAGTGAAGTAAGCCAGTCTCAAAGAATTACATATTGCCTTATTTCATTTAATGAAATAGTGAAAACTCTAGGGACAGAAAATATATCAGTGGTTGCTATAGTAGGAAGAGAGGGTAACATGAAGGGCTATAGAGGAATTTGGGAAGGGTGATGAAACCATTTTATATCTTGACTGAGCTGATTATTACACTACTGTACATATTTGTCAAAACTCTCAAGTCTAAAATAGAAATATGGATTTTACTATATGTAAATGATACCATAACAAAAATGTAAAAAATAAATGACCTTACTCTAATATGTGACTTGGTGCAGAAAAAGATGGAATTATAAGTATTTTCTACTTTCACACACTATTTGTTTAAATTCATCAATTTATTCTTAAAAGAGAGCCCTTGCTAAATCTAATCTTGGTTCCTGTTTAAAATAGCCTGCATTTAATAGAAGAATCTGAATTGGTAAGTTTTTAGTGTAACATAATCTACATCTTAATGATCAAAATGTATTACAGAGAGAGGATTATACTGGTATTTAATGCAATCTTTGACTAATTTTTAACCTGAATGTTTATCCATGTGGAACATCTTCAGAAATTCTTTCTGGTAGCTTACATTATACAAAGAAATGACCACATGGTTCTGAATGCTGTCCCTTTCTTTTCAAGCTCCAGATTACATCGTAGCAGCCTTCCCAGAGTTATACTTTTGTCCTTTCAACCAAGGTCACTTCTCAGTCCCAAAGAGAAGAAAAGAGTTCAGAGGCAGCAACCTACATAGGCAGAGCATTTATTGTATTGGATGTATGATGCCAAGGGTAAAGGTTAACCAAAAAAGGAAGAAGAGGATGGAGAAAAAATGTTAAAATTCTCACATCAAAGACCATTTTGTCAAACTAGCATTTACTGCATCAGTGGTTTGATCACTGTTCTTTGGCTCCTTCATCCACTAACATGATTTGGGGGCTATATAAAATTCATTTATTTAACAATTATTTCTCGGGGGTCTGCTGTGTAAGCTATGGTGCCAAAAACAAACTTGGGATATAGAAACCCACAAAAAGACAATGGACCTGTCCTAAGACAGCTCATTATCTTTGGGAGGAAGTTGATGCATTAAGTCAAAAATGATGGCAGAATAGGGTCACACTTGTCACGGTATCTGAGGAGTACAGGGGAGGAAGGCAGATGCATCAAAGTATCTGAACCCAGGTGGTGTATTTAGTAACAAAAAATGTATGAGGGCAGGGACATTAACTATTCAATGACTATTAACCAGATGGATTGGGAAATATAGGCAGTAAGAAAAGATAACAGCAGCAAAAGCTAAAGCCTTACACGTCTATAACTATATAATAATGTATTTAAAGCTTTACCACATGAAAAAAAAAAATATGCCTGGAAAATAAAAAGACTCAATAAAATTGTAAAAAATAATCAAATCTCTCCTTAAATGATCCGTAGCTATCTAATTGAAGTTTGGCCTTGGGGTTCAAAATGAAGCAGGCAAAGGCTAACAGAATTTTGCCAAGAGAATGCAGTAATCATAGCAAACACCCTCTTCCAACAACACAAGAGATGACTCTCTCCATGAACATCACCGGATTGTCAGTCTCGAAATCAGATTTATATTCTTTGCAGCTGAAGATGGAGAAGCTCTATACAGTCAGCAAAAACAAGACCTGGAGCTGACCATGGTTCAGATCATCAGATCCTTATTGCAAAATCTAGGCTCAAATTGAAGAAAGTAGGTGGGGAAAAACACTAGGCCATTCAATTATGACCTAAATCAAATCCCTTATGATTATACTGTGGAGGTTATGAATGGATTCAAGGAATTCGATCTGGTAGACAGAGTGCCTGAGGAACTATGGACAGAGGTTTGTAACACTGTACAGGAGGCGATGACCAAAACCATCCCCAAGAAAAAGAAATGCAAAAAGATACAGTGGTTGTCTGCGCAGGCCTTAAAATAGCTGAGAAAAGAAGGGAAATGAAAGGCAAAGAAGAAAGGGAAAGATACACCTAACTGAATGAAGAGTTCCAGAGGATAGCAAGGAGAGATAGGAAAGCCTTCTTAAGTGACCAATGTAAAGAAACAGAGGAAAATAATAAAATGGGAAATACTAGAGATCCCTTTAAGAAAATTAGAGTTACCAAGGGAACATTTCATACAAAGATAAACACAATAAAGGACAAAAATAGAAAGGAGATAACGGAAGCGGTGGCAAGAATACACAGACAGACATCCTGGAGTGTGAAGTCAAGTGAGCCTTAGGAAGCATTACTACAAGCAAAGCTAGTAGGGGTGATGGAGTTCCAGCAGAGCTATTTAAAATCTTAAAAGTTCATGCCATTAAAGTGCTGCACTCATTATGCCAGCAAAGTTGGAAAACTCAGTAGTGGCCACAAGAATGGAAAAGGTCAGTTTTTAATTCTAATCCCAAAGAAAAGCAATGCCAAAGAATGCTTAAATTACCACACAATTACATTCATTTCACAAGATTATGCTCAAAATCCCTCATGCTAGGCTTCAACAGTATGTGAACTGAGAAATTCCAGATGTAATCTGAATTTACAAAAGACAGAGGAGCCAGAGATCAAATTGCCAACGTATGCTGGATCATGTTAAAAGCAAGAGAATTCCAAAATAAATCCACTTCATTGACTGTGCTAAGGCCTTTTACTATGTGGATCACAACAAACTGTGGAATACTCTTAAAAAGACAGGAACACCAGACCACCTGACCTGCCTCCTGAGAAACTTATATGCATGTCAAGAAGCAACACTTAGAACCATACATGGAACAACAGACTGGTTCGAAATTTGGAAAGAAGTACGTCAAGGCTGTATATTGTTACCCTGCTTATTTAACTTATATGCAGATCACATCATGCAAAATGTCAGACCCAATGAATCACAAACTGGAATCAAGATTGCAGGGAGAAATAGCAACGACCTCAGATATGCAGATGATACCACTTTAATGGCAGAAAATGAACAGGAACTAAAGAGCCTCTTGATGAAGGTGGAAGAGTAGAAGACTGAAAAGCTGGCTTACAACTCAACCTTCAAAAAAGTAAGATCATGGCTTTGGGTCCTTTCACTTCACGGCAAATGGCTGGGGGAAATGTGGAGACAGTGTCAGATTTCATTTTCCTGGGCTCCAAAATCATTGCAGACAGTGACTGCAGCCACACAACTAAAAGACACTTGCTCCTTGGAAGAATAGCTGTGTCAAACCTAGACAGTGTTTTAAAAAGTGAAGACATCACTTTGCCTACAAAGATTCGTATAATCAAAGCTATGGTTTTTCCAGTAGTTATGTATGGATGTGAGAGTTGGACCATAAGGAAGGCTGAGCACTGAAGAACTGACACTTTTGAACTGTGGGGCTGGAGAAGACACCTGAGAGTCCCTTGGACAGCAAGGAGATCAAACCAGTCCGTCATAAAAGAAACCAACCTTGACTATCCATTGGTAGGATTGATGCTGAAGCTGAAGCTGCAGTCCTTTGGCCACCTGATGTACAGAGCCAAGTCACTGGGAAAGATCCTGATGCTGGAGAAAATGGAGAGCAAGGGGAGAAGGGGGTGACAGAGGATGAGATGGCTGAATGGCATCCCTGTCTCAATGGACATGAGCTTGAGCAAACTCTGGGGGATAGTGAAGGACAGAGATGCCTGCTGGGCTGCAGTTCATGGGGTCACAAAGAGCTGGACATGATTTAATGACTCAGAAATAGCAACAACGATGAAAGTGACCCAGTTAATGCGAAGTGGGAACAGAACAAAACTAATCTAGAGAAGACGCTCTCCCCAAATACTATTATTAATTTGTCATAACAGTCGGACAGACTGAGCGACTTCACTTTCACTTTTCTCTTTCATGCATTGGAGAAGGAAATGGCAACCCACTCCAGTATTCTTGCCTGGAGAATCCCAGGGATGGGGGAGCCTGGTGGGCTGCTGTCTATGGGGTCACACAGAGTCGGACACGACTGAAGTGACTTAGCAGCAGCAGCAATGCCACAAATTCACTTCTCTATAGCTTCAAAAGCTTGACCATAGTTTTATGGTTCTCAATATTAGTGAATTTGTCCATACTCAATCATCAGTCTTTGCCCTTCCAAAATATTCATAATAAGTAACTCACAAGGAATATGCCCTTAGTTTTTGCCTGGATAACATGGGGTTTTTTTATTCTTTACCTCCTTTTTATTTTAGGTCTCATTCTGTGTCCATTCTGGTGTTTAATTGTGGTGGTAATTTAGCAAAGGTAATGATTTTGAAAGGTCTGTGATCATTGAAATTTAAGCCCAAATAGCAACCTGGCTGACATTTTTAAAATTTTACACTGGAGCATAGTTGATTAACAATGCTGTGTTTGTTTCCGGTATATAACAAAGTGATTCAGTTTTACATATATATATATATATATATATATATATATTCTTTTTCAAATTATTTTCCATTTAGGTTACAACAGAATACTGAACAGAGTTCCCTGTGCTCTACAGTAGGTCCTTGTTGGTTATTTATTTTAAATATGGTAGTGTGTACATGTCAATTTAGGAAGTGTTAATAATTACCAAGAAGCCAGCACCTTAATGATTTTCTCAATGAACTAAGCAATGGTAGAAAGATTTCTCTTCTTCACATACTTTTATAATATTCTGCCTTATACTTTCCAGCTATTTCTCTGGAAACTATTTTAACCCATGTTTCTCCTAAGCAGTGACACAAGGTGGGCTGGCTAAGACATGCTTTCATGTGGATATGGTATTGCTGCAGGCAAAAGGAAGCACTCTTATAATAAATCCTCTGGGTGGGCTTGCTTTATAAGGGTCTTGAAAAGTTGAGAAAGACAAGCAAAGAACCAAGTGTGAGGCTTGCGGCCCTTGTCACCAACACACTGAGTTAAAAAGCACACACCATTTACCAAGCTTACCTGCCCAAGCTAGTAAATTGACCAATTTCTCATCCACCATTTTTGTTTTTATAAACCAAGGGAGGAGTACAAGAAAAAAAGTCTCACTTTTGTCTTTTAACTCAAGAAAGGGAAAAAAGGTAAATTTTGCATATTATTCACCATTACCTTTAGGCAGTTACTATTAACTCTTAGAGGTTAAGTCAAAAGAAATGCAGGATTCCATCAGTCTTAGCAAAAGAGACACAGATGTGTAGAGTGGACTTTTAGACTCTGAAGGAGAGGGAGAGGGAGAGGGTGGGATGATTTGGGAGAATAGCATTGAAATATGTATACTATCATGTAAGAAACGAATTGCCAGTCTATGTTCGATGCAGGATGCAGGATGCTTGGGGCTGGTGTATGGGGATGATCCGGAGGGATGATGTGGGGTGGGAGGTTGGGAGATGTGTATAAGAGACAGATTTAATATCATGTATGACTCTCAAA
>SJYX01018477.1:201422-218812 GCA_006410675.1 Oreotragus oreotragus
TCCATTCTGAAGGAGATCAGCCCTGGGTGTTCTTTGGAAGGAATGATGCTAAAGCTGAAACTCCAGTACTTTGGCCACCTCATAAGAAGAGCTGACTCATTGGAAAAGACTCTGATGCTGGGAGGGACTGGCGGCAGGAGGAGAAGGGGACAACAGAGGATGAGATGGCTGGATGGCATCACGGACTCGATGGACATGAGTTTGAGTGAACTCTGGGAGATAGAGATGGACAGGGAGGCCTGGCATGCTGCGATTCATGGAGTCACAAAGAGTCGGACTCGACTGAGCAGCTGAACTGAACTGAACTGAACTGAATTTATGTTTTGTTTCTGAATGAGTATCAAAAACTCCAAAAGACCAGCAGTCCCTGAAATAAACTGAAATGGATACTAAAAGATAGATTCTTGTACAATGTGTTTTTGTTATTCTAGTGCTATCATCCTTATTTCCTGCTATTTAGCAAAGTTAAAAAAAAAAAATAAAGGACCATGTGAACCTTCATCATTAGGAAGTTTAGGATAAGCAACAAAAATGGAAATTTTCCTAAATATTATTACAGTGAAAGATTTTAATTCATGTATGTTTTCAAATTAACTTTTAAAAAATATATGTTGCTACTTTTTACTTGCCTGAAGCCTTTGAAGAACTTTGGAAGTACAAATATTAACAGAGACGATATTAAGTAGCAGGAGAAGTTCTCATTCTTAAACTCCTGGAAGGAGGCATCTCAGATGCAGAGGCAGTTTGGGTATTAACTTCCCATGCCCTCTGAAGTACTCCTTTCCTAAGAAAGGGCCAACAACTGTGGGGAGTGTCTTGCTTTCCAAAGACCTTTCTTTCTATATTTATTCACTTGCCCTTGCATCATTTTCTCCGTCATTTACCTGCCCAATAAAGGATGGACAAGAAATGGCAAAACAGTTGAAAGCCAATCAAATCATTTTGGAAAAATTGTTAACAGGCCTGGAATAAGATGAGCCAAGACACATTTAGCTAAAATGAGGTTTGGGGGGAAATCTGTAGATCTCATTTAGATTGTGTTTATGTGCCAACAAAGCATCCGGTCAATTCAGTAGAAAGTGGGTAAACTGTTTATGCAGTTGTGTTGACAAAACCACCAGTGGATCCAATGACTGCATTTTCAAATTTATGGATTCTATCTATCATGCATACTGCCCAACCCATGATCATGAATATTTAATAGTTGCACAAATTAATTTTTGGTAGATTAACCGTTTATGTCTGAATCTTCAGGTAATTTTGCTGGTGTGTTGCATTGCTGCATCTTTTTTGGAGCTATATGATTGGTAGTACTGGAAACAGTGAATTTTAACTTTATTTAGTTAGGTTTATTAAAGAATTGTTTAAAAGAGTTTCTTCCTAACTACTTTTTTAGTGCACTTTTTAAAAGCACTACTTAAGACGAAATGTTCATGTCACAGTACAAATTTTATTAAATTACTGTTATTCATAAGTTCTCCCCCAAAGTTGGAGTGGTATTGCTCATTCATATTTCAACTTGATAGGATGGTTATAACAACTAAAATATTCAAACCAAAAGTATATTCTTGACTAAGGCAAAACTATTGTCTTCTATTATTTAGAAACTTTAAAAACCTGAGATGTTTGTTCATTAATATTAAAACCAGATAACATGATATCAACAATAAAGGTAAATCTGAGCCAAAAGTGTGTTCTTGACTTGGACAATGCTCCATGTTATATGGTAAAGAAATATGTTCCTGGATCAAAGAGATACCAAAGTTCCTTAGAGAAAATTTTTTGTTGGTGCCAGTTGGTGATTGAGAATACAGGATTTTGTCTACTCAAAAGGACATATTTCACTCTGACATACTTTGCTCGCTCTTCTCAGAGTTCCAGGATGTCAGCCATTACACTGCATACTCTACATGCCATATATTTTCATTATAATTATTTATATAATAGCTTACACAGATCATTTCCTAATTTAAAAGGGGGTCACTATTCCTTAGTACATAGTATTGAAAAGTAATGTGACTATTCCATCTAAAGAATGAAAATCAATGTTCAAGATTATTTTCTCAAGATGATGTGTTTATTCCATGGCTAGTCTGAGTCACAAAATCAAGACTTTAGACAAAATTTCTGGAATCTTCCTAGTAAACCATAAATAAAATATTAACAAGAACAATAAACAAAAACAATACTGTTTTAGACCAATATAGCATTTTTCTTCTAAATAATTGTAAGCATTATTATATTTATTGTAAGAGCTGCTATAACATATAATTTTTTGTATTAGAAAGCTATGTTGAAAAGACTTTATGTGTCTTGCCCAGGGTAACCATGTAGCAAAGCTGGTCTTGAGTCTATTAAATGAAGTTTCTTCTCTGCCTAAGGTTGTTTTGCATATCTACATCTGGACTACCCAGGATTATACCAACTGGCCACATGTTACTACTTAAATTTAGAATAATTAGAATTAAAGTGAAGCATTCAATGCTTGGCACATTTCAAGTACCCAATAGCCATATGTAGATCATGGCTACTATATCAGACAGCACATATATACAATGCTTCCATCATCACAAAACATTTATGGGGCAGTATTAGTCCAGATAATAAGAATCTTTCTTTTCTTTCTTTCTTTCTTTTTTGTTTTTATGGCCACACTACACAGTGTGTGGAATCTTAGTTCCCTGCCAGGGATCAAACCCTTGCTCCCAAAAGTAGAAAGCTTGAGTCTTAACTACTGGACTGCCAGGGATGTCCCTGGATAATAAGAATCTTAAAATGTTTGTTTTAACAAAATAAATGTCCCCAAGTTTATAATAACCACTGATTTTACTATTGTTATAACATTGCTAGTAAGGCTAATGGAGAAAAATTGAGGGCGATATTAATAATATATTAATTCATATGAGACATATGCTAGTTATGTTGGGCTTTTTTCATATTTAAACTAAAATTAAAACAATGTACTAAGCACAGTTCCATTTTTAAACTGTCATGTGATATTTAGCATTGCCTCAGCTGAAGATATTGAAATTCAAAGATAAAGATATGATTTTTCAGGCATCAGGTTTTTGGTTTGGTTTTTTGGTGGGTGGTGCGAAGTTAACAGCAAAGGGAGGAAAGCAGACCAGTCTGGATTTCATCAGATGCCAGATGACAATGCAAAAAGTCCACCAGAGGCAAGTGTGACCCCAAAATATTATAACCATCTCAGCTACTGTTCAAATATAAAAGCATCAGGCCAATTTTTAAACATGCACAAACTCAAAGAATACTGTTTTTTTGTTTTTTGTTTTTTTACTTTACAATATTGTATTGGTTTTGCCACACATCAACATGAATCCACCATGGGTGTACACATGTTCCCAATCCCGAACCCCCCTCCCACCTTCCCCCCCAACACCATCCCTCTGGGTCATCCCAGTGCACCAGCCCCAAGCATCCTGCACCCTGCATCAAACCTAGACTGGCGATTCATTTCTTAAAATATTAGTTACCAATGAAATCCAGGGAATGGATAAATCAAAATGAAGAACCAGACGAGGTAAATCAAAATGAAGAACCAGAACAGAGAAGTTATGAAGATTATATAAGTACTAAACCCTTTTCAATGAAAACTAATATTAAACAATTTTGGAAGAGGTATAATTAAACAATTTCAGAAGAGGTATAGTAGAAAAAAATTATAATACATTAATAATATTTAGAGAGAAAGGGAGAAAAATAGAGAAGAAAGTAGATGTAAGAAGCTAATTTCTTCATTTTTTATAGTGATTAGTTAACTGATACCATATAAAATGTATATGCCAAAAATAACAATTCACTCAAACTTCTTAAGTTTTAAATAATTTTCAAAATATCATAAGCAGGTACTTACATGCTATATTTCTTTTTGGAAGAACTATTTACCTTAATTTTAAGAATTCCTGCAATTTTACTTTCCCTCCTACTAAATTCAAGTAAAACTAAATTGAATATTTTACTTAAATGTTATATTTACTGTGTAGTACTATTTTAGCAAAGCCATTTTTATCTATGTATCCAGATGCTATTATTTATTATATGTATATAGCAGTGTCTGAAATAGTATCCACCTAATATAAATAACAATTATATTTATGTGATAAAATATGTGGTTTTTATTTTACTTTGCTGAATTGCTTGAAATCCTTAACCATTTTTCACAAAAAAAGTCAAATTTTAAAGTAAATAATATAAAAAATAATTATTACAAATAAGACTTTGATGTTCAATTTATAATTCGCAATACATTCTCACATATATCACCATGCTGTGTCTTCATTTCACAGCTGAGATTCTGAGCGTCCTCAGTTCAGTTCAGTCACTCAGCCATGTCTGACTCTTTGCGACCCCATGAATCGCAGCACACCAGGCCTCCTTGTCCTAAGGTTAAATAAAACTTTGGGGTGGGTTGGATTTGACCTTCAACTAGTGAGGTTAGTAATAAAACTCTAATACATAATGTGAAGCATATTACTATAAACTGCTCCATCAATAAGAAGATCCCCACACTGTTAGACTTAGGATTTTGACTATAATGAAAAAATCCTTGTCCTAAGGTTAAATAAAACTTTGGGGTGGGTTGGATTTGACCTTCAACTAGTGAGGTTAGTAATAAAACTCTAATACATAATGTGAAGCATATTACTATAAACTGCTCCATCAATAAGAAGATCCCCACACTGTTAGACTTAGGATTTTGACTATAATGAAAAATGAATCAACTTGAAAGGTAGATGATCTAACCAGAGAACACAAGTAGGAAACTGAGCCAGAATCTTTTCCCCAATGAGGCTGAACAAATGAACAAATAAATATATTGCACACTTGAATTTCATCCATTGTATTGGCATCATTCAGGGTAACACAGTTCTTGGTTTTCAGATCTTGGAAAATTTTCAGTTGAACCTATGGGCATTATCTGAAATGATATTCAGAAAAATATCAATAGAAAACAGAAACAAATAACTGGCTAAAAATAAATTCCTCCTAAAAATTCTTAGGGAAGAAGCAAGATACTGGCTACTCAAGTAAGCACTGGAGAAGGACAGGAAATTGCATCTTTTTAACTAGATAAGATTTTCCATCACATAAACATAAAATAATACCCTCCATCATTTGTGTTAACATTTGTATCACCTAAAATAAACTCTCGTCCAGAGGTTCTTCTATAATTGGCATGTGACAAAGCACACATTGAAGCAAATAAGAGTTCAGAAAGCATTCTTTATCTTTATGTTATAAGACGCCTTCAGATTTTCCTAAACAGACAAACTTTATTTTGTTGCTATGCAACAGATGTGCAATACAGTCCTTCGGACAATAAATAAATTATGAATTTTACAATGAGAGGTCTTTTCTCCCTGTTTGAGAACAAGCCACCACTTCCTTTCATGCTATACTAATCCACCACAGCTCTCTAAAGCTGTTTCACAAATGCTAATGTTTTGGCAAGATAAACAAATGAATGAATAGCGCAGCAATGACACAGATGCAGCTTGCAGACAGCACGCTAAGAAGCATCAATACTACTTGATTCATTCTTACAGGTCTGGGATCCTGGGCTCCCCAAGCGTGGTAGAGAGAAGGAAGTTTATTTCACACCCACGTTCTTCTAAATAGCAGAATATAAGCGAGTTTAACGAAAAATGATTCTGATGAGTTCTGTTAGCAGGCACCCATCACTGCTACATGTATCAAGCCTGTTCTGCATGGGGACATGAGAGTGATTTTAGCCATGAGGGGAACATCTGTGAGGCCAAGATGTCACAGGTGTTGAGAACCCATGACTCATGCACCAGACTGGCCACAACATGTTTAACATGACCTGCTCCATGTTTAAGCTGTTAAATATTTGCCAACTCTTAAAAATCTTCACATAATAATGTGGATGTCTAGCTTTCCTTGAAAAATAAGAAAATAACACTGAACTTGCATTTTCACTTAAACTGGTGGAAATCAGCTTCCAGCAGAAAAAACTGTAAAAAACCCAGTGAACCAATAAACTGTGGTACATTCATGCATTGGGTTACTATAAAGCAATAAACAGAAAGGATTACTGATGTGCTCAACAACATGAATGGACTTCATGTACAAAACCAAAAACAGTAGTGCATATTATTTGATCCCAGTTATATGAAGTTCAAGAACAGCTAGAACTAACCAATGGTGATGCAAGTACCGTAAGTTTACTTCTGGTAGACAGAGTGGTTTGGGGACAATGGAAAACTTCCAAATCTTGATCTGGGTGGTGGTAGTCACATGGACGTATGTGTAAAATGTATCTACCTATGACAAACTTGGACACTTAACACACATCACTATAAGTACTTTGTGTCTCCATATGAAATAAATTTTAACAAGAAGAATCAATTGTCTGAAGAAAAGGTGCATTTTTTAGATGGGTTGTCATCCGCCCATACCCAACAGTCGGGTCATTACATGATCTGCTTGGCAACTTGAACTTGATGCTTTTTGCTCTAGACAACACCAGTGATGCCTTGAAGAGCAGTATCTGCCTCACCNATGAAATAAATTTTAACAAGAAGAATCAATTGTCTGAAGAAAAGGTGCATTTTTTAGATGGGTTGTCATCCGCCCATACCCAACAGTCGGGTCATTACATGATCTGCTTGGCAACTTGAACTTGATGCTTTTTGCTCTAGACAACACCAGTGATGCCTTGAAGAGCAGTATCTGCCTCACCTACGAGCATGTTAGAAATACAGAACCTACCCCAGACCTCCTGAATCAGAATCTATAGACATGATCCCAGCAATCTGTTTTAACAAGCCCACCTGGCATGCTACAGTTTATGGGGTCACAAAGAATCAGACATGACTGAGTGACTAACACACACACACACACACACCAGGTGATTATAATACACTCTCCAGCTTGAGAACCACTTCTCTAGGGTACCATATACATTAAACACACAAGAAAAGCAGATTGGCCTATATTAAATCATTCATTCCCTATTATCCCTTCTCTCAATGTATTTTAAGAAACTCAGGAACAGAAAGATCAATTGTCTTCCTTGAACTTCTTTCAAGCTCAAGTGAGAAAATCCCCAGAAGTGGATATGCAACAAACACCCCCTCTTCCTGTGTCAGACATCACACACCTTTGGTTTTAGCACCGTTAAAACAGGATTGGAGACACTCAAGACAATGTAAAAACAACTTTGTATCTTTCTGATTATGGAAACAACACATATTATAAAACATTCAGTCCTATCACAACTCTGAAGAAAATAATGGAGATCTATGTTCAAGGAAGCAGCATGGCTCTGGGGGTCATAAAAGTGTCTAGAAATTCACAAATTAAGACTATTCATCCCCATTCTCATAAGACTTACTTAAAGCACCATGTGTGGATCTCCATTTGCTGAGATAGTTATCAAGTTTTTAGCAACCTGCTATATCAAGCCTACGATGATGTAGGTTTCCCAGGTGGGTCAGTAGCAAAGAGTCCACCTGCGATGCAGGAGATGAGAATTCAATCCCTGGGTCAGGAAGATGGCAACCCACTCCAGTATTCTTGCCTGGAAATCCCATGGACAGAGGAATGTCCTGTATGGTCACAAAGAGTTGGACACGACTTGACAACTAAATAACAACAACAAACCATGATAAAGCCAAAGCGGACACTCTTTGCCAACAGCAAAGACACTTTCAAATCAGTTGGTGGGATCGAAGAGGTGCTTATTATAGATCTATCAGTTTATTAACACTAACTGGAAACACAAAACAGTTATGTGATGTGACAGTCAAAATTTTTGTTGGTATCTGGAGAATAACTTAAGGCATAACTTTCATCACATTAAATGAGTCATTTTTCACCTCATATTACTTATTTATTTGGCTGCGTCATGTGGCATGGGGGAATCTTAGTTCCCTGAATGGAGTTCAGCCTGGGCCTCCTGCAGTGGAAGCACAGAGTCATAACCACTGGGCCACCATGCAAGTCCCAAATGATTCTTTTTTATCAGACCCAGATATAATTTCAAAAAGAAAGATCTGTGTTTGTGTTCCTCAGAGTATTTTCGAATATTCTAGCATTTAATGGGAGAGGAGGAAGGAAGAAGAGAGAAAGACAGAATGATGGAGAGAGAGGGAGAAAGAAAGAGACAAAGAGAGATCTGAGAATAATAAAACATTATAATAAAACAACAAAATATAGCATCACCATCATATATTAAGGCAGTGATTCTCTCTCAATTGTTCCATTCAATACTTCACAGTAAATGAATAACCAGGGAGATGGTGATAAGAAATTTCAAACTCTCTTTGGTTACCAACTTTACCTATAATCTGTCAAAAATCTGGCTAAGGAATAAATGTGAAGCTCATATGACCAAGGCTTCATGGACAGGCAACCAGTGCAGTCACACAGGACTCCAGGCTCCAAAGGGGGCCTCATGTTTGAGTTTAATGTTCTTACTGACTTAAAATTCTTAATAATCTTATCTTTGAGTTTGTGTAAAGGGTCAGGGGATCATGGAACATGTGCTGCAACCTGGGAGCCTAGAATGATACACTGTCCCTCCTCCAACCCATCCAACCCCCTGCTACCTCCCCAAGTCCCTTGAGTGAGTCCTTAGCTGCTGGCTCATCCAGCCCCAATGACAGCATCACCGTCAGCCCCCTTCACAGCCCTGGGCACAGAGGAGTCAGGATAGATCACAGGGCAATGTTCAGGCACCCATGAGGATTCCCTGCCCAAGGAAACATAGCATTAAATAGAAAGAAAAGATTCCACAACAGGTTCAGAGAAAAATCTTGGAAGGAAGCCTTTTTCCTGCTTTTCTGAACAGGGGGCCCACATCTTCACTTGGCATGGCCTTCATAAATCATGAAGCTGGCCTTACATGTGACTGTGAGTGGGAAAGAAGCAAACTAATGAAGGAGAATGAGGTGTAACAGAATGTACGAGTATGCACAGGAGGAACAGAGAGGTATCTGCGTTCTGAGATTAAAACAGTTGAATTCCATACTGTTACACATGGGCCAGATAGCTACTTTTCAGAAAATGCTTTATTTCTCTCTGATTAAGAAGCAGACTGGAAAAAAAAAAAAAAAAAAAAAAGCAGTCTACTCAGATATATTCAGATACTGAAGATGTGAATGGAAATCTACATTCAAAAAAGTCACATAGCCCAGAGTGTTAAAAAGTATCTAGAAAATCACTTTTATCCCAATTCTATCAAGTGCTATCTCCTTAATGTTGTGAATCCAAACATCCTGTTTCTCCAGGCACATCCAGCCTTCTAAAGTTGCCCTTAGATTTTAAGAACACAGTTTTAGGGATATCCAAATATAGTGAAGGTTTATAAACAGGGAGATCATTATCTTTTGACCTCGGCACTAGCTACCCCCAATTTTACCCAGGAATATCTTTTGTTTGTAGCACGTGAGGCTGCCAGGGGATGACGTTGTCTAAAACCATTTTCAATGTTTTCTTTTTAACAGTTAATATATTTCTAGGATGCAAGTCCATTTCTTTCTAAAAGGTTCCTAGGACACTCATTGAAAAGTCAAAAGCAATGAACTTAAAATAGCAAGGGATTGCTATTTTGCTGGAGAAGAATGACACCCTTTGTATCGAAGTGGGGAATTACAGGCTGTGGTCACTCTCTGCACAGTGTCTCTTTGTCAAGTAACACATGCCAAAAAAAAAAAAAAAATACAGATGGGAAAATATTGTGCACTGTCAGATCTTGGAAACAGCCAAAGGATTTTTCCTCACCAATGTCTTGTCGATGACTTTCACATTCTGGCACCCTGAAAAAATAATGCATACATTTAATATGAAATGAATGCAATAATAATCAGGCAAGTAATCGTTTTCCCAAGGAATGTAAAACTTGACAAATGTAAGGTTTATGATTCAGGGTAAGCTTGCCAAATCTTATGTGGCATGAGACCATTTTTATTACCTAAACAGTCCTTAACACAAAATGACTGGCACATATTTTTATTAACACAAAGAGTATATTCTTTTCTGCCACATTTAATACAGAGTCAGTGGCTAAAAGTTCTCTTTTAGGATATGTCTGTAGCAAATTAAAAGGCAGAGTGAGGATTCAAAGAATGGCATTCTTCTCACGGATGCTGTGTCTACCTTGCCTCAGCTCAGAAGTGTGTAGACCACTAAGCTCTGGAATCTCTCTGTGGGGATGGTCTGGGTGATACAGATCACAGAAAAGGAAGCCCTTGCTACCTTCAAAAGTAGAGGAGGAGATGATTGACTCAAGATTATTTGTTGCATCTAGAGGTCCATTCTGAGTCAAATTCAAAACAGTCACTAGGAATAATGATTATTTATTTGTTCATTCATTCAGCAAATATTTATTATTTACATGCTATGCTCTAATCCAGACACTGGAGATACTACAGTGAGGACAACAAAGATACCTGACTCGTGGTTCTTAACATTCCAGAGAAGAAACAGACAATGCACAGTGTGTGTCATTTAAGAAAAATAACGTGATAGATAATCTACAGAAGGTGTTAGGTGCCAAGGAAAATAATGAAATTAGAAGATGTTAGCTGCTATGGGAAAAAAAATGAAATAGTAACAAAGAAAAAAAACTGGAAGTTGGATAAGCAGAAGTCAAATTGTTATTTTAAATATGGTGATCAACATGGGATCCTATGAGACAATAAGATGTCAAAGTGTGACTTGAAGGACACGGGGGAGTTTGCCTTATAGATTTCTGGGGAAAGAGCATCCAGCCAGCAGGAAGAGCAAAGCTAAAGCCTTTAGGCTGAAACATGCCTGTTGTCATCAGAGATCAGCAAAACGGCAAATAAGGCCTGGGTGGACATATTTGTCACTCAAATATGGCCTGAGTAACAGTGGGAGGAGCTGAAGTCAGAGAGGTGACAGAGGTCAAGCCACATAGAACCTCATAGACCATCATGAAGACTTTGGTATTTATTCTGAATAAACTGGGAGCAATTGAAATGTGCTGATAGAAGAGTGATATGATCTAAGCTAATGTCTAAAAGGATAGTTCTGATGCTGTGATCAGAATAAACTGGAACAGAGAAGGAAGACAGGATAGACAGGCTGACTCAAAATACCCAAGGAAAAAGACGACGACAGGAAGGATACACCAGGAAACCATTACAATATCCGAGAAGAAGGGAGATGATGCAAGTTCTAATCAGGCTTTTTTCTTTACAGAAAGCACCTCTGTGGGTGGATGCGAGGCTACGAGAGAGAAAAGGAGTCGAGAGTAACTTAAGACTTAAGATCTGAGCAAGTGAGACAAAGGTATTAACATGAACTGAGACTGAAAAATCTGCAGGTAGAGCAGAATTGATGTAGAAATTGAGCAGCTTAGTTTTGGACAGGTAGATTTTGGGATGCCACATAGACATCTAGGTGGAGCTGGTGGCTGCTGCTGCGTCGCTTCAGTCGTGTCCGACTCTGTGCGACCCCATAGACGGGTGGCTAGCCCATTAAATTTATTGTTCATGTGGTTAAGAGAGGAGAAAGAATATGATGTAGCATCACCCTTAAGGTACTAATAAGACTTGTCAAAGCATCCCTGAAAAAACTGTCCAAGCAGAGGCTAAGTGACCACTACAGGCAGACATGCTGTGGAGTTCCTCCCTTCGAGAGCTCTCTGCACACTATAGCCAACTTTAAATTTAATTACACTCCAAAAGATTCCATCCTCTTCCCCCTCAAATTCACTTATTTCCACCAAAGAGCCTGGCCTAAAGACACCCAGGAGAAATGAAATAGTAAATGATAACACCAAGTCTTACCACTCAGAGCCATGGCCAGCCAGAATTCCTCCTTCAGTATCTCAAGGACATCCTGCACACCTTTCTCTCCCTAAGCAAGAAGACACAGATCTCTTGAGTAAGTCCATATGGCTGGATTCATGAATTTATTTCACAGTTGGTCACTCTGTTTTATATATTTATTGCTTTGTTCTCCAATTACCTGGGAAGCCAAGCCCCAAATGATCGGTCTCCCCACAAACACAGCCTTGGCTCCCAGGGCCAGAGCTTTCAGAACGTCAGTTCCCTTCCGCACACCGCCATCCAGGAAGACCTCCACCTTCCCTTCCACAGCCTCCACTATTTCTGGCAGAGCATCAATCTGTGGAGAGAAGAGGTCAGTGGAGTGATACTGTGCATGCTGAATTGTTCCCCACTCAACTTCCACAGGCCACCAACCTTCCAATTAGCACTGAGAGTAGGAAAGGCTGGGCTTAGAATCCACAGTAAAATCAATCTCTCCTAAAATAAAAGAAGTGCAAATGCTAGCAACCAAAGGCCAGCTAAATTTGGAACTTAGTGGCTTATTTTTCTGTTGAAGTCCAAGATTATTTTTTTTTATTCCTGATGTGTGTACATGCATGCTAAGTTGCTTCAGTCCTGTCCAACTCTGCAATCCTATGGACTGTAGCCTGCCAGCCTCCTCTGTCCCTAGGATTCTCCAGGCAAGAATACGGGAATGGGTTGTCATGCCCTTCTCCTGGGTATCTTCCCAACTCAGGAATCGAACCCGTGTCTCTTAAGTCTCCTGCAATGGTAGGCAGGAGATGTAATGGTAGGTAGGTGGTACTAATACCACCTGGGAAGCCTTTATTCTTGATATTCGAATTCAAATATCATGATCCAAATATATATGTATATATATATGCATGTACAATTAAAGATACATAATCAGCTTAAAATACTCAGACCTACTCTATATTAAATATATAAATATAAATGAAGTATCTTCCTCATATATATTATTCTGAACATTAATTTACTCATTGAAAGTCAATTGTTAAAATTCATACTCAGATTATGGTAGAAGCAATGGTATATAAAAATGCAAACATTATCAGTCACAAAAAAAGTTAGTTTCTGATTTTCCCACCCAAAATATGAGACTATATATAATATACAATTATATATAACAATATAGCAAACATCCAGTTATACATTAGAGAATTCTCACTGAAAATATTTTTTCTTGCTTTTAAGGAAAATGACCACATGCACTTTGAAGATCCTCATCTTGATTAGCAGTTGATGATGGGCTTATTATATCAGCTCTAGAGAATACGAGAGTTTCATTGAGGTCTATCTGCTAGACTGTATTATTGTTCATAATTCTTCACACCACTCTGAACCCACTCTTTTTCCAAGGTCACTTGGCAGTGTTTCTTAGTTTTTAAAAAACAAAAAAAACAACAACAACAACACAGTGCACCTATCACTCCTTGACAGTGGCCTTGGCCTTGCAACCTACTTTGCCCAGTGACATGTGAACAGAGGTGGAAGAGTGCCATTTCTGGGCATGGACCTTGAAAGACCTCATACATTTCAACTGTCTCTTGCAGCTGTGCCATTTGCCATGCGAGGAAACTCCCCATCCCCCCAACAGAGCTGAGACCCCCTGGAGAAGAAGCAGAGTTGTCCCATCCAAGCCCAGCTGGACCTGAAACTTGGAGAACAGCCACCCAGCCAGTACCAAATCTAGGTCAGCAGACCCCCAGTTGACAAAAAGTTTCATGGGAATAATGGTTTAAATCACCGAGTTTGGGATCTTTTGTTGTTTAGCATCATGTGGTAATAGCTCATAAAGCTGGTTAGTAGCCAATATAGTTAGTTAGTTAACTGACACAATTGGCTACTTTGGTGTCAATCTTTGCATCTGAGGGTGGAAACAATTCTCATAGTGACCTACTATAGTGACCATAGTAGCTCAAAATGCACAGACATTATCCACACTTATTCCCAAGTACTTAAGTATCAAATGAAATCCATACATTCAAGTGCAGTTTTTCTAGAAATAATTGTGCTGAAATCACTCAAAAACTTTCCTGCTTCTCCCCCCAAATTTGAGAGGCTCAATGCAAAAAGAGTTTTATGTAAAAGACTGAAGACCAAACCCAACTACAGATTTGGAGGAAGTGAAGGTAACAGTTGGAGCACAGCCCCCTAAACGTTTGGCAAGTAATGTGATTTTCCTCTTTTCCTTTCAGCTTTTCTGCCTGGCCAAACATGCTTTGGATCCATTTACATGTGTCCCTTTAACTATACATAGTCCTCCTTTTAGAGTCAGGCAAGTTACATCAACATATAAATGCTACAATTTCCAAGTGATGATGCAAGCTATAATTAAGTATATTTCCCCATTTGAAACCAAAACCAAAGAAAAATATTAGCTAGTTTCAGTTCAATACACGTTTTCAAAGTCACGCAAATCAAGTCTTTTAGGATATTTCCAATGCCCAATCTGGCCTAAAAAACAAACTAATAAGGATACTTAAAGTGTGAATCCTGGGTTATAAAATAAAGCTTAGATCGGTGTTTTCCTGTCCGTGGACAAGGAATTTCTATCCATCACAGAGCATGTCTATCCTCCCTTCCTTCTTCCTGGAGCTGCAGTTTTACTGGGTATATATTATGCAGAATAATTCTGACAAGAGCAGATAAAATAAGTAAATAGAGTGAACAAGTCCACTATTTTATGACTTTTCTATTTCTTTTCAGCTTGCTACACATCTAAAAGACCATTCATTTCAGCTTTTCTTTTCTTAGTGGTTCCTTAGACAACTAATTGCAGGCTTAGCTCCAGCAGAGTTAATCTACAGGAAAATATGGTAAGATTCCAATGTACTACTGTTCACTCATCCATCCATTCACTGATTTATCAAATATTTTATTGATGACTTGGCAGATTCCAGGCATCATGCCAGGCAGTTTATGGAATCCAAAAAGAATCCCGCAGGGACCTGATTCTGGAAGAATTTTTGCATTGAGCCCCTCTTTCCTGTTCCTGCTCAAGGTCCTCCCTGTCCCCAAAACCTCCACTCACAAGGTGCTTCCATCTTTCTACCTTCTTAAAGCATCCAGTCCTACACTCATGATTTTTGACATTTTAGGCATAAAACACTTTAAAGGTTCCAAACCAGAGCAGTTGAGCACAAACAAACAGATAAAGCCAGAGGTGCTTTAGTTAACAATGAAGAAGACAGATTTCAGGCCACTGCCCACAAGTCCTCCTCCAACTCTCTACCCACCATGCTTCAGGCAGCCCTGGCTGGAGGTGGTGGTGTGAGTTCTAATAAGCAGTGTGAGTTCTACTAAGCATATTTAGAAAACCCCTGATCCATGTAGGTCTGGCTGACGGTTTGCAATTGCAGAAATGACTGCAGCCATCTGCCACCTTATCTTCGTTTCCTTGCAGTGCAACATTTCTGCTCCTCCCATCATGAGGAAGAAATGAAGTCAGAAAAGTCTATTTCCTCACCCCTTGAATCTGAAGTGGTTGTGTGACTAGCTTCCACCAACAGAAAAAGAAATAAGTGACGATATGCCTGTTCTAAGCATAGAGCTCAAGAGGCTTAGATATTTCCACTTGCTCCCTGGGATACCCAGTGCCTTGTAAGACCCAGCCCACCTAACGTTCTAGATATGAGAGACAGTGCAGAGCCATCCCTGCTGAGGTCATCCTACACCAGCCTGCCCTAGTAGACCCAGCAACTGACCACAGACATGTATGAGTGAGCTCAGCCAGGAGCACAAAACCTCTCTGTGGATCTCAGGTCAAATGGACAGTTCACAAAGTTATGACATGAATCAATGGCTATTGAATTTTAGCCAATAGATTTCAGAATGGTTTGTTACACAGCAAAAGCTAACTGACAGATCAAATGGTCCTCAAATGAAGAATATAATGAATCCTTTTCGGAAGGAAAAATGAAATTTCTGATGTCATAGAATATACCCAAGGAGTCAATACAGATGTGTAGAGCGGACTTATGGACTCTGAGGGAGAAGGAGAGGGAGAGGGAGAGGGAGGGATGATTTGGGAGAATAGCATTGAAATATGTATACTATCATGTAAGAAATGAATTGCCAGTCTATGTTCAATGCAGGATGCAGGATGCTTGGGGCTGGTGTATGGGGATGATCTGGAGGGAAGNAGAAACACTGATTTAACAACCCAACGTTTATTTTATGAAAACGTTTTGCAGTTGAAAATTTTCCCTAGAAAAGAAAGTCATATTTTTAAGTTTGAGGGCTTCCCTGGTGGCTCAGTAGGGAAAGAAGCCAGCTGCCTGTGGGAGACCTGGGTTCAGCCCCTGGGTTGGGAAGATCCCCTGGAGGACGGCATGGCAACCCACTCCAGTGTTCTTGCCTGGAGAATCCCCATGGACCGAGGAGCCTTTGTGGGCTACAGTCCATGGGGTCACAAAGAGTCAGACATGACCGAGCGACCAAGCACCAGTCTGGATCCAGTTAGCAGAGTCCCAGGGGCGGAGGAGCCGGGTGGGCTGCCATCTGTGGGGTCGCACAGAGTCGGACACAACGGAAGCGACTTAGCAGCAGCAGCATTTAAAAAAAAAATTTCATAAAAAGTCAAAAAAAAAAAAGGTCTTAGAGTTCAAAGACTCCACATAATCTGTCTTTAGACCCCAGTTTGAGATGATCTAGTATTGTGGATTGTGGAAATACACGGATTCTGCCGTATCATTCCCTGATTACCTCAGGACTCGGCCTTGCCACATTATTACCTTCAGAGTAAGGATCTTAATGTGAACTTATTTTTTTAAGGCAGATGTTAAATTATTTATAAAAGCATAGGATGCAGGATGCTTGGGGCTGGTGTATGGGGATGATCAGGGGGGTNTGGATTGTGGAAATACACGGATTCTGCCATATCATTCCCTGATTACCTCAGGACTCGGCCTTGCCACATTATTACCTTCAGAGTAAGGATCTTAATGTGAACTTATTTTTTTAAGGCAGATGTTAAATTATTTATAAAAGCATACACTACTGAATTTTTTTTTAATTCTTAGAAGGAAATATGTTATTCTTTTCTTTTATTGGAGCATAGTTGTTTTACAATGTTGTGTTCGTTCCTGCTATACAGCAAAGTGAATCAGCTATGTGTTTACATAAACCCCCTCTTTTTTGGATTTCCTTCCCATTTAGGTGACCATAGAGCATTGAGAAGAGTTCCCTGTGCTATACAGTCAGTTCTAATTAGTTATCTATTTTATATATAGTAGTGTATATATGTGAAGAAGGCGATGGCACCCCGCTCCAGTACTCTTGCCTGGAAAATCCCATGGATAGAGGAGCCTGGTGGGCTGCGGTCCATGGGGTCGCTGAGAATCAGATACAACTGAGCAACTTCACTTTCACTTTTCACTTTCATACATTGGAGAAGGAAATGGCAGCCCACTCCAGTGCTCTTGCCTGGAGAATCCCAGGGGCGGGGGAGCCTGGCGGGCTGACGTCTACAGGGTCGCACAGAGTCGGACACGACCTAAGTGACAGCTGCAGCAGTGTGTGTGTGTCAATCCCAGACACCCAGAATATCCCCCCCCCCCCCCC
>SJYX01018477.1:225856-246214 GCA_006410675.1 Oreotragus oreotragus
ACCATGCTGGCAACCTTATCTCAGACTTCCAGCCTCCAGAAGAATGAGAAAATAAATTTCTGGTTTAATGATATGGGGAGGGAGGTGGGAGGGAGGTTCAGGGTTGGGAACTCATGTACACCTGTGGTGGATTCATGTCAGTGTATGGCAAAACCAATACAGTATTGGAAAGTAAAAAAATAAAAATAAATAAAATAAAAAACACTCCCTTTCTCAGGCTATTACATGTTGTTATGGCAACTTGAGCCGACTAAGACTTTGTGTCATCACGATATTATTATTACTAGCAGAGAATAGTATATATAAGGACTATATATACTATATAGTGTGCTAGCTAAGTTGCTTCAGTTGTGTCTGACTCTTTGCAACCTTATGAGCTGTGGCCTATCAAGTTCCTCTGTCCATTGGATTCTCCAGGCAAGATACTGGAGTGGATTGCCACGCCCTTCTTCAGGGGATGGTTCTGACCCAGGGGTAGAACCCACATCTATTTTGTCTAACATGCATTGGCAGGCTGGTTATTTACCACTAGCACCACATAAGAAGTCCGTATACTATATATACTATATTATATATATGTTAGGCTTCACAGATGATGCTAGTGATAAAGAACCCTCCTGCCAATGCTGGAGACGTAAAGAGACGCAGGTGCTATATAAGAAATATATAGTACGTGTGTATGTGTGTGTGTGTGCGATGCCCTTCAGTTCAGTTCTGTTGAGTTGTTCGGTTGTGTCCAATTCTTTGTGACCCCATGGACTGCAGCATGCCAGGCCTCCCTGTTCATCACCAACTCCCAGAGCTTTCTCAAACTCATGTCCATCAAATAGGTGATGCCATCCAGCCATCTCATCCAGTTACCCCTTTCTCTTCCTGCCTTTGTATTTTCCAGTATCAGGGTCTTTTCCAATGAGTCAGTTCTTCGCATCAGCTGGCCAAAGTATTAGAGCTTCAGCTTCAGCATCCGTTCCTCCAATGAATATTCAGGATTGACTTTCTTTAGGATTGACTGGTCTGATCTCCTTGCTGTCCAAAGGTCTCTCAAGAGTCTTCTCGAACACCACAGCGCTAAAGCATCAATTCTTTGGTGCTCAGCTTTCTTTATGGTCCAACTCTCACCTCCATATGTGACTACTGGAAAAACCATAGCTTTGACTAGATGGACTTTGTCAACAAAGTAATGTCTCTACCTATTAAGTAATGTCTCTGATGTTTTAATACACCGTCTAGGTTGGTCATAGCTTTTCTTCCAAGGAGCAAGTGTCTTAATTTCATAGCCACAGTCACCATCTGCAGTGATTTTGGAGTCCAAGAAAATAAAGTCTCTCACTGTTTCCATTGTTTCCCCATCTATTTGTCATGAAGTGATGAGACTGGAAGCCATGATTTAGTTTTTTGAATGTTGAGTTTTAAGCCAACTTTTTCACTTTCCTCTTTCATTTCATCAAAAGGCTCTTCAGTTCCTTTTCAGTTTCTGTGATAAGGGTGGTGTCATGTGCTTATCTGAGGTTATTGATATTTCTCCCAGCTTGTGCTTCATCCATCCTGGCATTTTGCATGATGTACTGTGCATAGAACAGGGAAGGAGAGGGAGGGGGGTTCAGGATGGGGAACACATGTATACCTGTGATGGATTCATGTTGATGTATGGCAGAACCAATATAGTATTGTGAAGTAATTTTTAAAAATAAAAAAAAAAATAAAAAGCAGAAACATTACTTTGTCAACAAAAAGAAAGAAGAGAAGAAGTTAAATAAACAGGGTGACAATATACAACCTTGATGTACTCTTTTCCCAATTTGGAACCAGTCCCTTGTTCCAAGTCTGATTCTAACTGTTGCTTCTTGACCTGCATACAGATTTCTCAGGAGGCAAGTAAGATGGTCTGGTGTTCCCATCTCTTTAAGAATTTTCCAGTTTGTTGTGATCTACACAGTCAAAGGCTTTGACATAGTCAATAAGGCAGAAATAGATGTTTTTCTGGAACTCTCTTCCTTTTTCCATGATCCAATGGATGTTGGCAATTTGATCTCTGATCCCTCTGTCTTTTCTAAATCCAGCTTGAACATCTGGAAGTTCTCAATTCAAATACTATTGAAGACTGGCTTGGAGAATTTTGAGCATCACTTTGCTAGCGTGTGAGATGAGTGCAATTGTGCGGTAGTTTGAGCATTCTTTGGCATTGCCTTTCTTTGGGATTGTAATGAAAACTGACCTTTGCCAGTCCTGTGGCCACTGCTGAGTTTTCCAAATTTGCTGGCATATTGAGTGAAGCACTTTCACAGCATCATCTTCCAGGATTTGAAATAACTCAACTAGAATTTCATCACCTCCACTAATTTTGTTCGTAGTGATTCTTCCTAAGGCCCACTTGACTTCGGACTCCAGGATGTCTAGCTCTAGGTAAGTGATCACACCATCATGGTTATCTGGGTCATGGAGATCTTTTTTTGTATAGTTCTTCTGTGTATTCTTGCCTCCCTTTCTTAATATCTTCTGCTTCTCTTAAGTCCATACCATTTCTGTCATTTATCGCCCCCGTCTTCACATGAAATGTTCCCTTGGTATCTCTAATTTTCCTGAAGCCCTTATCATTTGGATATTGGACATTTTAAACAGTCTTCAAGCCTCTCCTTCATTTAATCATATTTAATGATTAAAATCATTTAATCATTTCTATTTGTCACTTTGTTTTATATTTTGGGAAATATCCTTGACCCTCTTCTTCAGTTAACCAGTAATTGTATTTTTAATTCCAAAAATCATGTTTTTAATATTTGGGAACTCTTTTTAATGTTCCAATTTTCTTTTCACAGCATACTCTTTTATTTAAACATATTTTCAATCCCTCTGAATCTCTCCTTTGGAATCTTTAAAGTTCTTTTCTTACTTTATCTCTTTCCTCTGCCATTAGCTTTTCTGTAGATTACCATGGTCTTTTATGTTTTGGAATTTCTGAAATGCCTTGTGATGCTAAAGGCGGAGTCTCCCCTGGGCTGGAGCACAGACCCTTGGGAGACCCCGTGGCTCCCAGCTCCTCACCACCCTGCACCCTTCTAAGGCACCAGCAAGAGGCAGAGACCAGTCCCCTGGACACCCAGGGACCCCAGCAAACCTCACCCATCTTCAGCAGAGTCTCCCCGGGGCTAGTGGGTGAGTGTCACAAGCAGATCTCCAGTGATTCCTCTGGCTTTCAGCTTCCACTTTGCACCCCTCCTCTGTCACGCTTGCACTCTAGACCCTAGAAGCTCTCAGGCACCCTATGATATGACTTGCTCCTGCCTTCAAGGTTCTCACAAAGACTCTCTACAGGAGCAGTTTTCTTTTCATTTTCCTGCTGTCAATATACTCCCTTTACCTTTTGTTTCTTTCATAAATGTCTTGAAATTTCTCTGCTGTTTGTGCCTTCCTTTCCTTTGCTGTCATAAGTGTTATGCATTCTTGGATTTCTGTACTTTAACTTCAGTAAGGTCTTAAATTTGATAAAAGGGTACATATGTGCTCAATCTATCATTTTGAACTAGAAACCCAATATGCTCTCACACTGTCATCTAAAAACATGTTTAGGAAATGGTTCTCTAAAGACACAGACTTGTATGCTATCCAGGAGAACTTTCTATGATGATGGAAATGCTCTGCATCTGTGTGGTTCCATACAGTAACACAAAAAGCCATAGAGTAATAGAAGTGTGGCAATGTAAGTGAGAAACTAAATTTTACTTTTGTTTAACTTTAATTTAGTTGAATAGCTACACTTGGCTAGTGATTGCCATATTGGCTAACGGAGTTTTAATGTTTGCATGGGTTTACCCACTCTAATAAAGAGATGTACCATGGTATCTTTTTATGTCTATATGTATCTATATCTATAAGTAACCTTAACAAACAATGTAAAATGTAATTGGAATCGCTCTGGTTATCTAATTGCATGTGTGATACCAAACATAAAAATCAAAAGTTAAAAAATTAAAATATTTGAAATATATTTTATGAACCTCATGATTGAAGATATATGTAATCCTCTGATTTATAATGCAAATACTTGCCACCAGGTAGCTATAACTTGTGTTTTAAGATATCGAATACTGTCAATAAACTGATTCTACACAGTATGAAAAAGAGATTAACCCCTTAGGCTTGGTAGTAAGGACACCTAGATTTGAATCCCATATCTGCTACATGCTTGCCATGTAAGTGGAAAATTACTTGTTTGGTGCATCAGTGTACTAAACCACAAAATGGGGATAAAGATTCAAATATGATTGGTTTGTGGATTAAATGAGTTGAATGAGCTCTTAGAAAGTACCTGACAGATGTTGAGCACTCAGATAAATCTGATTATTATTATTTTCAGCTGATGGTGCAGGGAATATTAACTAAGAATATGAGTAGGTAGAGGAAGATTTATTTGCTGGATACTTTTGGCAAGTCTATTTAAGTTTTGTTTATAACAACAAATTTTCATCATAGTGAGGATTATGATTATTATGAGCTTTTCATTTTGAAGGAAGTGCTGTTCAGGTCTTAGTTTGTTGTCTTCTATCATCTCAGATTCCCAGCACTGCCTGGTAGAACACAGGCAGTGCTGGGAATGTAGGGAGAAATCACTGAAAGGTTTTCTCAGAAGATGGGATCATGAGTCTGTAAAGAAAAAGTGAAAGTAATCATTTATGACCATTTATGTAGTCCTTTCCTTAGTTGTTTATGTAATCTTGTTCACATTTTATTTTAACCCAGAGAGAAAAACAATGTTTTCTTAACAAGAGAGTCAAAGTGATCATAGCAAATGTTCATGAATCTTGGGTATTTTCATTAACTTTTAGAGTTTACTGGTATAACATTCCAAATTTGTTGATTTGCCAGTAATTACACTAACTGATTCACAACACAACAGTCAATAGTGAATAGCACTGTTTGCTATCTTATTAACACATTATTTCCATACTTAATCTTAAATATCAAAGTAAGTACTCAAGATTTAGAGTAGTATTATCTTCTATCTATTGTCAAGGCCTTGAACAATAGACATATAGCAGGTCTCTATGCTATTTCAGCAGGAGGTTAGTAACTAAATCCTGGTTTCATGGCAGCAGTTTTGAACACAGTTCAGGAGCACTGAGTGAATATTCTTTGAGAATGTCTTTAAAATTATAGATAGGATAATAATGAGTTAAAGAAGTTTCTGAGAAGCCAAAAACCACTAGAGAAGTGAGATAGCCTAGTTTTAAATTTTTTAATTAGAAAAAAAAATCTAAGAAGCACAAGCCTTTGTTTATAATGCCATTTGTTAGCGTGAGTTCTGAGGAAAATCTAACTCTGTCTTGAGTACATATTTGGAGTTTGTGTTGAGATTTCCAAAGACAGAGTTTAACCACAGCAAGAGATTACATCTTGTTGTTTTACTTGCGTTCATTAGAATGCAATCCTTAAAACGGCGGTAAGGGGGGATGTTTCATTGAGATCTTCTGTTGCCTGTGATTTCTTATTCCTACAAACATAATCTGTACCTTTCTGGTAAAAGGAAAATGAAAAAAGATAGATGACTTAGTCATTCCAGGTAACTTCTGGATGAAGATCTGTGAAATAATGAGACCTGGATTTCCCAGAATTGGCCTCACCACTCCCGCCTCCCCTCTACCAGACTGAACCTATGCACCACTTAATGTAGTTGTAGTCATAGTGATGATTCTTGTTTGTTAAATAAATGAAGTAAATAGTTACAGAGAAGCTAGACAATGTAAACTGCACATGTACAAATACGTTATTTCCTTTCAAATGCCAAATACCCAGTCTTTCCTTCTCTTGCTTTTGAGCTCTCTCTAGTTATAGATATTCAATCAGTTTTCCCTAAGTGCTGCTGCTGCTGCTAAGTCACTTCAGTCGTATCCGACTCTGTGTGACCCCATAGACGGCAGCCCACCAGGCTCCCCCATCCCTGGGATTCTCCAGGCAAGAATACTGGAGTGGGTTGCCATTTCCTTCTCCAATGCATGAAAGAGAAAAGTGAAAGTGAAGTCGCTCAGTCTGTCTGACTGTTAGCAACCCCATGGACTGCAGCCCACCAGGCTACTCCGTCCATTGGATTTTCCAAGCAAGAGTACTGGGGTGGGGTGCCATTGCCTTCCCCATTTCCCTAAGTATTTTACTCAAAAAACATTCAGGCTGTCTACTGAGTGAAAAACACATAACATATGGATAAGAAAGAAAAAAGAGAAGTAATGGTGCTGGTAGTGGTCCTTGGTATAACGGCCACAGAATGATGTTCTTAAAGTCAAAGCATTTTCAACATAACATGTGATAGTCAAGTCGCATTCAATAGATTCACATCATATCCTAGAGGACAAAGTTGTAGAAAATTAAGTATATTGGGAATCCAAAATTGAAAAGTTGGTTAAAAATTAAATTGGTGATTTTACCCCAACTGCTGTGAGCCTTCTGTGATGAGAGTGATTAAATACTTGAAACAGCATTTTTTAAATAATTTTTAATTATTTTTAAATATTTTAAATAATTTTCTAAATGGATTACACCCTTTCAGTTTTCTTACTGACCCTACTGTTAAGTGAAAGTGAAAGTAGCTCAACCATGTCCAACTCTTTGCAACCCCATGGACAATACAGCCCATGGAATTCTCCAGGCCAGAATACTGGAGTGGGTAAACTGTTCCCTCTCCAGGGGATCTTTCCAACCCAGGGATCAAACAGAGGTCTCCCACATTGCAGGCTGATTCTTTACCAGCTAAGCCATAAGGGAAGTCCAAGAATACTTTTAAGTGGGTAGCCTATCCCTTTTCCAGTGGATCTTCCCGACCGAGGAATCAAACTGGGGTCTCCTGCATTGCAGGTGGATTCTCTACCAGCTGAGCTACCAGAGATTAGCCACAGTTCTTGCCCAGATTACAGCAGTTTCTTAAATTGATTCCCTGACCACAGTTAGGCCACCTCCATTGAGTTGGCCCATTATACAAAGTTTGCTTTTTCTACATTGCTAATCTCATGAGGTTGTTTCCCTCATCAAGGTTCTTAGTGGTTCTCAAACATCTTAAAGTCTACATATGGCTTATATGGTTTAACACTGTTACTTGTGACTGCTGTATTTCAACATGACCGAAGCTGAAAAAGAGTCTTTTGACCTGATGTCATGACAAAAGTCAAGGATCATCTTCCATCCTGGAATGAAACCTTCCCTAAATCACTTTTATAACTGTCCAAACACTATTTAATCTATAGTACATACATTTCAATCACAGTACCTACAACATCTTATCTCACCCAAATTCTTGTTTTTATGTCTGTCCCCTCCAAGAATGAGATGTCCTTTGGCCAAGGATCTCAATTTATTGTCTTTTACTTTAGCACACAGTAACCATAATAAATGTTTATGAAATGAGTGATTGAATAAGTGAATGAAGGAGCAAATAAATGGGACAGATCCTTTAGGTTAATATTTCAGCACCTACAGTGGAATATAGCTACTGGAAGTAGCACTAACAATCATGGACTACAGTATGAATGCCAGCAAGGTCAGCAAAACTGTTGTTTAAAGGTGTCTGTAATATCAGTATATACTCAAAAAAGTATAATCCACAGAAATTTTGAACTGACAATAGTCTATAGAAAAGAATATAACAATGTCTTTTAAAAGCACAGATCAGGATTTAAACATATCTCCACTACTTAAAAGCTTCATTGTGAAAAGTGAAAGTTGCTCAGTCATATCTGACTCTTCATGACCCCATGGACTATGGAATGTCCATGGAATTCTCCAGGACAGAATACTGGAGTGGGTAGCCATTCCCTTCTGCAGAGGATCTTCTCAACCCAGGAATCGAACCTAGGACTCCCACATTGCAGGTGGATTTTCACCATGTGAGCTACCAGGGAAGCCCAAGAATACTGGAGTGGGTTGCCAAGCTTCATTAGGCCCATTCTTTTACTCACATTAGCTTATTTTTGTGTCCATACTATTAAATAAAGTCAGGGGCATTCCCAGAGCTTTATAAATATGGGCCACGGTGCTCATACATATTCAAGTAAAACCAATGAAAAAGTTTTGATTCTAAGTCATAGTTAACCCTGAGATAAATTAACAGAATCTCTCATCACAGAGCCACTTTCTTAAACATTTCATTTGAAATAATGTTTGGGCACTTATCTACATAACAGTATTAAATGTTTTCAAAGGCAAGAAAATATTTTTGTGGGTGAACACATTTACATTCCAAATTATTATATTCATTGGTATCTCCCTGTGGGATTTGCATACATGTGGATACTGGGGAATTTGTCAAGTTTCTTAACAATCATGGCTTGATATTTGAAGATTTTAACATTCTAGTCCACCATTCTCTAAAGAGAGGTAAAATGGGATTCCACACTCAAAAAATCAGTTCTTGTCATTGGTACTGGGAGGGAACAGGAGAAAAATACAAAGGGCTCTTAAACATATCTGGCTGTCATAATATCTTCCTTGGGAGTTCTTATTGATCTGAGAGCAGTTGTTGGCAGCTTTCAGCCAAAGCAACAAACTCAAGACCTTCTACTTAGGTTTTGCCAAGCTCTGTGATTCAATGGCATCCAAAATAAGGCAATCCCACTACTATAGAAAAAGTAACTTTTTACTTCATAAAAGCCCTGTTCTCCTTCAGAAGGAAGAAACATTTAGTCATTAATGTCAAATGGGAGAACTGAGAGATGGATTTATATTTCCATATTAATTATTTGGAAATAATTGATTATTTTCCCTTAAAATATCATGATCATATCCATAAAGAATCATAAAATCAGAATGAACTCAGGTAGAGAAATAAACAAACCTCTCAAAATGCCTTTTGCAACAATGGGCAGAGATGTCAGTCTTCTCAGCCATTTAATATCCTCCCAGCTGATGGATGGGTCTATTGCTTTAGCCACATATGCAGCAAGTCCACTTTTGTCTCCAAAATTTTCCTTAGGAGAAAATGCTAAATCACTGGTTTCAAAATTTTTCATTCTGAAATAAAGAGATACATAAGATGAGAAACTTCCCAAATTAGAAGTATCTTTACAATGACTCATTCAATGAAAAAAAAGAGGGGTACACTTTTCAAATCAATTGACTGTTCACTCTCCAGGTTGATTACATTTATGTTTTCGTGTATTGATGAAGGAGTCCAGGCTAAACGTGACAACTTAATAGACTTAATTGGTCACTTAAAGTTTATTTTACATCTTATAATGTAAGATTTTTATATAAATTTATATCTTTTTATATAAATAAGTCAGATTAAAGGATAAAACTTTGGCCAAGTTCAAATATCTCTACTTTTTTAAGCCAGTCGATGAATATAAAGAATCAATTTGATGCTATTTTCAAATACAATGCGTACTAATCATAAGATGAACATTTGCATGGTGCATCACAGTTTACAATGGGCATTCATATACCCACAATATTTTTAAAACTTTTGGAAAATAAAATTCACACTCTGTAATTCCTATTTTATACAGAAAATAAAACCAGAATTGTAGAACAGGATGCCCCCATGTATTAACTAAGGCAGCATTTGGGTTTCAAACTGGTCTCGACCCTTTCTTTTTTTTTTAAGAATTTTTTTTCTGTGTGGATCATTTTAAAGTCTTTCTATTTCATGCTTTGGTTTCTTGGCTGTGAGACATGTGAGATCTTAGCTCCCCAACTAAGGATCAAACCTGTACCCGCTGCATTGGAAGTGAGGTCTTAACCACTGGACCACCAGGAAAGTCTCAGTGTCTCTGACTCCTAATTACATTCTCTTCACTCAGCTCTCAACTGCACTCTTCACTTACATTAGACTTCAGAAATCTTTCAAAGTCCTTGTGGAAAATTCTAGAGGAGATTGGAAATGCAGTATTAACACCTTCTGTCTGTGGTCACTGTAAACTCTTTTCCTTGTCTTTTTCTTTCTTCTTTCAGCTCTTTTCCTGCTACCATATTGGTGGTGTTGGTGCTGGTGCTTGGTCATAGGGGGAAGTGGAAAGTGGTTCCCAGCAGATGAGCTGTCAGCTCTTGCTTTTTTCCTCCTCTATTTACTTGCTTTTTCTGTCTTCTGACTCAGAACCCCCAATCTTCTAGACAATCCTGACCAGGATATGAGTTTTCCAATTATCAAGACCTTCCTTACTTTGCCTGAGGTGTGATGGTTAGTTTTGTCAGCTTGACTGGGCTAAGGGATGCTTAAGCAACTGGTAAAACATTACTTCTGGGTATGTCCATAAGGATGTTTCTAAGTGAGATTAGCATTTATATCAGTAGATTAAGAAGAAATTGGGCAGGCATCTTCTAATCTGTGGAGGTCCCAAATAGGACAAAAAGGTGGAAGACGATTAAGTTCATTGTCTCTGTTTGAGTAGGGACATCCATTGTCTCCTACCCTTCACATTGGAGCTCTTGGTTGTCAAACCTTCGGGTTTTGACCAGGACTTACACTATGGGCTCCCAGTTTGGGGGCCCTTCAGACACAGACTGAGACTTATACTATTAGCTGCCCCCATCCTTAGGCCTCAGGTTTAGGTTGAAACTATCTGGCTTTCCTGGACCTACTCCTACAACCTGGGCCTCCAGCTTGTAGATAATAGATTGTGGGATTTCTCAGACTCCTTAATTGTGTGAGCAAATCCCTTATAGGTAAATATCTCTATAGATACAGATACAGATATTTAGATATGGGCATCCTATTTGTTCTGTTTCTCTGGAGAACCTAATACATATGACTTTTTCTTACTCCTGGGGCCTGACTCACCCTCAACACAGCAGACTCAACTTGTCAAGGATGTTGGTGTACACATACCCCAGCTCCTTCACCCCTGGGCAGATTAATTCTGAGATAGATTCTACAAGATCTCCCAGAGTTTCCTAGCAGGATTAAGCTTCAGTTGCCCATAGCTGTGGCTGTCTTTGTAACATGCCAATTGTTGACCACCTCCCCTCCCTGATACCTCTTCCCCACTCCTCTACCAATATTCCTACCATCTTCTAAAGGTACTACTTTTACTTAAATCAGTGGTTCACATTCTTCTCCTAAAGAAATACAAACTGAGACACAACCCCACTGAGTTGCTCCCTTCTCCTATGTCTAATTTTGTTAACTCATCTTAGAACAGTATTTCTCTAACTAATCTGGAAGACACTGCAGCTGGCTTATTCTACACCTGAAGTCTTTTCTCTTAGTCTAATATCCCAATATCTTGACTAGATTTTGGAAGTTCTCCAAGCTAGGGACAAAGTCTTTTCTGCCTACATCTCTGACCACTGATTGGACGGATGGCCTTCTGAATACACACTGGCACCACCCATGTGACTTAGCTGCCTGAAATCAGCTTAGCAGACCCAAATCCAACTGCCAACTTCATTTCTCTAAAAGGCTGACTTTGAATGATGACAATGACCTAGACTTACCTTGCTCTTCTGCACATTATGAATTACTCTGCTAGCCAGTCTCTTCTTTGTGTTAAAGTGAAAGCTATATATGGATCTCTGGCTTAGTCATCAGTCTTTATTCCTTTCCACTGGCTCTGACATTGAACATAGAAAGTATCTTGGAGCTAAGGCTATAACAATTTTTATATAAACTTAGAAGTACAGAGGTACACAATTTTTACAAAACTAGGGCTTCCCTGCTAGCTCAGTGGTAAAGAGTCTTCCTGCCAATGTAAGAAACACAGGAGACTTGGGTTCAATCCCTGAGTCAGGAAGATCCCCTGGAGGAGGAAATGTCAACCTGGAAAATTCCACGGACAGAAGAGTCTGGTGGGTTATAGTCCATGGGGTGCAAAGAGTCAGACATGACTGAGCAACTGAGTGCTGAGGTTTAATGCCTTTAACATGCTTATAAATAGCTGGTTGTGTAGCTTAGGCAGCATCTGTTATCATAAGGCCATGGACATTCACATCCCATGTAACTGTCTTCAACCACTGGCTAAGTTTTCTCAGTAAGGATTCACTATGACTCAGGTGGCCACTAAAGGCCACAGAAAGTCACAAATCCATGAAAGACATATTTGTATCCATTATTTGCTGAGGTTTGGTTTAGATTATAGCTGAAATACTCTGAGCTTCTTTTTTTAATCAAATCACTTAAGGCTGTACATTTTATCACAGATTTTGGCCTTCTGTGGTCATCCTAATTTGAATTAAGCTAACCTAGTTAGGAGGAGAAGGGGACGACCGAGGATGAGATGGCTGGATGGCATCACTGACTCGGTGGACGTGAGTCTGAGCAAACTCCGGAAGATGGTGATGAACAGGGAGGCCTGGCATGCTGCGATTCATGGGGTCGCAAAGAGTCAGACACGACTGAGCGACTGAACTGAACTGAACTGAACTGAACCTAGTCACACAGAGTAGGACACAACTGAAGCAACTTAGCAGCAGCAGCAGCAGTCAATAAACATACCCTTATTACTGGAGGCCTATTCCATTACTTAGAAATGATACTAAGTGATATTAAATTTCAAACCTTTAAATAATATTGTTAATAAGAAAAAGGTCCTGTCTGTCCATGCCATAGCAAAACCAGAGGGGAAAAAGAATAATATCTGTACGAGTATATTCTCTGCATAGCACCCCACCCCCATCCCAAACAAGCTACAGTGTTTCAGCAGGGGTGGGGTGAAAGGGTGAAAGGGATAGGAAAAAACAGAAACATGGATAAAATTATATAAATAACTGTTGTTATTCTTGGATGGCTAAATGCAGATCAACACTTGAATGAATGTTGCCTTACAGAAATTTCAGGGTACAATGAAGCCTTGTTGTTACTCTTAAACGTTGTTCAAAGCCAGAAGCCAAGAAAAAGTTTTCAGATATCTTGACAGAGACCCACGATGGAGTGTTTTAACCATGGCTCCAAAGGAAACCTCCATGAATGCTATTTTTATTAGAATTATGACATATACACAAAAAACACTTAATGCAGCTTCTGATAACCAAAGTATTTCATTTCATAAGGAAGGAAAAGGGCAACATCAAAATAATAACAAGATTACTTGGGACTTAATTCTCTGAATCCCAATCTGTTTAATGACCCACAGGCAAGGGATAGGATTTCTTTTTTGTAAAGGATTCATTGTGCCTTGAAAGGCCCCTAAATATACTTTTTAATCTAATATAAAAATGATTTTAGTTTTTAGTAAGTTAGCATCATAAAAATGTAACAACTACTAAGGAAAGTTAACATTATTAAATAACCAATAGTAATGTCAGTAATGATGACTATTATTGAGATCATACGACATTAAAGAATAATGTCGTATGTCTCCACTGTGGGAAACACACTGCAGAATAACAACCAGTAGAACACATAATCAGAGAAGGCAACAGCACCCCTCTCCAGTACTCTTGCCTGGAAAAGCCCATGGATGGAGGAGCCTGGTGGGCTGCAGTCCGTGGTGTCAATCAGTAATGATGACTATTATTGAGATCATACGACATTAAAGAATAATGTCGTATGTCTCCACTGTGGGAAACACACTGCAGAATAACAACCAGTAGAACACATAATCAGAGAAGGCAACAGCACCCCTCTCCAGTACTCTTGCCTGGAAAAGCCCATGGATGGAGGAGCCTGGTGGGCTGCAGTCCGTGGTGTCACTAAGAGTCAGACACAACTGAGCGACTTCACTTTCACTTTTCACTTTCATGCATTGGAGAGGGAAATGGCAACCCACTCCAGTGTTCTTGCCTGGAGAATCCCAGGGACGGGGGAGCTTGGTGGGCTGCTGTCTATGGGGTCGCACAGAGTCAGACACAACTGAAGCGACTTAGCAGCAGCAGCAGAACACATAATATCAGGATAACGTGAGAGACATTCAAAATACGTAAAAGATATTTGTACATGGAACAGCAACCTTTAATACTGTGATTAGGAAAACATTACTATTTATTGCATAGCCCTGCTAACTCTTTTTTCCATGTGGCTGGGTATTTGGAAGAAAGGTTCAGAGCAAGGATTTTAAGTATGAGCTCAAACCCTTATTCAAATTCTTATTAGTATTGTTTTATTGGGTAAATCTGTTATGATCTAGTACATTTTTATTCAACATTACTTACTGAGCACCTACTATGTGCCAGTGTTTTAGTAAAATGATCAAAACTACTGGCTACCTAGGTTAACATTCTAGCTAGGGGAGTCAGAAAATAAACAAGAAACATAATCAACAGGTAATTTATAGAGCCTGTTAGAACATAAGTACTATACAAAATAAAGAAAAAAGAGCAGAATAAGAGGGATGTGAGCTGGTAGAGGCTTTACTTGAAAGTTTAAATATGATAATTGGATGTGGCCCCAATGAGAAGCTATCTTGTAGAGGAAATTGGCAGAGCTGTGTCACTTTATCTGTTTCCTGTTGCTGCCATAACAAGCACAACCCTAGAGGCTTTCAGTTCAGTTCAGTTCAGTTCAGTCGCTCAGTCGTGTCCAACTCTTTGCGAACCCATGAATCGCAGCACACCAGGCCTCCCTGTCCATCACCAATTCCTGGAGTTTACCCAAACTCATGTCCATCGAGTCGGTGATGCCATCCAGCCATCTCATCCTCTGTCATCCCCTTCTCCTCTTGCCCCCAATCCCTCCCAGCATCAGGGTCTTTTCCAATGAGTCAACTCTTCACATGAGGTGGCCAAAGTATTGGAGTTTCAGCTTCAACATCAGTCCTTCCAATGGACACCCAGGACTGATCTCCTTTAGGATGGACTGGTTGGATCTCCTTGCAGTCTAAGGGACTCTCAAGAGTCTTCTCCAACACCACAGTTCAAAAACATCAATTCTTCAGTGCTCAGCTTTCTTCACAGTCCAACTCTCAAAGTGACACAAATTTATTATAGTCTAGAGGTCAGAAGTTCAAACTGTCTCATTGGACTAAACTCAAGGGGTCAATAGGGCTATTTCCCTTCCGGAGGCTCTAGGGGAGAATCTCTTTCCTTGACTTCTCCAGCTTCTAGAAACCATCTATATTTCCCTGTTTCCAGATGCTATCACTCCAACTTCTGCTTCTCTCATTGCATCTCTTTCTCTGACTGTCCTGCATACTTCTTATAAGGAGCCTTTTCATCACATTAAGCCTCCTGTCATAATCTAGGATAATCATCTCATCTCAAGGTCCTTAACTTAATCACACCTGCCAAGTTCATTTCGCCATGTAAAAAGTAACATATTCACAGATTCCAAGGTTCAGAACATAGGCATCTTTGGAAGGTTATTATCCTGCTTAATATTATGTGACTTAACATTGTAACTGTTTTCCTAACCAAATAATTTAGAGGCTATCTGCCATGTACAAAGTCCTCCTTCACAAATCATTTTTTCTACTCTAGACCCCCAGCCCAAGATCCCCACACTTATTTGTATCTCTATTCTGTTCTCTACCATTCACCTTTGTTTTGGTTTCCCAATATAAAGACAAGTAGCTTCATCCCTGATGTCAAAATGTAAAGGAAGTGAAGTTGGTTTGCATTGATTTGGGGAAAGAATATTACAGGCAGAGGGAAGAGTCAGTTCTGAGGCTCTAAGGTGCAGGTGTGGCTGGCTCCTTGAAAAAAACAGGAGGAAGCAGGAGATCCTGGGAAGAATGAATGAAGATGAGAATGCTGGCAATGAGATAAGAGAAGGGGGTGCCTCCCGCGCCACTTTTACCTCCAGAAACCTGGGAAGACAGCATGGTCTCATCTCTTTTGTGTGCTGTTCTCTGGCTGTTGTGGGGAATACTTTATTTCAGGGCCTAAGGAAGCGCGCGTCCCAAGGCAAGTCATCAAAAGGGTAGGTGTCATGATTTACCTTGACCTTAGTCAATGATTGAAATTTTCTTTTAACTGCCTTAGTGCTGCCCCAAAGAGCCAAATTTTAACCCAGGGTAAACAAGCCACCTGCGTGTGGTGTGGAGATGGACTCGGGTCCCTGACTCAGGGCCTCAGAGGCCAATCTGGTGAACTGGCTTCAATCCTCGCCTCTTCTGGAAGCGGATGAGAATTTCCCTTACTCCCCCTCAGTCTCAGGGACCTCCGCGCTGCTCATCATGCGCACATCGTGTGTTTTGCATATGGACCAGGCAGAGATTTCCAAACTCCTGAACTCTGGCTGGTCCCAGAAGCCAAAAGTCAGGACCCGCCCCCTTCTCTCCAGGCAGAGGAAGCCACGAGGGCTGGAAGGAGCCGCTGCTTTACAGACTCATTCTCCTCTGGATTTCCTGCCTCTCTCGCCTGCCAAACCTCATTCTGAACAGCCCGGCTTCACCTTCTATGAGTCAGGTCAATTGCGGAAAGAAACCTGATTTCATATCAGGCTGTAACAGATGAGCTTTGGGGCAGCACGTGCCCTCCAGCGGAAGCCAGGGCCTCCCGTCGTGGGCTCTGCCTTCACTGCTGCATGTGGGCCCCAGGGCGCTGCAGTCGGACACGACTGAAGCAACTTAGCAGCAGCAGCAGAAATATGTCAAGGATTTTTGTTTTTGTTCTCTTAGAAAGACAGGGTGTTTGGGTAACTCCAAATCTGGGATGTGAGGAGCAGGGTGATTGATGGCTGTTGGAGGAACACTTCCTCATTCTGCCATTGGGCCATTGAGGATATTACATACAGAAATAAATCCTAAACCTACCTGGAATTATCACAGAGATAACATCACACAGCTCATTTATATATGGTTTAACAGCAAGATTTTATGCACAGCAGCTTATACTTAAATAGGTATACACACAGAAGAGCTATATGACAGTTACCTGACACACAAGACTATGAATTTACATGATGGTTGGAAGACATTCCATTCTCTAATATACTTGGAATCCTGGCTCTCAACAGTCTTCTTGTCCTTATGTGGAATGCTGATTTGATTTTGAATCTTTTAGATTTTGGATCTTTTAGAAGGATTAACTTTACATGTAAACAGAGTAAGCAATAGTCCAGTGAAGTGAGGTCTAGGATTCCAAAGAAGTCATCCCTCATTTCTTGTACTCTGGTGGATGCTTTGAAATCCCATCATCAAAATGTCCTCCATTAAAACTAAGTTTTTGGTTCTGGTCAAAATAGTTTTAGCCCTAAAGTCTATTGGTCAAACACTGATATGAAAAACATAAGGGCAGATTTTGATAGGAACCAAGGGAAGGTAAAAACAAAGGGGAGGAGAGATTTGTAGCTGTCTTTTTCAGTAAACTCCACTGAGTTTCTAGTTTTGACTCAACATGATTCTAATCTTTTACAGGGAAAAGGACTATAATTCCTTGTTGATGGATCAGCTGCATGGCCTGATAAAACCATCACAGTTCAGTCTTAGATCCCTAGATATGTACATTGTTTTTGCTGAGATGAATGAGTGAGTGAATGGATGAAAGAATGAGTGAACCAATAAATAAACTAGTGAATCTTGAACCATGGGTGAACCACAACAAAAGAGATATATTACTGAAAGAAGAGATGAGGCAGCAAATATGTGACTTCTTTTGTCTCCATTCTTTTAGCTTTCTTCAATCTTCCCTGCAGAGTTGTTCCAAATACACTTGAAAATAAAATTAAAAGGGTGCTTTTTTATTTCAACAGGCAAAGAAATACAGTATTAGGATCACAATAGCAAGTTGTTGCTTAAGCTAAGTTAAGTATCTTCTATCTATATGGCAATTCATCCTACTCAAAGCCCTTAATACACTCTGAGACATAGATTTTTTTACTTTGACAAAAGTAAAAAAATTGGCAAATCCTGTCTCGTTGTTATAGCTCAAGTATGCGACACTTATGTAAGGTGTGTGATTTGCTGAGGATTATATGGATATTTGACAATGGCACATCTCTAGAACCCAGACCTTATCATTGCTAGACACTATCTCATACAGCCATACTTTGGGACCAACATTTTGTGAAGACCTAATTCCCTGGAGCACCCAAGTGGAAACTGGAGAAAGTCTTTGGAACTGGATCAAGACATGAGCAAACAGAAATAGAGAATAAGGGGCTCAGTGATCAAAGACACATGGTTACCTGAGTTGGGGTGGCATCTTGAACCTGTTACGCACATCATCAAAGCGGTTGCCCAGGTAAGGGGTGTCCACCGTCACAAATATGGCTTTGTAGCCCATTCGCTCAGCCCTCCGCACAAGCTGCTTAGTGACCTCACGGTCCTTGTAGATGTACAGCTGCAGCCAGCGAATCGCCTCGGGACCAGCTTCTGCCACTTCTTCAATTGAGGAGGTGGCCCAGGAACTCAGCATCATGCCAGTTCCCAGTGACCTGCAGGCTGAGGAAGGAAAGAGAAGATCAAGACCAGCTTGGCATTTTCCCTACTCCAGTCTTCAAGTTGTGGTTCATGGGATAAAGACAGCTACAATGGCAATTTAGAAATAAAAAGTTGCATCTTTAAAAAGTTAGAAACATGCTTTCCTTTCCACACTTTGTGAACAGATTTTAAGACAAAATTGACCCAAATAGCCAAAGATGTGCTATATGTAAGGATGAAAAAATTAGAAGCAACTTGAATCTCCAACCTTAAGGAAATAGATAAATGATAGTTCATAAATAAAATGAAATATACACACCCATGAAAAGTAATTTTTGTAATAGTTAATTTTATGTGTCAGCTTGGCTAGGCAATGGTTCCCAGATATTTGCTCAAATGTGTCCAGATATTGCTGTGAAGATTTTTTTTTGGTTAAGAGATTATCATTTAAATCAGTAGATTTTACATAAAGGAGATTACTCTCCATAATGTGAATGGGCCTCATCCATTCAGTTGAAGGCCTTGAGAAAAAGGCTGACCTTTCTGGAGAAAGAGAGAAGCAGATTGCCTTCACATTCAAATACCAACTCAGCTTTTCTGGGTCTCCAGTGTGCCAGCTCTAGATTTTGGACTTAGCAATTTATACATTTGTATAAGCCAATTCCTTGAATTTCTCTCTCTCTCTCCATTTCTCTGTTTCTCTGTTCCTCCCTTGTCTCTCTCTCACAGTCCCTCTCTCGCTCCTCCTTCCTTCTCTTTCAATTACAAGGAATGACATTTGGAGACTCAGAAAGTTTATCAAGGTATATTAAGAAAGCAGAGAATTCCCTGGTGGTTCAGGGCTCTAACCTCTCACTGCAGAAGCCTGGTTTCAGTTCCTGATCAGGGACCTAAGTTCCATGCAGCATGACCCCCACCCTCCTCTTCCCCACCCAAAAAAAATAGGAGAAGAAAGAAAAAAGTCTCCAGAATAACATGTATACCGTGATTTGTACGAATGTGATTACTAGTGTATGAACCTAAACAAACAAATTGTTAATGATAGGTGAGGTTGGGAGAGTTTATTTTCTCTTCCTTTATAACTTTTTAAATTTTATCTTTTAAAATCTGTTAAAAATGCATTTGCCATTTACATTGTCATTTAAAATTTTATACAATTCATATGTTAGACACCTCAAACAGACATTGGTCACCTCCCAATCTTTTATAGATACCAAATAATGCCCCGACCAGTAACACCAAAGAAGCTGAAGTTGAACAGTTTTATGAAGACCTACAAGACCTTTTAGAACTAACACCCAAAAAAGATGGCCTTTTCATTATAGGGGACTGGAATGCAAAAGTAGGAAGTCAAGAAACACCTAGAGTAACAGGCAAATTTGGCCTTGGAGTACAGAATAAAGCAGGGCAAAGACTAATAGAGTTCTGCCAAAAGAATGCACTGATCAGAGCAAACACCCTCTTCCAACAACACAAGAGAAGACTCTACACATGTACATTACCAGATGGTCAACACCAAAGTCAGATTGATTATATTCTTTGCAGCCAAAGATGGAGAAGCAAAAACAAGACCAGGAGCTGACTGTGACTCAGATCATGAGCTCCTTATTGCCAAATTCAGACTGAAATTGAAGAAAGTGGAGAAGACCACTAGACCATTCAGGTATGACCTAAATCAAATCCCTTATTATTATACAGTGGAAGTGAGAAATAGATTTAAGGGCCTAGATCTGATAGACAGAGTGCCTGATGAACTATGGACAGAGGCTCCTGTCTCCATTGTACAGGAGACAGGAATCAAGACCATCCCCCAAAGAAGAAATGCAAAAGAGCAAAATGGCTGTCTGAGGAGGCCTTACAAATAGCTGTGAAAAGAAAAAAGCAAAAAGCAAAGGAGAAATGGAAAGATATACCCATTTGAATGCAGAGTTCCAAAGAACAGCAAGGAGAGATAAGAAAGCCTTCCTCAGCAATCAATGCAAAGAAATAGAGGAAAACAACAGAACGGGAAAGACTAGAGATCTCTTCAGGAAAATTAAAGATACCAAGGGAACATTTTATGCAAAGATGGGCTCAATAAAGGACAGAAATGGTATGGACCTAACAGAAGCAGAAGATATTAAGAAGTGGTGCCAAGAACACA